>PVIJ01000394.1:269365-301923 GCA_004024925.1 Scalopus aquaticus | reverse complement strand
GGGAAATCTCTGTTCCTGGAGGGCTGTTTTGGGGGGAAATCTGTTCCTGGAGGGCTGTTTTTTTGGGGGAATCTGTTCCTGGTCTCTGAAGAAAGAAGCAGCATAGAGAAGCTGGAAGCTCTGCAGAGGCCAGGCCCCTGCTCTCAGGCCCTGCCCCTAACACGGCGTAAGGAGGCACCAACGTGAGGCGGTGTCACAGCCGCTATAGCTTTGGGCCAACAGCTCCTGCAGCGGTTAACAGCAGGGCCACCCAGCACTGCTGGCGGGTGAAAAACCCACAGTGACCTGTCGTCCACCAGGCTCTGTCCTTCTGTAGCCATTGCCCTGGTGAAGCTGTTTCTGAAGGAGGAAGGAATGGAGGGGGGAAAAATGGGAGAGAGGGAGGACAGTGGGGTAAGAGGCTCTGAGGTGGCCATTAGAGCAGTTCATTTAACATCTCCAGGCCCCGTTTTTGGAGGTCTATTTCCTGTCCCCCTTGAAACTAGGTGGGGGCCACATGAATAGCTTTGACTAATGAGTTGCTACCACAAGTTTCCAATTTCATTTTCGGGTCCAATATTTGCCAGTGGGCCCCTTCCGGGGTGTCCTCTCTCCTCATCTTGGCAATTGGCGAGACTCATGACTGAGGAGTGGGTGGGCTGCGGGAGACCCCCGCCAGCCTGTGACAGGCCCACAGTGTGAGGGAGAAGACAAACCTTCACGGGTGTTTGGGGGCTCTGAGTTGGGGATTGTTGGTTCCTGCAGCACAGCTGAGCCCGTTTTGCTTCTGAAGGCTGACCTGGGAGGAGAGGGAGGAAGGGAACTATTTACCATCCACTCACTGCATTGTTTTCACTTGAGACTCGGCCTTCTTAGGAGCTAGAACATGGATATCCCTTACTATGTACTTTCTAATCTTTTCTAGATGACTTACCAAAGCAGAAGGTTCAGTGTCCCCAAGTGTCTAACAGGTTTGGAAAACAGGGCTCCTGGGGAATAATCTTTCCCAACACAGAACATCACCTCCAAGAAAGCACTGGAACCCCATTCCCTGCCCTTGGGTCCAACTTAGGCCCCAAACGGGTGCCTTTAGGTGGTGGGCGGGAAGCGTGAACACAGCTAGTTACTGGGAGAAAATCCGGCCGAAGGGGGTAGCAGGTGCCAGCAGTTACCTGCACCTGTTGTGGGGCTCAGAACCACCGCTCACTCTCCAGAATAGTCCTCAGTGGGTTCAGCTGCGAGCAGCTCAGCATCCAGTCTGGTCTGTCTGTGGGTTTTCGGGTGGTCTGCAATGTAAGACAAAAGTGAGTGCTGAGGGGATTAATTACCCTTTTGATAAAACAATCACTAAAGAGTGTTGGCAAATTGTAAAAAGTAGAGGAAACTTGTGAAGGCTTCTATACATCCTGCCCTCAGAATATTCTAAGGTCTCTGAAGTCCTCCCATTGCATATATATATATATATATATATATATATATATATATATATATATATACACACACACACACACACATGCATACATACATACAAGCTGGGGTACAGGCCAGAGGCAGGGGGTGGCGAGAGGGTTCACCAGAAACAGAGTGGGGAGCAGAACTGGCAGATCAGAAATACACTGCTGAGGGGAGCAGCTGGTGAGGCAGGAGAGGTCTGCCGCACCATGTGGGATTCTCCCCGGCTGGGAGTCGAACCCGCATTGCGTGCTGCTGACAGCTCCACAGCGCAGCGCTCAACCTCTGCACCACCAGAGAAGCCCTGCCATTCCATCTTAAAGAAAACAAAATGGAAACTCACAGATAATGCATTGCAAATTGATTTGTGCGCGAAAGCTCATTCTAGAACACTCAGCATTGTAATGCAACTGTACAAAAGCTCAAGCTTTCCATCAAATGCTTTGAAAAATAACAAATTTGGGGTTTAAAAGAACATTAAATATTTAAGGCATGTGTTTTTTTAATCCCTGATTTCAACTCTACATGTTTGCCCCAACTGCATCTGATAAGACCTCTTTCTGTTCTTACTACTTTCCCTGCCACCATTTGCCCATTTCCCCTTCATGCTATTTTAAGGTGAAAGGCCGTTCATATTCTTGACTCAATTTATTCCACACATATGTGTGTGAAGTTGTGTTTGGAGAGCAGGGTCCTTGGGTTCACTCTGGGAAAGGTTTCACCAGATCTCCCTTCGGCGGCTTGTGGCGAGTTTCTCCACGAGACAGACTCAGTTATACTTAAAGAACAGGTTTATTGGGACAAGGAAGTAAAGGACACGTGTGCAGACACAAGCGGGCAGAAAGCTGCCCCACTGAGGGGCAGGTTTGCTAAGAGAGGCCTGCATGGTGCAGGTCACGGGCAGACAGGCAGGCCGCTGCCCTGCAGAGGGACAGTTAGTAAAGGAAAGCACCTGCATAGGCACAGGTGGGCAGAGAAATGGCTACCCCGAGTTTTTGCATGGATGGCACTGATATAGCCTTCTTTCAGTTGGGAGGGGCTCTGCTTCGAGAGTGGCTGTTTACTGGCTAAGTAGAATTAGAAAAGACACCGAAGAGTCTGCAATGGGCTCAATCTCCGTATCTTTGCCCCTAGACTGCAGTCTAGCTCCTACCTGTGCTTTGAACTTAGGAGCTGGCACGTAGGGATTGCGCTCATGGTTATGTTAATTCCTTCTACCCCCACTTTCTTGTTCGGGTCTAGTTCTAATCTTATTTGGCGTTATATCTCCATCAAAGAGAAGATCCAGCATGGATGGCAGGAAGGCCGCTGCCCTGCAGAGGGACAGCACTGGTAGAAAGGACACCTGTATAGACACAGGTGGGCAGAGAGAGGGACAGCTGCCTAGGAACACCCCCACCCCCCACCATCTAGTCTTTTCTCTGGGAGGGACTTATTCCTTCCAGGAGAGGTTTGTTTGCTGTTAATCCTGAATAACCTTCCAGGATTGGAAAGGGAATCAGATTCCACAATGGGCTCAATCTCCGTATCTTTACCTCTGGCCTGGGCACTTAACACTCCTTCCTGCAGGCTGACAGCTGCCTGGTCTGCTGTGTGACCTGGCCTTGGTACAGCTGGGTTATTGCCGTGCTAATCCCGTCTACCCCCACCTCCTGTGTGGGTCAGGTTCAAGTCTTGATGCTTTAAGTTGTCTCCGTCATATGGAATAGCTCCTGCGTGCCTGCACTGGCATAGAGAGACCAGTGAGCTACAGTGGGGAAAACAGACTTGAAATAATGGAGTCATGGCTTAATAATTGGGTGTGTGTATGGAGAAGAAACGCATTCACCCCATTCTTTACGTAACAGACTGGGATGGATTTTCCTCTTCCTGTGGGGTCAAATAAGTGTTTGAATAAACATGCATGCCACTTTCTTTCCTTGGATAAAAGTGATTTTTGTAATGTAGTCTCTTCCTGCTTTATGGAGGCCTAACTTACTAAGAAAAGTTTGTGTGTTGAAGATGGACAGTTGGTGTCTTGCTAAGTTTCTCCAGGCTGAGGGGTCCTTCACCCTCCCTTGCCCCAGGCTGACTGGATATGACCGGAGCCCATCCGGATTTGGAGCCAGTTTTGTCACTGGATTCTTTTGTCCAGTTTGCCCCTGTGAGGCTCTCCCTCCTCCACCCTCTGCTGTGACCTTTATGGCCTTCAAGTGACCCCCTGATTCCATGCCTTTCAAGAGGCTTGAAAGGCAGAAAGAGATACAGGTGTGGGGTTGGGCACCCACTTCCGTGCCTGCAGAGTGGCCACCTGAGTTGTATCTCTGGAAAAACCATAGCTCCTGGCAGGAGTCTTTTCTGGGTCTGGGCTCAACAAACAGGCTGGGCTGGGGGGCAGTGAAGTGGTGAGGGTGATGGAGGAGAAACCACTCCACTCTCATATCCATCGACTCCAAAAACGACATCAAGGGTACAGGTTTTTTATTTTTATGCATACAAGAACTGGGGTGTAGGTCAGAGGTGTGGGGGTGGTGAGAGGATTCGCCAGAGACACAGTAGGGAGCAGAACAAGTGGATCTATTGAAGTACACTGCTGAGGGGAGCAGCGGGGAGACAGGAGAGGTCTGCTGCGCCATGTGGGAAGCTCCCTGGCCGGGGATTGAACTCAGGCTGCAGTGACTGCTGAGACTCAACCACTTGAACCACAGGGAGGGTACAGATCTTAAGGATCATCTCTCAGGCCCTGCCCTGACTTAACCTTTTTCTGTAAATACTTGCAAAGTAAATACTTTACGTGCTACAGGCATCATCTTTGCGTCTTTGATGCAATTATTTAATCCTGCTTTTGTAGTGTGTGAGCCAGTCACAGACAGTACATAAACAAATGGGCAGTCCTGGGTTGCAATAAAACTTTATTTCCATGAGCCCTGGTGGAGCAGCTCTGCTGTTCTAAGGACAGTGCCCCGGGGCCGCTAGCCCGGGGGCACAACACCGCCTGTGTGGCTTCCTTTAACCCTGCTCCTGTCTTTGCAAACAATCTCTTTTCTAAGCTCCCCTCGAATTATCCAAATTGAGTGCGCCATCTGTTTCCTGCTAGGAATCTAATTGATGCACTTGGCTTTGCGTTTTTTTTCCAACACAGGCTTTAATTGCAAAGTAACAACAACCACCATAACAAAACCAACAACAAAGATGGGTCCGATGACCGATTGCTGTGTGGTGGGGCGGTGGGCTCTCCGCGTTTTCATCCATCCCTGAAGATAGAATATTTCCCAAAGTTGCAATATGCTCCTCAACTTGGCTGGAGCTGAAAGAAAGAAACCTTTTTCTTCCTTGGGGCCTGGAGTCTCAATCCTGCCGCCCTATTTGTCCCCTTCTAATGGAATGGAGGTCTGTTCTAATTAAACAAGAAAACACATCTTTTCACAAGGGAAGAAGGAAGGGCATTGTACTGTTCCTCAAAGAAAGCATGCTTTAATAAGAATCCTTTTATAATCCCTGCTTTTATTTGTTGCTTCCCAAAGCTTTTGCTGGGAATAAAAGGATTGTAAAGTTGACAAATATAGGCAGGGACAAAGAAGTTTGGGGAGATAATGCCTTGGTGAATGGGCAAGTATTTGAAAGTATATTGATCCCGCAATATGTAGAAGATGATGGTGAGACCCAAAGCTGCCATCGGGTGATATTTCTATTACAAAGTGAAAGGGCCTCTGGGCAGAATCTTATGTGCCCCATATCTATGCAATTATGCCGAAGTCGAAGAGAAAAATAATTCCAGCTGAGATGCAAGATTTCTATCTGAAGATCTGGGTTCGAATCCAGATGCCTCACACGTTTCGCCTAGCCCATTGCATTACCCTATATAACAAGCTAATGGGGGTCTTAGCCCAAGCATCGGGTTGTGTCACCCTACGGTCACCACTGTCACCAGCAGCACCTGTTACTCCTCCTGGCAAGAACTGCCAGCTCTCACTTGAGGCCACATCACTCCTCCACTCAAAGACTCTAGACTTCCCCAGGGCAAAGGTGGAGCAGGTGACCAGGTCAGACCAAGCCTGGGCTGCGTCCCTCTGGCCACAGAGGCTGACGAGTTGCAGGCGCACCATTCAGCTAGCTGAGGAGGAGATGCCATGAGCGAGCAGATGGATTGTCCTACCCATCATCTTGAAAGTGGAAGTTTGAACCGCAGCAGCTGTCGCGCCAGTATGAGTGCTGAAGTGGAAGTCAGCAGAGTAGAATGATGACATTGTTCAAGTCCCAAGGACAGTCTTCCCAGTCAGCCTTCATAGATACACTAGGGAGAAATCTAGGCGAGTGTTTGCATTAGTCTGTATCCAAACCCTTTCTGGTGATATGTCCTTGAGAGCATAGGGAGAGTCTAATTCCTAACCCTTTAATATTGACTGGTCTTGAGAACTTGCTCTGAGCAATGCTAGGCAAAAAAATAGACCGTGTGCTTTAGCTCTTTCTGCATCCAGCCACCACGCAGCAAAGCCTGGGCTCACTTGCTGGGGGATGAGAGACAATGTGGAGGTGAGCCAAGCACTGTTGGAAACAGTGCCATCTAGCCCGTCCACACCTAACTGCAGGTGAATGAGGGCACTTGCTGGAGACTGAAGAACCAGCTGACTGAGCCCAGCTTACATTGCTTATCTGCAGACGTTGAGCTAGAAAGTTAATTTAACCAATATATGCTGAGGTTCTGTATTACTGATCAATAGCTGATGACACAACCCTGCCCCTGGATTTGTTTTTTTTTTTACCTGTATGAACTAGCAATTTATTTTTTTAGGCTTTTCTGTTACTTGAAGTTAAAACAATCCTGATACAATAAAAACGCACCCTCATTCCCCAACCAGATTGTGTCAGGGATCCTGGCCACATCCCAAGCTAAGTGAGTAGTCAACGAATTTTTAATGATGTAATCCGTGTAGGTTCTCAAATAGCATTTCAAAGAGCAAAGGATATATTTGCCTTGAAGCTCCAAAGTCATTTCTCTGGGGATTGTGGTTTACCTAATTACTCAACAAAAACTTGGAAGACCTAGGGCTTCTCCAACATCACAGTAGGAAAAAGTTAAGCTTGCACCTTCAAGCCATCATTAGAATTTAAGGAACCAAAATGAGCCATTTTTTTCAAGGGGATCCAGAAAAATCTGGGGCTCAGCTCTACCCTCCTTGCTAGAGAAACCTGAAATTAAGTGTCATCTTGTTCTTTCAAAAATAAAAGGTGTGCATTTGCTCCAGGCAGGAAGCCCAGATCTACCTTCCTTTCTTCCTCTGTAGGACACCATTCATTGCTATAATTTTCTACATTATACCTTTAATTTATTTTCCTTTATTTAAAAAAAGAAACAGCTTAAACAGTGGCTCCCTGGGAATCATACTCCATTCCAGCAAAAAGATAGACTCTACCTGATCTATGTCAGAGTAGAATCCAGGAAGCAGATCTCACCAACTGATGGAGGAGCCAAGAAGGAGGGAAGGGGAGAGGAGGAAGGAGACAGGGAAGAAATTAAGTAGGCTCTGAAAGTCAGCTGCCATGACTGTTACTGGGAGTAAAGAGAATATAAACAGTCAAGGAAAAGAGGCTTCTTATCCAGAAAACCCTAGTGTGGAATACAACAAAGAAAAAAATGGCCCATATTTTCAGAATCTTTAGAGCTTTTAAGGGTTCCTTAAATGTTGGTTAAACTTTTCTTCTCGTGAAAAAGCAAATGAGACCATAAGTGACAGTTGGGACAAGGATGTGTGCAGTAGCAGCCTTAACCCTTTGCATCTCCCAGCCGGAGCTGTGTCTTTCTTATGACGACAGATCTCATAATTTTCCCCTACTGGGTCTCCTGTGCGATCCTGGAAGTGAGAAGGGATTTAATTAAGATGCTGAGTTTCTGGGTCTTGGGCAGAGTCAGGCACTATTTCAGGGAATCCTCCACCCACAGAAGGAGGAATCTGAAGGTATGGATGGAAGGAAGATTTGCGGTCACTTGATTTGGAATCAGCTGTGCTCTGGGCTTGTGCCCCAACCGTGCAATTTACTACTCATGACTGAGGACACCACTTAGAGCCATGAGCCTAAGTTTACTCATACGCAGAATGGAAATAACCAAATGAAAAGATGCAGGCCAGGCGTTTAGCTCAGGGCTTGACACAGTTGGAAAATGTTACTATTGTTAGCGTTATTTTCGTTGCTGTTATTCTAGCCCTTTGTGCCAGTGCAAAACTGAGCAGGCATCAAGTGTTTTCCCTTACAACCAGTTCCAGCTTACTGTACAGTTAGATGCAGACACTCGACCAGGTTCCAGACAAGGGCTTCTATAAACTTCCTCCATATTCTCACTACCCCCTCCAGCGGGATGGCAGACTCCAGAATCCTAGAGAATGACTGTCACGAGATGAGGGGAGTCCCCCACCAGCCTGTCCAGCACAGGAACATGAACTAGAAATCTATTCATCCTTAGACCACTGCGGCGGGGGACCCAGTTAGACTTGCGGCTGCTCCTTACCCTGGCTAATAGACCAAAGAGGTCTCAGACGTTCTGGAAGGACTAAACAGACACATAGAAACCCAGCCTCTCTGGAATTTCCCTCTCCCACAAGTTGCTTCTCCCGGACCTTAGAATGTGCTTCCCAATTGGCCCGTCCACCAGCGGCCAGGCCATTTTCTGTAGAGCCCCAGTATTCACTCTTGAGGGAGGGTCTCCAAACATAACCCTTCCCTGGTGCTCCTCTCCTGGCCTGGAAGTGTGCAGAGAGGAAGGGCCAGCGGCTTCTGTCCACCTACCAGCCCACCGGCCAAAATGACTCACTCTGGACTTAGAGGTGGAAATCGATGGGGTATCGTTTTAACTGGAGGGAGAGGCTCTTCCATAAAGTGGCAAAAACTTTACGCCAGAAAGTTGTATTAATGACCCCACTTTGGCGCTCGTCAGCAGGAGATCACATAATCCCTTCCCGGAATTACATGCTGGCCAGTTCAGATAAATAACCCAGATCTCCGCTCTTCATAATCCGGAATGTTAACAATTAATTTCCAAAATCAGTCCTGAAGGGGGCTGGAAACCTAAAACACATTGCTCCGTGGATTTCTCATGAGTCAAAATTGAAACCTCAAACTTACAACAAACTGTTGTCGAGTCACAGCTGACTTAGGCAATCAAGATAACATTATTCAGCAATAACCTGGGTGAAGCATATTCTAAGTGTGAATTAATAAGTCGACTGACACCAGGTCCCAGATGTTTCCCGCTCTGGCTTTGCGCCCGAAGTGATGATAAGCAGATTTACATACTTAACTAATATGTTTATTTAAAGGAAATTTCCAAATCCAAAATAACATCCAGATTTTTTATTTGGCTGCAGATCAAAAGACACCCTATCAATAAAGACAGAATCCAGGATAAACCTTTTCAACATCTGCTTAAAAACCAAACAACAGATTTGAGGGTTTTGGTAAAACTTAATTGCAGACAATTTTTATTGCCTCTTACATAAATATATATTTTTGTGTCCCTGGGGTGCTTCTGACCTCATTGGTTCTGTTCACAATGCACAATGGTGTTCTTTTACTGGCACCAACACTCCTCTTTTATGGACTATTCCAGGCTCACAGTTTTCTTACAGACTGAAGGATGAACAGACTTTCTTCCTCATCCAGGAACTCAAACCCAACTGAGGGGCATGAACGAAAACCTCTGAATGTTACAGAAAAGTCCACCCCACTCCCAAGCAGGAAATGCTTTGTTTTTCTATAATTACCAAAAAGTGTGTACTCAGTCTCATTCTGCATTTCAGGTGAGAGCAGAAGTGGTGGTGCTCCTTCTTAAGTATTAATTGTTTTTGTGGTTGTTGATTCTGAGGGAAAACTCTGGAGCTGTGTTCAGCCTTAACACCTCTCGATGCTGCTAAGCATGTGAGCATAATAGCGCATATCCTTTCCCCTCGCTGTTAACTGCCTGGACCAGAGTTTTTGGGCACTGAGGTTTTGCCCCTAGCTGCTGACTAAGGGCAGTGATCTGAACAAAGGACTGGCTTTGGAAATTCCCTTAGCCTGGGAATCTGAGCGTCTCGGCCAGTATGGGCCAGCTGACCTTGGAGTAAGGAGACCCAACTTTGGTCTGTTTTACTTAGTCATGATAAACTTCTGGGTCTAATCTCATCATGGTCAAGATAGGAAGAGCAGCTTGATGGAAATAATCAAAGTAATACAGCAGTCAGTGAAAATTAGTGAAATCAGTGAAATAAAGTAATACAGCAGTGATGGAAATAATGCAAACTAATGCAGCAGTGAGGCACTCTTTTCCTTCTCACGTGGCCAACATTTTGAAAACTAACATTTGGTATAGTTCTGATTTTCCCAACTGTAGGTGATATATATTTCACATGTACATAATTGTTACAGCTATGTATCAAAAGTCTTCAAGTTTGTCTAATCTTTGACCCAGAAAATCTACCTCTAGAATGTGTCCTAAGAAAATTATGTATTAGTGTATTTAGCTATGAGCATATTTGTCCTCGCTTATAAGAAAGGATATCTCAGAGGACTGAAGGGTCAAGCAATTGTGATTACTAATTGATGGTCCACTATTGAGTATTCAAATACTTCATTTTGAATAATTTAAAGTTTAATGATAATGAATGGTACTTGTATGGCTGAGTGAAAAAGTATAGGTTGCCGAAAGTATAAATTGTATTTTACCACTTTTAAAAGGGCTGTATGGACAAATATCTATTATGTATGTATCTTAATGTCCTGCAACAAAATTATGGCAACGATGCAGGCAATCGTGGGTAATTAGTTTGTTTTTTGCTTATATTTATCATAGGGTTCTATAAAGTTACTTTTATTAACAAAAATTCTAAAACTATTATGAAGGCTTTTATTTTTAGATCAATTTTATAGAGGCAGAATTTATATGCAATAAACCACACTCATTTTCAGTATCCATTTTGATCCATTCTGATAAATGTTTATCTTCCAAATCACCAAAGAATTAAGATACAAAATAGCAAAATGTAGAATTTAGATAATTTCTACTAGCTTTCGTGGCCATTGCAGTCAAATTCCTCTTGACCTCTGGCTCCAAGACAACTTTCTATCGATATCACGGGTTAAACTGTCTTCCTCAAATTTGTGTGCCGACGTCTTCACCGATAGTGACTCAGGTGACAGGATTTGGAGATAGATGACCTTTCAAAAGATAATTAAGGTAAAAAGAGGGCCTAGGGGTGAACTGTTCTCACTTCTTTGGACACTCATTATATTGGAGGACACAGAGGTGCACTTTTAAAGGCCACGTGGGGACTTAGGAAGTGGAATCTGAGCCCCAAGCCCAGGTCAGAGGCTCCGGAAGAACAGCCTTTGCTGGCACCTTAATCTTGGACTCCAGTCTCCAGGATCTTGAGAAAACTAATCTTGATTGTTGAAGACACTGAGTCTGTCCTATTTGCTTTGGCAGCCCGAGCAAAGTAGTAAGTCGCTCTAGATGTTTTTTGGAAGAGTTTCATATAATGGAATCCTATGGTACAGAGGCCTGAGTTCTTTGGAACAGATCATCTCGATGGTTTTGAGATTTATCCTTGTTGTGATGTATATTGTAGACTAGTAACTGATTTAACCAGTTGATGGTTCCTGTTTACTGTGAGTAGCATGTCATTGGATGGCTTCATGACATTTATTTACCCATTTACCAGACGATGGACATTTAGGTCCTCTCCTGTGTGAGGCTGTTATGGATAAAGCTACTCAGAGTAGCTTTCCCTGGTAAATTTCCCTGAGTGGAATTACTGGATCCTAAAGGAAGTGTATATTGAACTTCAGCGAAACTGTCAAACTGGTTTCCAAAGTGGTTCTGCCGTTTTACAATTTACATGCCAGCCATATAGAATGAACATCCTAGTTGCTCTACGTTTTTCCCAATGTTTGATTTCCCAGTATTTTTATTGTAGTCGTTCTAGTGGGGCAGGGCGGGGGAGAGCTGTGTCTTTATAACTTCAATTATGTTTCCTAATGACTAAGAATGAGTGTCATTTCATGCATTTATTGGCTAATTTGTATATTTTATAAACTGCTCAAATCTTTTGTCCATTTTTATTGGGTAATTCACTTTTTATTGAGTTGCTGGAGTCATTCACATATTCTAGACACAAGTTGCTGTCGTTTACAAGTACTGCAAATATTTTCTCCCAGCCTCTGCCTTTTCTTTGTTTTCTTCAGAGTCTCAGTTTTTAACTCTGCTTTTGAGAAAGAGAAATGGCTGGTGTCCAGTGAGAATTCAAGAGCCTCTGCCTTCCATCTCTATTCTGCCTCTAGTGTTCATTCTTGATTTCTCTTGCCACATGGTTTCCTCATCACCCTAACCAACTGGCACCTATGGGTGGAAGCGGTGAGCAGAAAGCAAATAAGGTGTGAGGGCGGCCAGAGATGAAACCCCATCTGGCGTGTCCTCTGACCGCGACCGTCTTAGCTGAGAAGCGCCACGTCTGCCGAAGCCCCTTCTGGTTCTTCCTGACTTGAAACTGGCGGCAGACGGTTCCTCTCATGCACAGCTAGCAAAAGCTCTTCTCCCAGTGTGACTTGTAGTGTTGTTATGCTGCTTTGCCACAAGAACAGGAAAACAAAGATCTTTAAAAATTCAAATCGAGAATAGACCTTTCAGGAACTGGAGAACTGGGCTCTTTCAGCCATGGGGCTAACTCACTCTTTCCCTAGAGTTAACACACTGCTTGTGTATCTCATGTGTGCATGTCCTGTTACAGCCCAAAGTTTGGGATTTTTTTTTTTAACTTTTTTTTTTTTTTTTTTTTTTGTTCAAGCTGGGGTACAGGCCAGAGGCAGGGGCGGCAAGAGGGTTCACCAGAGACAGAGTGGGGAGCAGAACAGGCAGATCAGAAACACACTGCTGAGGGGAGCAGCGGGCGAGGCAGGAGAGGTCCGCCGCACCATGTGGGACTCTCCCCGGCCAGGCATCGAACCAGCATTGTGCACTGCCGACAGGTCCACAGCGCAGCGCTCAACCGCTGCGCCACCAGGGAGGCCCCTTTTTTTTTAATTTTTATTTTTTGCATAGAATTGAGGTGTATGCCAGAGGTACAGGGGGTGAGAGGATTCACCAGAGCCAGAGTGGGGAGCAGAACAGGCGGGTCCACTGAAATCCACTGCTGAGGGGAGCAGTGGGGGAGACAGGAGAGGTCTGCTGCGCCATGTGGGAATCTCCCTGGCCGGGGATTGAACTCAGGCCACAGCAGTGACAGTGCTGAGAATTAACCCCTAGGCCAGCAGGGAGGCCTACAGCCCAAAGTTTTTAAGCACATGCTATTTTTTAGTAAGTTTTGATCTTTGCTTTTTTTGGTAACTTCTATTACTATATTAGTTTACAACACTGCATATGATTTAGGGAGATAGTTTCACTCTTGGGGTGGATGTCATCCCCACCTAGTGGGGCACACAGTTCTTTCTCCTGTGATCACGCAGGAAGTCCCTTGAGGATGCGGCTGTGTTCTGTCCATCTTTGTACGTCGACATTCTCACAGGGAACTGGCGAGGAACAGGAGCTCATCAGACACTGTGAACGGCTGAAGAATGGAGTGAGTGTTCAGAGTCCCCTCGCTAGCCTACGCCTCTCACTGGGTGATAAGTACCTTCCACTCTATAGCTGGACAGGCTGAGTTACTCGGATAAAGTGCTCAGCCTCCTTTGAGCCCGAGTGTCTTCAGTTTCCTAAAGGAAAAATATAGTTAAGATCATGATTACCGCGTCTGTTTATATAGATTCCATGAGTAAAATGAGGTATGTGTCCAGCCCCGTGCTCAGCCCAGAGAACCCTCTGGAAACCTTCACACTAACCACTTACATGCTGTATTTTATGAGACTTCTTGTAAAATGACTTGCTGTTTGCTGTGGGGAGAGAGGATGGGAATGGCGAGGATTATCAAACGGCTAATTGGACAAGGTGCCTTTTGGGTCTTGTATTTTTAATCTTCCCATCAATCTTGAATCGGTTATTTTATCCTTGTATGTGAGCTGTCACTGAAGCCACTGCATGAAGTTAGAGCTACTAAGTGATGAAGCGGGGTTGAGACTCAACCTGGTCAGGCTAAGCTCTTTCCACCTGGTCTCTCCGACCTCCATTCAGAGCTGAATCTGAAAAGATGCCTGTAGCCAGGGAGGTCCGTGTCTGACGGGAGTGGAGTGGGTCATTTGCTCAGACTGGAGGTGGGGGATCGGCCAGCTCTAGAGAACTGCCAGTTCTATGCCTCCTTCAGATACTGCCAAGGAGGGCTCAGTTCTGTAGCATATTACAGAAAACACGAATAGCGGTGACCGAAGCATGGTAGATTTTTATTCTTCCATCAGAGAGCAGAGGTGCTAGGTCTAAAGCTGGCATGGTGGCTTGCAAAGAGCTGACTCGAGGTGCTTTTACTTCCCTGCCCCCCCTAAGATCAGCAATCAGGAGAAGGGCTCTCTATATAGGCCGACAGCCCACCTGCTTGAAAGACCTCCAGCCCCAACAGGAGGTCCAGCCACGGCCCCTCTTTGTCCTGAGGCTTTGAGACTCTCCTTCCACACCTGTTGCATTCTTCTGGCCTGGGGAGACCCCTCTGTCCCCTCAGGCAGCTCTTTCAGAGGCCAGGAGGATCCCAGCAACCCCAGATACACCAGGAGGACCCAATAGAACCCAACAAATGCTCTGGGCATGAAGCTGTTGCTGGAGCCACAGCCCACAGAAGCAGCCAGGTGCTGAGTGCTTGATCTTTTGCTCAAGTAAATGATCGAAGTCAGACCCAGAGTCCCCTGATAATAATGCCTAAATGTCCAGGAAACAACTGAAAATCACCCCGCCAAGAACAGAGAATTACAGCTTGATCCAAGTTGTGAGTCAGATGCTGTAGTTAACTGACCGGGATTTGAAAGCAGCCATCAAAATATTTCATCCATCAATTATGAATTCCCTTGAAACAAATGGAAAAAAAAAACTTAAAAAATAGAAGAAAAAGAAGGCAATGGAAAGGTTGGGGTCCTCCCCAGTGGCGCAGCGGTTGAGCGCTGCGCTTTGGAGCTGTCGGCAGCGGCGACGCGAGTTTGACGCCCGGCCGGGGAGAATCCCACATGATGGGGCAGACCTCTCCTGCCTCGCCCGCTGCTCCCCTCAGCAGTGTACTTCTGATCTGCCTGTTCTGCTCCCTACTTTGTCTCTGGTGAACCCTCTCACTGCCCCACGCCTCTGGCCTGTACCCCAGCTTGCATGTTAAAAAAAAAAAAAAAAGGAAAGGTTGGACTGAAAATGAATCAAAATTGAAAAGGATATAGGAGGAGCCTCTTAGGAAAACCCCAAAAAGTCACCCAGTCAACCCCACTTCATCTCAACGACTCCTTTCTAGCTACAAAGGGAGGCTGGGAAATGGAGTCTTGAGCTGGGCCAACAATTTTATTTATTGGGTAAAAAGAACAGGTATTGGGGTATTAACAGCCCATGCGTGTCACGAAAACAAAGGGCTCTGGGAGGTTGAATTAGGATATCAACTTATGGGCAAGACCAGAGAAGCCAAGTGCCACCGAAGAGGGTGAGAATCACTCCTGTTGCAGCCAGCATCATCCACATTTACCATAGTTTCTAAACACTACATAAAGACAATTTGGTGTGACCTAATGTCACTAACACCTCGACGGACTCACCTTCTGAGGAAAGGCCACTTAATTACCTGATTAATTTGCTCATCTTAATTAACTTGTCCCTATTGTTGATAACCTTGTATTGATTGCTCTGCTGGTAGTAATTAGAAAAGTGGTGAAGTAAATGAGGAAGTCACAGGAAGGGGAAACAGAGCTGAGGGCCTGTCTCCCGGAAATTTACCCTGGAGACTGGAGCTCTACACTCTGCCTTCTCCTTCTGGGGGAATCCATTAGAGATGCAAAGCAGTTTCTCTGCCGATCATTTCTATGTATTTCACATTGCTTAAGCCATCCAAGTGTCCACTTCCATCGCCCTCCACCCCTCAATCTCAGGGACAAGGGAAGAATACCCACGTTAACTGCACCTATCACATTCCTTTTATTTCTTTGTTCATGCCCCTGTTCAAAAATCCAGTGTTAACTTCAGGGGCTGAAACTGGAGGTTGTACAGGCTTGGAGGGTGACGGGGCAGCCATCTTGGAGTAGCCACCTTGGATGCGTTATCCAGCAACTGGACCCTGATGTCAGATTTCCTGGCCAACCTTTGCCCGTTGGCCTTACTTCATTTAGTGTTTATAAGATACCTTTGATTCTTTTACAGAATATTTTTATACATGAGCTCCGTCAAGTTGGCTGCCATTTCCTGCCGCCCTAACAGCCCCTGATACAGGGTGGTGGTTGGTTCTTTGTTTTAGACACTTTTGGTTGAAGATGTTAATTTAAGGGACACGTGTAAGATCAGTCAAGTGGGAGTTGTAGCAAAAGTGCACAAATTGAGTCCTGAGTAATGGAAGAGGTAGGTTGCAGGGGTGGGGGGAATGGGTGTGAAGGTGGCCAAGAGGTACAAGCCCTAAATTCTGGAGATGGAATGGACACCATGATGAATGATGTTATCAATACTGGATTGTATATTTAAGTTGTTAAGGGATCAGATCTTAGTAAGCCTCATCACAAAAGGGAAGCTGCACTCCTGTGTTTATTGCAGCACTATTTACAATAGTCAAGATATGGAAACAACCTAAATACCCCAAACAGATGAGTGGATCAAGAAGGCGTTGTCTATGTACACAATGGAATATTACTCAGCAATCAAAAAGATACTCACGCTATTTGCACCAATATGGATGGAGCTGGAAGGGATGACATTGAGCAAAATAAGTCAGAAGGAAAAAGAATGTATCAGATGGTCTCACTTACAGGGGGAATATAGGGAAGCAGAACAAAGGGTCAGGAAAAAGAAAACTTGCAGGCAAACCATAGATCTGAGGCATCCAGCTGCGGAGGGGGAGGGAGAAGCAAAAACTGGGGAGAGATGTATACAAGGGACTATGGCAATGGTTGGGTGCCATGGTGGTGGGTGAATTTGGGGGACTACACTTGAGGGGAGGAATCAAATATTGTACAAAAGTGAACAACAATGTCAGAAAATTTTAAAAATTTCTCAACACAAGAAAAATGTATTGATATCGACTAAACTTATTGTGGTGAACACTTCACAGTACATACATATATCGAATCATTACGTTGTATGCTTGAAACGAAGACCTTATCTATGTCAATCATACATCAATAAAACTGGGGAAATACACAAACTGAACACTTCTCTGGCCTCCGTCAGGCTCTGCCTGCCACTAACAACCTTTCCCCCACTGACTTCAGTCCTCTGGGACCCCCTCATCCTCAGAGCCCACCCAGATTCCCAGAACTCCATCGCCTCCCAGAAGGCCTCCCAGCCAACACTTAGCGCCAGCTACTTTGGCTTGGGGCCACGGCCTTGCAAAGCTGATATTGAAGGGATGTTTTGCTATCTAATTTGATTGAATTGAGTGTTCCAGTAAGACTGATGTTTCCCTTGCTCCGGGTCATTGTAATGAGCAAATGTGGCCTCACTTTCCTAGGACACTGTAATGTGGGCTTGTAAAGAAAATCTTTACAAACACATCTAGTGTCTCGAACATCACCAACACAATTATACACGGGGATATGATGGGAAAAGCTAAAATGAACCCGATTTACTCTCCACACACACCTTTCCTTTACTATGGCAGCATCAAAATTCAAAACACGTGTTTCTCCGAACTTTGTTTAGTAGGGAAGGATACCATGGAAGTAAAACTGCTGACAAAAATTAAAAGCAGCTTAATCAGGGAGACTAAGTGAGAACCAGCTGGATCCCCACTTTCCTAGGCCCTTCAGAGTCCTTGGAAGCCCTGGTTGAGTTTGCACAAGTCACAAAGAAGACAACTTCAAACTTTGTTGACAAGAATAAGGGCACCTTTATAAAAAAGGAGGAAGAGAAGAGGAAGAAGAGAGAAAATTCCCATGTTGCTTATGCCTCTCTGCTGCTATAGATGAACTAGCCAAGGGTTCTTACCAGTTCTGACAGACCAACAAAAGGAGGGTCTATTCTAGAAGACTGAGGAGAACCTCATAACTGAACTTTCACATAAAAAACAAACTCAGCTCTGTTTATCACACTTTTTCTTCACTGGTATCTGCAGTCTAACTCGAGTGAATACACAAGCGACCATGTTGGCAAAAACATGTCTATAACATCATCTAAATGGAAGCATGGCA
This sequence comes from Scalopus aquaticus, assembly GCA_004024925.1. Taxonomy (NCBI): domain Eukaryota; kingdom Metazoa; phylum Chordata; class Mammalia; order Eulipotyphla; family Talpidae; genus Scalopus; species Scalopus aquaticus. The sequence goes on along the minus strand of PVIJ01000394.1, from coordinate 284,265 downwards.
TTCCCGGGTATGGAAAAAATACAGTTGGCTCAGCCAGCCCGCTATTGGGTGTTGACGCAATTCCCAGTATATTTCTATGTTATGCAAGATCTCGGTGAACCCCCTACTAGAACAGCCTCAAGACAAACTCCTAAATTAGCCAGGTGAGCCCAGCTATACTATTGCATGGATTTAAATTTTTGGATACTTGCTGCCAACATTCTTGTCCCTAGAGGTTAAGGCAGTACCAAATTAATGTGCTTGAGGAATTTGTAGAGACTCCGCCCACACTAGCGATGATTATCAATATTTTTATCTGAGAGTTCGATTTTAAATGGACTTTTGAAATCAGCACCGGGTGAATGTTATCTGTTTGTCTAACAATAACTGTCCTCTCCCCATCAACACCACCGACAGATCCAGTTTCTCTGTAGTGAGGTGTCAGCACCAATTACTCTTACAACATTTACTTCATTGTGGGGAAGAGCGGGGTTACAGCCACTCATTCTTTCATTCACCCAATAATTCCAAAGACTTTTTTTTTTTTTTTTGAAGCTCAGTTACTGAGGAGAGTGAGGGACCAGAAAGAGCCACACAAGGGATCTCAAGGGACTTTATTGGGAAGGAGGGTGGATGTTGACACATACAGGTTGTGGCCTGAGTGGGAATGATGACAGAAGAAAACCCTTTCTGCCCAGAGCAGTGTAGGGAGTTGGGAAGGGAAATTGCTTTCCTTAGGGTCTTTGTTTTTTGTTTGTTTTTTTTCAAAATATATATTTTATTGTTATATCTTTTACATTTTGTATTCCCCTTGGGTAACCCACCACCAATTCACCCGTGATCCATCTCCGTGGTCCCTTATGTCCTTTTCTACTCCATTTTGTGCCCTTATCCTCCCCCCCCCACCCCCAGTGTCTCTCTATTTGGTTTCCCTATAGTCCTGTTATAAGTGAAACCATTCGATATTTTTCTCTTTCTTTCTGGCTTGTTTCGCTGAGAATGATCCCCTCTAATTCCATCCATGTCGCTGCAAATTGCATGTGTTTATCTTCTTTGAATGCTGAATAGTATTCCATTGTGTTATGGACCACATCTTCTTGATCCAATCATCAAAAAAGAAAGAAAGGAATTGAGTCGGGGGAGGTGGAGTGAGGTGAAAACTAGCTCCAGAAGAAGAGCAGGTTTGGGGCTGACATCTCCTCAGGCCTGACTTAGGGCAGGGATGAATGAGCAGAGCAATGAGAGCCTATGACTTCATTCTACAGGTGAGAAAGATGGGCTGGGGTAAGCGAGCCTCTTCCGAATGCTCGCAATGAGCTAAATGAGAAACAAGAACTCTCCTGCGAGTTCATTATTCTCAGATTATATCCTCCTTTCTTTGAGGGGGAGATATTAAAACGTCTTTTTGCTAATAAAAGGATGATAATAAATGTCACATTAAAAATCATTTATGTTTAATATTGGGGGGGAAAAAAAACAAGACTGGCTACCTTAAAAAAAAATTCCAAAGACCTGCTTATATCAGCAGTGTAGGTAGTAATATAATAGTGATGGACAAGATTGATAAGGTCTTAATCTTGGGCCTTCCTGGTGGCCTAGGGGTTAAGTCTCAGCTGTGGCCTGAGTTCGATCGGGGGCCGGGGAGCTGACCCACGTGGCGCAGCAGACCTCTCCTGCCTCGCCTGCTGCTCCCCTCAGCAGTGGATTTCTGTAGATTAGCTTGTTCTGCTTCCCACTCTTTGGTGAATACTCTCACCCTCTGGTGAACACCTCTGGCCTGCACCCCAGTTCTTCTATGCAAACATAAATCTTTAAAAAAAAAATCTAAAAATCCTAATCTTTCTAGAGAAGGTGGTCCCTGCTACCTTTCCACAGCAGATTGCTGGAGCCCGGGGTCTGCTTCCATCTCGGTCCATTGGAAACAAATCCCGTTCCAGACTCCCCCTCTCTCAGCGTCTTTTGTAAAATAACAACCTCGGCAGCCAATAGCTTTGAGAGGAGGGGGCACTGGAAATAAACTAAGCTGGTTTGCCATTCGGAAGACAGGCCTGTGTTTCAGGACATAGAGGCCGTAGCCCAGCAGTGCTTCCCAGCTCTCCTCTGGGCCAGCCTGGGCCAGGGCAGACCAAGCTCTGGGGTGACCGCCTCAGGCCTGGCAGCAGTTGTATATAAATGGGTGCCTCTGGACAGTTTCTGCCCAGAGTGATCTCGATGCTCCCAAGTGATTTTGGGGTGTCACAGGGACTGATGTCCAGGGTCCACATCACCAACAAGCCTTTGCCAACAAGACATGCTCATGGACTCTTTGGGGTCTGCTTTTGGGGGATGAGGGTCAGTTGGCAATTTTGACCATGGATGTTGAAAGCAAGGAACAGCACTTAGGCTCGCAACTGAGAATCAGAAATATCTGGGTCCTTTGCCCTATTTGTGTCACAGGGCAGCCCCGATATAAATGGGGTGCTTGTCTGGGTTCTCACCAGTGGGCTTAAAAAGGACTTAAAAGACTCAACAGAAGACACATACAATAAAATTAATAAAAGGGTTTATTTACAAAAAGGGAAGGGAAAAACATAAAGAATAAATTGAATATGTCCTACCTGTTTCGCCGAGCTGGAATCTTAGGGCCCACTCAAAAACTTGGCGATTCACAACCACGAGAAATAGCCCCTCCAAGCTCACAGGTCTGGTTTTTAAGTCCCTAAACCATTTAACTCCACCCTCAGTCCTAGCATCCTTCCTTCGGTGATGATGGCATTCTGGGATTCGTACTCCTAGCTGTCTTGGATCTCTCTGGCTTGAGGTGGAGTGGGGTTCTGGGACACTCCCCTTTTCTGAGGGCCGCCCTCTTACATTTGGGCTCCCCTTTGCTGTGTGACCCTTGGGGTAAAACGAGGAGGCTGCACTGTTGAAGAGAAGCGGGAAGACTGGTTACCTCTATGGGTAAGGGCATCTTGGCGTGATGTCATCTCTTGACTGACCCAGTGTGAGAAACAGCAGTTCTCCTAACCTTCGTGCCCCCTGTGTAAAGTGAGGATAATAACAGTACCTACCTCATGGGGTTATTACAAGAATTAAATGGGCTTACAATGCATTTAAACTGTGGCATAATGCTTAACACATGGCATCACTCAATAAATGCCAGCTATTAATATTTTATGGTGACTTTCAAAGGTGGCAGTGATAGTTAAGGGAGTAGACTGTGGAATTAACTACCTATTTTTATGCCAATACAGCTGATGGCAACTGGCTACTTAGTGATGGAAACTTTTTAATTTGCAATTGCCGCCACCCACGTCACCACCGAAGGTAGTGACATTCATTTTGCGAAGATTAGACTCAGAGATGTTGATGACGGTGAAATGCGTCCACCAAAAATAAGATTTCCACCTTAACATCAAAATTATTTAGGCCGGGACCTCCCTGGTGGCGCGGGGGTTAAAGTCTCAGTGCTATCACGCTGTCTCAAGCTATCTCAGTGGCCTGAGTTCAATCCCAGCCAGGTAGCCACATGGCGCAGCAGACCTCTCCTGTCTTGCCCACTGCTCCCCTCAGCAGTGTACTTCAGTAGATCTGCTCCCCACTCTGTCTCTGGTGAATCTTCTCACCCCCCGCACCTCTGACCTGCACCCCAGCTCTTGTATGCACAAATAAATCTTAAAAGAACATTCTAGCTCTTTCTGGACTTATGTTGGTATCCCTGAATGTCAGGCCTAGCATAAGGTTTCAGCTTATGACTATCACAACTTATGTTTGGTAGCACTGTCCAGTTCACAAAGGCTGTCAGAGATCCACACACTTCCTTCCACCGCCCAATGCTTGTGGCCATGTCCAATTTATACCAAATTGTTAGCTGAAATTTACTAAAGTTTGTTAGCACCATCCCAAGCAAGTTGAAGGAACTGAGCTTTAGGAAAAGTCAGTGACCTTGGGTGAGTCATTTATTACACTGCCTTAACCGGATCCCAGAGGGGTTCCCTTCATGCCTCGTCCAGACGCAGCTGCCACACACCCAATAAACTAGTGTCTCATCCACGGGGATCACACAGTTTGCTCTTCACGGCTTCTACTGTTGAGTAGAACCAGACTGAAATGAATGTGGCTGGTGGCTACTCTGGGAGGTTCCAGAGAAGGGTGAGCAAGTGTCTGCATGCCCTCGAAAGTGTACCCCAACCCCTCAGCTCCTGCTTCACCTGTGCACGGCCCCAGCCACCTTCCCCGCCATTTGGAGCCTAAAGGTCTTTTCATGTAAATGAGTTGTTGACCCAGTGGGAGAAAAAGTCTGAGCCCCTTGGGGGTGTATTTTGGAACAATTTGCTGTTTTCTCCAAGCTTGGAGAAGAGTAAGCGGTAATCAATAGTGGAATCTGCCTGAATCTTAGAGGCTCAATGAAGGTCCTTTTGAAGCACATCACAGAGCTTGATTTTCTGTTATTTAGTGCCAAAAGTTATTACCTCAGCAGCAGCACAATGTCTCATTTATACCAAATTGTTAGCTGAGATCTATTAAAGTTTATTAGCACCATCTCAGAATACAGTAACATCTCATTGGTTCTGCTCCTGTTGAAATTGACCAGCTGGTTTAACTCTATTAGCTTTGAGGCTGAGATAAACTCCAGCCCGCACGAGCCTCACAGCACCGGGGGAGCATGTGTACAGATGAAGCTCATGGTATTTGGGGTGTTCGCTGTTACCAAATCACTGCGGGTTTCATCTCTTGATGCAGCCACGACCCGGTTATTCGATTATTGCAGGAATGGGGCGCGGTTCTCAGAATGCAGAAAGCGTTGTCAACGTGATGGAGCTTCCAGGAGAGAGGGAGGCATTCCCGGAATAGTGAGGCTGGCAGCCCTGTGCAACAGACTTGGGGGGACTTGGAGGGCCTGAAGGGAGAAACTAATTCTTCAAGACATTTTCCGATTGCCAGCCAATCCGCGACTTCTAGAGAGATCTCCAGTTGGGTTAAGGGAAGACAAAAGATCGAATAGTCTCAATAGACCTTGGGTCTCTCCTACCTGTTCTTAGGTTCAGCACCTCAAAGAAATCACCCCCCAAACACAGCGTTTAAGCAGCGGTGGATGACGCCGAGGAGGGCGTGCCCGACACCTGCGGCGAGAGTGACGTCGCAGGCCGCGAAGGTGTGCAGATCCGCTTGGGAAAGTGGCCTTATGCTCCTGTCTGCTCACTGCTTTACAAGTGACCTAAACATCATCGGTTGCCATCTCTTCTTCGTAAAATGTTTTCCTACGAGGGTTCAGGTGTGGCAGCCCCGTGTCCACCAAGGCCTTGAGCACAGGGAAACGCCGCCACCCTGGCTTCCGCCCTTTACCTCTGCTCAGGTCGGCAGGCACAGCGAGTCACATTTTTTTGAGATTTGTTTATTTATGCATCCATCCTGGGGTGGAGCCCAGAGGTGTGGGGTGGTGAGAGGATTCAGCAGGACAGTGGGGAGCAGAACAGGCGGATCTACTGAAGTACACTGCTGAGGGGAGCAGCGGGGAGACAGGAGAGGTCTGCAGCGCCATGTGGGAAGCTCCTTGGCTGGGGGTGGAACTCCTGTTGCAGTGGCTTCAGAAAGCTTTGTAGTGCTGAGACTTAACCCCTTGGGCCACCCATCAGTGAGTCACATTTGCATTGCACTCCTACTTCCTCTGAGCCTCTCCTAAGCATTATCTGTGTCAAGCTGAAAAAAACAAAAGGGTGGGTGGAGCGAGAGGTCCCAGCCCTGTCTTGTATGATAGGAAGCCCTTAATCTGGAAGGGCAGAGGCCCAATGTCACAGGCTGGTGTTAGTGAGGGGAGAAGGCAGGTTCCTGAATCCACCGCAGCATCAACTTGTGGACACTATGGCGGCACCGGGGTCCCCAAGGGAGACGTGACCTGGGAAAGCCATGGGCACGGCAAACCCCAAGGCTGCAGGGGAGCCAGACTGTGTTGTCTCCAAGCAGCAGACACAAGCTTCTCAATTGCTTCAAAGCACTGACAGAGCCCAGCACACAGTAGGTGCTCCTTGTGTGTTCATTGCACACAGTAGGTGCTCCTTGTGTGTTCATCGAGTGAATGGGTGACGAGTCCCACTCACTCCATGGGGACCTCCAGGGAGAAATGGAGAGAGGATAGACAAGATGCTAAAGCAGGAGGGGAAAGACCGAGAGTTTCCCACCGCCGCCCAGTGAGCTACAGGACACTGTCCTGAAGCCGAGGTGCGGGCTGGCAGGAGTGGGAAAAGAACGCCCCAGGCTCTGTGCTCCCAGTGCCCGAGGGACAGAGCTCTCCAGGGAGTCAGCCCAAGGACACTCACCATCTGCCCGGCCCTTCACCCCAAGCCTCCCGCACTTGACCTTCCTCCGAGACCCCTTGGGCATTTTCAAGATGCTCTGTTTCCCTATTACAAAACCAGCTAAAATTAGGATGTCCATTAATTAAGATTAATATTTCCCTTTATATTTCAATTTTTTAATTAAATTCCTACTGTCTGCTCTAGGCCAGCTCTGTCTTTGGTATGGGCTACCGTGATAAAAGGGACCATGTCCCCGCCCTCCTGGTGGATGACAGACCCAAAGAGAGACAGCCACAACCCACAACTCAGTTGTGACGGGACGAAGCTGAACAAAAGGTGGAGACGAGGAGGAATGTTTCCGGGGGGTCTAATCTAGGTAGGGAGATCAGAGAAGGCTCATCTGAGCAAGTGGGGATTTAAACTGAGATCTAAAGCTAAGAAGACAGACCTGGCCAGTGGTGTTTGAAGCAGAGAAAAAGCCCTTCCCAGGCCCTGATTTTAAGGGGAGCTGGGGCAGTGCACAGAACTAAAATGCAACACTGGGATGGGGCGGAGGGAGTGCGAGGAAGCAAAGTGAAGATGGAATTTGAGGGCCTCCCTGGTGGCGCAGCAGTTAAGCCCTGCACTGTGGAGCTGTCGGCAGCAGCGATGTGAGTTCGATGTCCGGCGGGGAGATTCCCACATGGTGCGGCAGACCTCTCCTGCCTCGCCCGCTGCTCCCCTCAGCAGTGTATTTCTGACCTGCCTGTTCTGCTCCCCACTCTGTCTCTGGTGAACCCTCTCACCGCCCCACACCTCTGGCCTGTACCCCACCTTGTATGCATAAATAAATAAATCTTAAAAAAAAAAAAAAAGATGGAATTTGAGACTAAGGTGGGCCTGGGTCCTCTCCAGCCTGGTAGATCTTAGGTTTCATGTTCGATGTTGGCATCCCGATGGAAGGCTATTAGGGAAAGAAATCACAAGATGAATCCCCAATGTAGGCATCCCGCCCTCTGAGCAGAGTGAAGACTGGTCGGGAAGGGGCCAAGAGAGGAAGCAGGTTGGAAGCCGAGAGGCAGGTCCAGTTGGGACAGCAGATGATGGTGACTCATCTTGGGCTGGCAGAGATGGAGCCGACTGGGAGGACACCGGGCCAGAGGCAGAGTCGGTTCGGTCTGCAGCCAGCCCTGGACCCCGATGCCTGATCATCCAGTGTCCTTCATCCTGGACACACGTAAAACACACCACACTCTGAAAGTGCGTGGCGCAGAGCAGACTGGGGGCGCGATGGAAAGGCCATGAGGTGAATGTGTCCAGCACGCGTGCTCAAAGCAGTGTCCACAACCCACCGTTCACACACATTATTCTCGCCAAAAGGTGTTTGTCTTTGCAGAAGTCATTTCAGTGACAAGGAAAAAGAAGCCAAAAGAAGCACATTGTGTATCATTTGGATGCCACCTTCCGATCCAGGGCAGCCGCCTGGCTTGAGGAAAGACCTGTGCAGCTCTAGTAGAAATGCCTTTGTTCTGTGCAGAAAAGAAGAGAAGTAGCCCGTGCAGAAAGTCCCATGACATGACAAATTCATGAGAAAATCTGTCATGAATTTCTCAGAAGGGGGGTGTGGGACTGTGGCCCCCAAGCAGTTATCTTGTGTCCTTCCCTAGGTGCTAAAGCTCACGGTCCACATCAGAGGGGATTTCATTTCAGCCAAAGAACATGATCCATCGTATTTATTTAATGGTTTTAATTTGACTTTTATTGGTTCTGCAGTGATGTTTGTTTTTAATTTCTCATTTGTTTTGGCTTCGGAATGGACTGAAGCAAAATGCACAAGGAGTTTAATTTTACATTTATATATTAACATTTTAATAGAAATAATTTATAAGCTCATTGGGGTCCATGATGATAATTTTCTTCTAAAAAGAGTCTTTGTTACTCCATTTTTAAAAAGTCCTGGTCTCATTCCAGTGAAAATCCTGCAATGGGGCACCCAATTCTGGAGCACATGGCAAGGGAGAAGCAGTGCCAGGAAGAAGAGGATTCAAATCCTAGGAGATGCAAAATCTGCTGAAAATAGGTTTAAAAGAAAGCGTTTCAATGGTGTTCTCCCATATACTGGGAACACCACTGAAGACAGGGAGCCAGTTGTTATCCTTACAATCTCTTAAATGCAGAGGGGGAGGGGTAAGAACAAAGACGGAAGGAAACATAGTGGACTGTGGTGGAGGATGGGTGATTTGGTGGTGGATGCTTTATGGTGACAATACCTGATGGGGGCATCCTAAGATTCACTCAATTAAAACTAAATTTAAAAAAGGAGCTCACGGGGCCTCCCCATGGCGCAGCGGTTAAGCGCTGCGCTGTGGAGCTGTTGGCAGCGGCGACGTGAGTTCGACTCCCGGCCAGGGAGAATCCCACATGGCGCAGCAGACCTCTCCTGCCTCACCCGCTGCTCCCCTCAGCAGTGTATTTCTGATCTGCCTGTTCTGCTCCCCACTCTGTCTCTGGTGAACCCTCTCGCCGCCCCACGCCTCTGGCCTGTACCCCAGCTTGGAAAAAGAAAAAGGAGCTCAAATTAGTCCAATGCAGTGGTCCTCTCTCTTGCACTGGAACAAATGTGGCTTCTCAGAGGAGGTCCCCGATGAAATACTTAGCTTGGAAACAAGGGCCATGTTCTTGAGAACTGTGTCTTTGAACCTAAACCCTGGGTCTCCCTGGTGGTGATGGGGTTAAGTATCAGCGCTGTCACCCCTAGGACCTGAATTCGGTCAGGTGCCGAGCCAGGGAGCTGACCCACAGGGCGCAGCAGACTTCTCCTGTCTCGCCCGCTGCTCCCCTCAGCAGTGTACTTCAGTAGATCTGCCTGTTCTGCTCCCCACTGTCTCTGGTGAGTCCTCTCACCCCCTGCACCTCTGGCCTGCACCCCAGTTCTTGTATGCATAAATAAATCTTTTAAAAAAAAAATCAAGGAGTAAAAAGTCCAGTGTATGAGCCCAGCAAGGGGAGAGGCCTCCGGGAATAGATTTCCTTGGTTGGCTTCATCCACGACCACTGGCCTCTGTCACTTCCCATTTGCAAGGCACTTGGAGCACATCCCTGCTCCGCTGCTTCCGAGGTAAACATTAAACAGCCCTGCACATGGAGAACAGCCAAAGTGCTTGATAATTCATCAGCGGCGGCAAACCTGAGTGTTGCCATGCGATGCAAATTGCTTTGGCTTCCACCGGCTCCTGTCGCTTCGAGTGCTGATGGTAAATAGCCTTCCTTGGGATTACTATCAAGTATTCATTTTAACAACATTAATTTACGACGTGTTATCCCACTTTACATTGTACTCCATGACTTATTCACAGAGCCGGCGCTGGGGTGACTGGTGTTTATTCATTCTAATCACCACACTTGCCTGAGATTTTGAGGTTAATGGGACCTGGACTGGAAAAAGATTGTGTGTCAGGTTATTTGGGGCGGGGGGACTCATTCATGGCCAAGGTGGCAACACCTCCCAAAAAACACGCATCTCTCTAGGCAGCTGGTGCCAAGGGAGGAAGTCGCTGGAGGCGTCCCCTCAAGTCAATTCCTCACCCAAGGACTCGGGAGACCCACACGCTGAGGAAGCAGCAGCAGCAGCAGTGTGGGCGCCCCTTGTGGTGATTTACATGTTTTGTCTATTTTATTCTCAACATGAGCCTGCAAGGTGAATACAGCAGGTGTTTAAGAGCATGGCACCTGGGACTGACTGCTGGGGTTGAGGTCGGCTTTGCCCCTTCCTAGACCAGTGACCTTGGGAAAATTGCTCCACCTTCCTGGGTCTCCATCTCCTCATCTGTCATTTGGACCTTGCAAGGAGAGCTACTACACAGGCCACTACAGAATTGCGAGGATAAAACTTGTAGAGCGGAAGTGAGCATGTGGCAGTTCACGGTGGGCCTCAGCCTCCTCCATTCCCCACACTTTTATTAGAAGGGGTTAGGTTCAGGGAAGGTGGACAGTAAGGAGGAAGGTGCATGGTGGGGATGTGGGTTGGATGCATCATAGTCTGGCACAAGCTGGGGGGTAGGGAAACCAAGGCAGTTGCCTGGTGGGGGGGAGGTGCCAACCCCTTGGTAGGACCATTTTTCTTGCCTCTGGGGCTTAGGTGTGACTTGCTTTGTCTCATGAAATGGAAGTGAAAGAATATGCATCTCTGCTGAGTAGAAGCAAGTGGTTGTCAGCAACAGACATTCATGTTAGTGAGGCTCGATTACCATTGTAATCCTGCCATCGCCCGGTCTCATCAGTCTGCAGATACAAGCGGTCATATCTATGAACATGTGTAAGTAAATAAAGCCACACTGGAGGCTCCTGCAAGCCTTTATAGTTGCTGCTTTTTTATCCTGAAAATTCATCCCCTTGTCTGTCTTTAGGTGACCAATTCCTCCTCCTATCAAAGAAAGATAAGAAATGTAGCTTTTCTGGGAGCTCAAGGAAAAAGAAATGGTTTGGTGAACACAGAACGCTGTTTCTTGCACTGCTCACCCTGGCGTCTCTCTCAGCCGCTGAGTGCTTTGATCGCTTGTGTGTTGGAGGCATGGGGTGTCCAGGTAAAGGAGTAGGCAGTGACCAATGCTAGCTCTAATGAGCATTCTGCAAAACGAGAAATCGAAAAACAATATTCGTCTGTGAGAAAGCTATGAACATGATGTTGGTCAGCAGAGATCTCACTGAAAAGTCTAAGGATGGTGCTAATTGTGCTCAAATAATGGACTCATAGCTACATTCCCTGCCGTCTGGGACTCGGGAAATCAAACGGCCCAGCATAACTTAGGGAGAGGGTTGCATACAAGAAACCAGCCCTCTTGCTACCAAGTTAGGCTGTTGCTATCAACCTGTGCCTGTGTGCGTAGGATCATCTTCTTGCTGGCTGTCTCTCTCACAAGTGGTCAATTACTGATCAGGAAATACAGCTTTACCCAGAAGACCAAGAAAGGGGCACCCACCTTTTATACTCTGTGCCTGGAATTCTCTTGTCTTGCAACTTAACAAAGATGAATGACTGTGGCTTAAGCCTTGACTTAGAGCTGAAAAACAGGCTAAGAGCTTGGTGTCCTGAGCTCTCTCCATAACTCTTTTTGGCATCTATTCGAAATATACTTACTGAACAGCTGTGATGTGCTGGGCTCTCTGCTAAGTTCTGGGGACACAGCAGAGACAGGTCAGAAGGTTTTAGCAGACCAGTTAGAAAGACATTAAATAATAAACACACAGAGATCAAATTACAAATTGGAGAAGTACAATTAAGGAAAAGCACAAAATTCTATCACACTTATCTTTTCAGGCCCATTTCCACTTCTCACTCATCACCAGAACTTTCTTTTTGCCTGGGCAAAAAGCCTTCCAGAGCAAAGATTTCCCAGACTCCCTTGAAGCTAGGTGTGGCAATTCACTAAATCCCTGCCAATGGTATGTGAGCAAAAGAAGCAAATTGTCCTACTCTTTCTCCTGCAGCTGACAGGAAGTCAGATGTGATGGCAGGAGTTAGAGCGACATTTCTGGACTCTAACAAAGAGGCCATATTGGAGAAGGAGCCTGGTCCTCCTGGACTGCAGAGCTACCTGACACCCTTTAACCTCTATACATACTTTTTCAAGAGGGAGAAATAAAACACTGCTCTTTGGGGACCTCTTTGTTGGAGAAGCAGAACCAGTTTTTTTGCTAAGATTGTCTCATCTGCAAGATGACCAAGGGTATGAAGAGTGTAGGAGAAGAATGTTGCAGAAAGAAGGACTCTCCTGTGGAAAAACTGTGACGTGAGATGGAAAGAAAGTCAAGTGACTTAAACACAAAGAACAAGAGTGGTTTGAGTGAAACAGGCAGGGATGGCAGCTCATGGGTGGTTTTGCAACAAAGTAGGTGAAATTCATTCTTGGACCACTTAGTCCCCGAGTCCTCAGTTTCCATATCTGTTAAGTGAGACTAACACACACACCTCTGTTTCATAGGATTACAGTGAAGATCAATTAGTATGTTCAGGGGCAAAAACAGCCCCTTGCATGGTGCAGCGCAAGCATATTCCAACCAAGATCAAACTGTCTCTGCAGCTAATTGTGTGATGGGGTTAGTTACTAAGCATCCATGGAAGCCTCAGTTTCCCCATCTATAAAAAGGAGGGAGTAATAAAATTTGCTAGGGCTGCTGAGAGAATGAAGTTAATACTCGTCAAGTCCTGAGGACGAGCTGCATCATGTACTGAGTGCTATGCCTGTCTGTTAAATAAGGCCCATAAAAAGTTTTGACTCCAAAGAATTACACTCACTACATAGATTGGGCTTCCAGCTTATACTGAAACTTTCTGGCATCAGTGACTTTGCCCAGCCATTTCTCACTCCTCCTGGCACCTGAGAAAGTACTTCCTTTTAAAAGAAACCTAAGTAAGTTTTATTTTTTTAAAGATTTTTTTTTTACACATGCAAGAACTGGGGTGTAGGCCAGAGGTGCAGGGGGGTGAGAGGACTCACCAGAGACAAACTGGGGAGCAGAACAGGTGGATCTACTGAAATATACTGCTGAGGGGAGCAGTGGGGGGACAGGAGAGGTCTGCTGCGCCATATGTGGGTCAGCTCCCTGGCTGGGGATTGAACTCATGCTGCAGTGGCTGCCCATAGCTTCTTAGTGCTTACATTTAACCCCCATGCCACCAGAGCGACCCAAAAAGTGAGTTTTAAGGATGGAGGTCATGTGAAGTCCTTGGGTACATGAGTCTACTCCCATGTTCCCGCTGCACCTGAAATACCAGGACAATCACAGCTCTCAATGAAATCAGATACACCAGTTGGGGCTCACACACTTCTGTCGAGGGTCAGATAGTATTTTCGGCTCTGGAATCAAATGATTTCTGCTGCTCTGCTTAACTCTGTCATTGCAGCAGCAAAACAGCCAAAGACAACATAGAAATGAATGCATATGGGTGGGTGCCAATAAAACTTCACTTATGGACACTGTAATCTGCTTTTCATATCATTTTCTTGAGCCATGAAATATTCTCTTATTTTTTTTTTTTTTTTAATGTACTTAAAAAAAAAGTCAGTCATTCTGAGCTCTAAGCTTGTCCCAAAGAAGGCAGTGAGTGGGCTGGCCTTGGTTTTTGGGCCTCAGTTTGCTTATCACATTCCATATATGCTTGCCACAATGGCTGGCATAGTAAGTGCCCAATCGCTGTTATTAATTTGCATGTTATTTATATTAGCAATCACCTAAGCTCCAGGCCTGAGACTTTCTCTTTTTCTTCTTGTCCTTTAAGCAGCTAGACTCGACCTAGGTCAGGGCTGGGAGTTGGGGCGGGGGTAAGGGAGGAAGGTTGATGAAGTTAAGGCCTTGATTCAACAACTTTCTAAGCATCCTGACAGCTTGGACCCAAAACTGCCAGCCTGAAAGGGCTTTATAAATGAAGAGCCTGTAAAGCAATTCAGAATCTGATTTTGCTGCAAAAGCATGATTTTAACAGATCTGTAGCTGTTCCCAACCTTTTAACACTGTCTCCTGTGAGTCAAGAGATTTTGATCTTGTAACTAAATTGACTGTGCCTCAGGTCTGCCACCCTCCTGGGTAAATTCTCTGACGTGCACCAGGGCATTGGACCCAACCCCCCTCTCTCAAAAAAAATATTTTTTTTTTAAAGAAAAAGACACAACTCTCTTCTGTCCCCAGCTATGCCTCTCTCATTTTCTCCAAATTGAATTCTTTCTTTAAATATCATAATAAATGTCAGAAGTCATTCCTTTTGGCCTTAGACCGAGCATTCTTGGTTTTTTGCCAGAGACATGTCTGTTTAATCCTAATGTTAATATTTAGAAATGTAACATCAGATTGAAAACAGCTATTTGTACCTTGCCAGAGAGATCTTTTTGTTCCCAGGCCAGTTTGTGACCAGAAGATCACTTCCTTTTGTCTTTTTTTTTTTTTTTTTTTTTTTAATTTTTGGAGACAGATTGCTGCAGACTCCAACAAGAAATGGTTTCAGAAATAAAGAGGAGCTGTTTCGGGCCAAAGGCAGCTGCTCTGGGTGTGCAGCCTTTTCTTTCCTTTTCTGCATATTTTACAGCATGCTGGATGTGCGGGCTTTTCTAGAGGAAGAGGAACGCTGTCCTCAGCTGTCCTCAGCCCTCGGCTGGGAGAGGCGGAGGCTGCGGGGCGGTGTCACTGCCAGAATCCCTCGGGGCATGTGCCAGCCCACAAAAGCTGAGCCCCATGTTATCAACACGGCCTGAGGGACTGGCTTTGTGGAGCTGGGAATGTGTCTCATCTCCTGGAGTGGAGCACAGACCTGACCGGGAAAGGAGATGCTCTTCTGTGAAGGAGGGCGGAGGGAGGAAGAGGAACAGAGCGGAAAGGGGAGAGGAGAGACTCAGGGAGAAACAGGGCCCCAAGCAAGTGCACGTGGGTGGGGGAAGCAAGAGAAGGTGGGTGAGCTGCGCAGAGGGCATCGGCTCTGGCCCTTATACCTTTTAGAACGTGGGCACACGTGGCAAGCAGCCCCGAGAGGGCCAGGGAAGGAGCAGCTGTTCTCAGCAGACTTAGAAAAATAGATGTAATTTCTTTTGAATCTAAAATCCTATAGCTGACAAGTAGACACTCTGTGTGTGTGTGTGTGTGCGTGTGTGTGTGTGTGTGTGTGTGTGTGTGTGTGTG
>PVIJ01000394.1:158453-269265 GCA_004024925.1 Scalopus aquaticus | reverse complement strand
GGCAGGCAGGGAGAAGGATGAAAGAGTTCTGGAAGGACATTTCATCCCAATAGTCTTGTGGCTATTGAGGAAAATCCCTAGATGCCAAATCAAAGCTCCTCTTGTGTTTCTGATTTGTCCCATCTAAGAAAAGGGAGACTGAACCAAAGTGAAAATGCTTGTAGGAGAAGAAACCCTGAATTTATTAACCAGAACCTTCTGGTAACCAACACTTTGGCTCATCCAAAGAACAATGGTTTGTCAATATCCTGGCCCTGCATAGTCGTTGTCTTGAACGAAGACCCCAAACAAAAAGGGTGTGTGTGTGTGTGTGTGTGTGTGTGTGTGTGTGTGTGTGTGTGTGTAAGTCTCAGGGATGGCTTCCTGGAAGGGGATAGATGTGAGCTAGGTTTAAACAAGTGGTTAGGAGCCTGTGATATGGACAGGTGATGGGAAAGAAGTTGAGGGAAAGGAACCAGAATGTTTGGGAACATGGAGCCACAAACAGCCTGCTTGGTTTCGAGGATTCTAAGCAGTTCTGAGTGCCTAGAACGTGCATTGCAAGATCAAGAGTGACCACACTGAAGACTACAATTAGGCAGGGTCGGAATTTCAGAACCATGTGTTTAATCCCAAAGAGTTTGGACTTCCTGGAGCTTTTGTCAACCTGCCCAATATACACCTCTGGAAGGCAGAATGAGAAGCCTGTTAGAAAGTTAAGTTACTGAGACCAAGCCCAATAGACTTGTAAGCACCACAGGACTTCCAGAAACGCTGCCTTGGTATGGTCAAAACTTGAGTTCATGAAAACCAATACGTAGAATATCACTGTTTTTGAAAGATGACATCTGAAATCAATGATGCTCTTTTTCCTTCTTGCTTATTTCTTCTCCATGTGAGCCTGGCTTTCCCTGGCCATTTGTGATTCCCCTGCAGTCTGGGCACTGGGAAGGGGTAAATAGAGTATTCTTTTGAGGGGTGAGGTGGGGGACAGTGATGGGCCCAGCCGCCGAGCAACCTCCTCCTTTTTAATACCCTTCTGTCTGCCACAGGGGCAGGAACTTGCCAGCTGTGTTTATGCTCTTTGAGCCATCCTATAGACAAAGATGACGGGTATGATGCTGTGATTTATAAGAAGAAATGTATACTGGTCTTCTTCCTGTTTCTGGCACAGAACTCCTAAAAGCCTTGGAATTTCCTCTGATGAAAGCTGTAAAAGTGTCTCTTGTTATGTTTAAGAGGTGGCTTTTGGGAGTACCTAGGAGGGGGGTGGTTTCCTGGAGAACAAGCTTGTGATTAGAAGGACTTTTAGTCCCAGCCCCTGGGCTCTGAGTGGGGGAGGAAAGTAAGAGAATGAGTTCAATTACCAATGGCCAAAGACTTAGCCAACCTCGCCTGTATAATGAAGTGTTCATTATACAGGTCTTGAAGAGCTTCTGGGTTCAAAAATGCGTGATGATTTGGGGAGACCAGCATATCTAGATAGGTCGTGCCCCCTCTGCTTCTTTCTTCTGGCTGTTTCTGGGTTATAGCTTTTTATAATCAACTGGAAATCTAGTAAGTAAAAGGTTCCTCTGCGTTCTCTAGAAAATCAATTAAACCTAGGGAGGGGATCATGAAAACCTTTAATATGTAGCTGTTGGGTCAGAAGCACAGGTGACAACGTGGACATGGGACCACGTCTGAAGGGGCAGCCATGTGGGAATGCGTCTGTCACCTGTGGGGTCTGACGTCACCTGTGGCAGGGTGGACAGTGTTGGAATTGAGTTGAATTTTGAGACACCAACTGGTGTTGGAGAATTCCCTGGATGTATGGGGAAGCCTCCAACTCCATGTTGGAACTAGGTGTTGGAGGGTAATTACACTAAAGGGAGACACATGGTTAAAATGAGCCTACAAAATTTCTCTTTACCAGGAGAGTGAAACAGGAATTTAGAGATAAGCTGTTCATTTATGTGACTGACTGAAGATGAAGGACATGATGAAACACCAGACATCTGGGCAGCCATATTTTTTCTGTTGGACTAAGGAGTAATCAGCACCGGTATATAGAGAAGACTGAAAACAATGTTCAGAGAGAAGCTGAGATAAGAAAGAGCAAGTCGTGCCTGCATTCCTAGCATCTTCTCCAGTCTACCAGTAACCCATTCTGAAAGCCAACTACATTTCTGCCCTTGGGTACCATGAGACATTTGTATTTCCTTAGTAAATCCATAATTTTTGCTTGAGTGCTTTTGCGTTGGCTTCTTGAGTTTACTTGAAACTCAAGTTGTTTTGCTGAAAACTAGATCAGAGTCTTCACCTTCTGAGACTACCAAGAATCAGAAAAAAAAAAAAACAACAACAAAATATACAAGGGAGAGGAGAAATATCTCGAGCTAACATTGCTGAACCAAGTTCCCTTATCTGAATAGCCTGAATGAACATACTTGGTTTCTAGGACTTTTCATCCAACATGGCGTGTCAAATGTTCTCAGTGTCTCTGGTCCTTCTGGCACTGAACTCCTGGCTACAGTGTAGGGGCTGATTCCCAAGGACAGCCCACATTAGGCTTCTTCCTTCCCCCAGGAGATTTCTTTACACCCTCAGCCTATATGAACTCTTCCTCTGTGCTATTTCTTGTCCACACCCTACAGCACTTGTAACAGCCTCTTATTGCATCCACAGAGTTCTATGTCCACTGGAAAATAGTGAAGAATATAGATAGAGAAGAAAATCATGTCTTCCTTTCATTTCTTCCAGTTACAAAAGCTTGAGCCCATAAAACTTTCAATGAATGCCTTGAGAGGCTTCCACGAATAAGTTTTCACCAATCATGGTGAGATACCATTTTCTCAAACCGCTGGAGGCCCCATTGGAAGGAGAATGGAATCCTGTCTAGAGCGATGTCTTACCCGTGGAGCGTGCAATTCTCTCCTCACCAGTCTGCTCTTTAGCTCTCGTCCACTCATTGGGAAAGGGAAGAGAGGCAGGGCTGCTTCAACCAGGGCGAATGCAGGATCTCTGTGGGGCTGTTAATCTTGGTATTGTCTCCCCCAGTAAGATGGAGACTCTAGAACTCTCAAGATACTAACTCAAAGAATCTGCTTGTCTGGATTCACTATCTTAGTAGCCAAAACATAGTCAGTCATAACAGGCAGTTCTTTCAGGTCCCTGCGTGAAGGTGGAACCATCCGGCATTTGAGTGACTTATCCTTAGGGTCAGCACTAAGGTCTCTTAATCGACTCCCTCCCCCAGGCCACTAGTGCGACCAGTGGAAGAGAATATTCCTTGTCTACTGACTAATCCTTTGCCTTTTCAGAATTCGAGGGCAAGGTTATTTGTGGAGACATTCCAAGGAGTAGGTCAATCAAGTTCTAAATCAAATGGGCTTTCATCAGGCCTTGAGAGGTTTCTAGCTCTCCCTTACAGAAAACAGTCCAGTGCCCTCTGACCTATCAAATAATGGTCACATTTTATTAGTATTCTCTGTTCCTCAAAGAAAGGGAAAAAAATCATCTCACGGTTCATGCTAAACTTTCAAAGCCCAATTGGAATCTTCCCAAAGAATCCTCTATGGCAAAACTTTCAATCCAGGTGCCTAGCAAATTGTCGACCTAATCTCAGCATTCTGAATTCTCACAGAAAGGACAGACAAGGCCCTTGAAACTTTTTTCATCCTGATTAAGACTTGCTTTGTGCTTGTAAAAGACCTTCCAGAAGCTAGAATCTGTAAGGGGCAAGAAGAACATATTAAACTATCTATCCAACAAATGTTGGTTGTCTTCCAACCAACATTTGTTGTCTGTTGAACAGGTTTTTAGCCAGTATGGGGAGATGGAAGCAAACAGAAGACACCAAGTTCAGTATTATTGACACTGTATAAGTGCTCCAGGATTTTTTCTTTACGAAATGTTTTTGCTTAATTAGTTCACTTAATATTAACATGACCATTTTCATGAAATCAGCAATGGGAGGACTACGTCCTTTGACAAATGAG
This sequence comes from Scalopus aquaticus, assembly GCA_004024925.1. Taxonomy (NCBI): domain Eukaryota; kingdom Metazoa; phylum Chordata; class Mammalia; order Eulipotyphla; family Talpidae; genus Scalopus; species Scalopus aquaticus. Next base: position 265,306 of record PVIJ01000394.1, on the reverse strand, counting down.
GAGATTGAGGTTCAAAGTGAGTAAGACATTTGTTCAAGCTCATGTGGTGAATAGATCATGGCATGGAGAATTTAGTTCCTTATGCTTAGTGCATGTGTCTTAATATTCCTCTGTGCCCCTGCTGCACACACAGGGAAGACGAGGGACATGGGGCGAGGCTTGGCCACGTGTGATGGACTGAGGGCTAAACTGCATGGCCAATAGATTACCTAAGAGAATAAAAAAGATAAAACCTCATGTGAACCGTAGGGGCACGGGGGCTTCATGGAAGACAGGTGTCTTGTTTGGACCAGGAAGAATAAAGACACTTCCAAAGAGGAATGGAGCCAGGGTGTTGAAGGAAAATTCTCAAGGACGCTGGTAGCTCCCCAGAGTGTGCGACTGGGAAACTAAAAAGTAAGGAAATATGGAAAATGCTAAGGTCTATTTTTAAAAAATCCAAGAAAACAAAGCAGAAGTAGCTGCATTGTCCTTTTTCAGTGTCCACCAGCCCAGAAGGGCAGATAGGAGTCTGAAAAAAAGGCCTGAAATCCAGCAAAGTAAATGGGGGGGGGGTAGGCGTGGGTAGAAGGGGCCAGGCCTGCTGGTAACCCCAAGGGCATGGCTAAGAAATGAAATGGCTCGTCTTGGGGCCTGGAGAATGCTGGCATGACTCTTCTTCTCTCCGGAATTCTGGTCCCGTCCTCTTTCCTTCCATTGAACTGTTCCAGCAACAAAACCACAGCCAGTGGCCACGTTGTGTGATGCCAGGACCTGTCGTGGGTTGGTGGAGGACCCTGCAGTGCTCTGCTCTGCTTCTAGCCATGCTGTTCATGAACCCCGGGAACAGCTGCATTGACCTTGAAGCAGAAGGGCTTGAACCCCCCATTCCTGAATTGTCCGGCTGGAAGGATCCATTTCTGTAGCGGGGGGTGGGGGCAAGGATAACTCAAGGTCAGTTGGTGGTGCCTTCCTGGGGCTGCCTGTCCCTGCCTCCCCCATCTGACCCACTTCTCCACAACCCACCTGCTTCAGCCAGCTCGGGCCTAATCCCAGCTGCGAGGTTGTAACTGAGGTAGGTCCTTGGCTGCCAGGAGATTGCTATCCAAACTGTCACTCCCTGGTCAGAAAAGGAGTTATAGAAAGTAACTGACAGCACCTGAGCGATCTCTCATTTGGATTAAATCAAGATCTTTAAATATTTATAAAGTCCTGGTATCTAAAATAGCCAGCCTCTGCCTTGCATGCAGGCTGCAGAAATAGAGACCTGGTACATTCTAGACTGAATATCTGTCTGAACAGTCATCTATTTTGTTTGTGTGTGAGAGTATGTGTGATTGTGCATGTGATGGTGTGTGTGTGTTGAAAAACCTATTGCATTATGTTAAATATCCCAAGAGCTCCATAGAGAACATGACTCGAATGAATATAGGACAAGAATAACTTTTTCGATCTCATTAGATGGTCTGAGTTTTGAAATCTGCTCTAAAAGTGTGGTAAAGTGTGCGGTGTTGTAGATTAATGCACTGAATACATTTCTACAGTTCTTGATGTGTTTCATAAAAGGTCCATTTCAAAAGTGTGCTGTATTATAGGTGAACACTCGCAGTAAATAATCTTGTTACAGAAACCTAAGCAATTTTTACAAGGCGTATTTCTGGCTGACTGAACAATTTATTCTCCAGATGTCACATTGTATTTTTCCAATATAAAATGAAACAGCTTTTTTTTTCTTTTAAGGCCGACTGTGCTGCTTTGTCTGAGTCTAGAACAAAGGATTTTCCTTAAGGAGGCTGATGCGGTGTTCAAGCCCATCACTTTAAAATTAACACGACACCTGGGAAGGGCAGGCGGCACCAGCGCTGCCCTCTGTCTGGAATGACACTTGACAATCAGACAGGATTTTCCCCTGGGTCATCGAGTTAGAGAAAACTCACTGGCTTCTCAGCCAGCCAGAAAGTGAGTGAAAAGGGTAAGGAAAGGGAAGCATTGGGGAAGAGAGGGGGCAAAGTGCTTGGGAGGGGATGGAGAGGCAAGAAGAAAGAATAGAAAGAGGAAGGGATGAGAGAAATAGGACACACAGGAACAATGATGAGAGGAGATACAGGAGCAGGAGACCAATAGGAGAGAAGATGAGAAGACAGTGAAAAAAGATGGCTGGGTGAGAGGGAGAAGGAGAAGAGGCAGAAGCTGCTGTGGCCAGAGGCAGTGTTGGCGGAGATTTTTTAACAGAATGTTAAGCCCATAAAATACTCTGTGTGGGGGTGGGGGAAGTTCCATAATCACAAACAATTTTGGAAAACTGAGAATTTTATATACACCCTCTTCCCTTGAAGATTCACAAAGCATGTTAAAGCTCTGAGAAGTCTTGTGGAAAGAGGGTGCTTTAACTTTATTTAGCCCAGTGTTCCCAGAACTATTTGAACTCCAAACCTCTTTTCTGTTGCTGTTTTTAGAAAATATGTGTGATCAGACTGTGGTTTGGTCACGTTGTCCTAAAGGTTTCTAGAACATCCACCATATGTTGTATCTACAAAGGCTGAACAGCCTTCCAGCATCCACACCACTCCCTGTGCAGCTCTGTAGCAACATGTCACCTACCCAAGGCCAGTTCCTGAGATGATATTCTAACATGTTGACAGCTTCCTTAATGTGTTAGTTAGCTTTGACTAGGTGCAGCTGCCATAACAAAGAACCCCCACCATGGAGCACCTAATGAAGGCTTATTTCTAAGGTATTCCATATGTGGCTGCAAAAAGGCGAGTTCTACACTTTTGCTCCATGTGTCTCCCAACTCAAAGTCCAGGTCCAGGCCTCCCCAGTGGTGCAGGGGGTTAAGTCCCAGCATTATCAAGCTATAGCCAGCCACTGCAGCATGAGTTCAATCCCCAGCCAGGGAACTTCCCACAGGGCGCAGCAGACCTCTCCTGTCTCTCCGCTGCTCCTCTCAGCAGTAGATTTCAGTAGATCCACCTGTTCTGCTCCCCACTCTCTCTGGTATCTCCTCTCACGTCCTCGCACCTCTGGCCTACACCCTGGTTCTTGTATGCATAAATAAATAAATATTAAAAAAAATAAAAGGAGAAAGATGGGGGATCACACCCAGGAGATCTAGAGTGGAGGCAGAAACCAAAAATCAAACATCTTCTTCGTGGTAGATACTGTGCTAAGCATGTTTCTTGCAGAATCTCATTTGCATCTCCAAATTGGTAAAAATGGGTCATTTGAAAAACTAACTGAATTTGAGAATTTAATTGAGGGTTTATATCCTCACTTAATCCCAACAGCCACGGGCAGTGGACCCATTTCACAGGTGAGGACACTGAGGCCCAGAGAGAGCAGGGAGCCAGGAGTCCAGCCTTCCTGGCTCCAGGGCCCACTTCTGACCATCCTGCCCCACACCCCAACCCTTAGGGACTGAGCGGGACACGGTACAAACAGGCCACAGGCCCTCAAGAGGTGCCTTCAGTGCTACCAAGCTTCAGAGAGCTTGAAGAGTTTGAGCTGATATTCAAGGGGTGGAGATTTTTTCACTGAGTCTCCCTCCTCTCCTCCTTCTCCCTGCTCTTCCTCTCCCTCTCCCCAACCCCAAGTTCACAGCCAGCACTGATAGGGAAGGTCAGGTGGGCAGTCTCTCTCCCTGGAGCTAAACACAGCATAGTAGTTAAACTCAGTCCTGGGGCCCAGGCAGCCTGGGTTTGAATCCTGACTCTGTAACTCATTGCTGTGTGACTTTTTGCAAGTTAATTAACATCTCTGTGCCTCTGTCTCCTTAGCAGGAAAACAAAGACTCATAGCTACCTCATGGGCTCATGTAAGGACTAAATAAGAGGAAACACACAGACGCTTTCACGCACAGGCACAATAAACAGATTTCTTTGGCGCCCTGGCCCTGCTGAAACCCCAGCCTCTGGGTCTTCCTCAGCCTCCCCTCGGCCTCCCAAGCCCTGGGAGTCTCTGCTGACGGGCAGCTGCTGCTCCCAGGAGAGATCCGGCCACGTTGAACTGGTTTCGCGAGAACCCCACTAGCCACCCCAGGGTCATGGGCTGCGGTCGCCCCCCTGTAGCCGGCTCTCTCTCCTCGGCCTGTGCAGTCTCTCCCCCTTCACACTATTTAGTCAATGCCATTAATCAAAATCCTATAGCAGAAAACGCATGCATAAGTCCGACACATTTATTGCTATGGCAACAATTCAGGCACCTGTCTCAGTGTCAAGCTATATCAGTGGAGATAAATTCTATTGTTTTCACAGTGACAGTTTTCTCTGTGTTGGACTTAATCCATGGAAAAATATAGCCTTTCTCCTTCTTGAAGAGAGGGAGAGAGAGTGCGAAAGGAAGGGAAAGTGACCTCTGGGTTTCTGTCCCGGTGCATTCAGAGGAGAAGCCACATGTTCCCCTTTCTTTCAAGGGAAGGAAGACATTTGGTGGTTGGGGGCAGCCTCAAACGATCCATCTATCGACAGCTTGCAGACAATCCAAGAGCCTCCTCCCTGGAACCTGGACTTCCGGGAGGGCCCAAATGCAGCAGGAAAATGTGCAAATCCTGTTGGGCAGCGGACGTGGCTGTCAGCCTGTGCAGGCCGGGCCCTCCTGATGCACTAGAATACAGTTGCAGGCCTCTGCAGACTCCTCGTGGGTGAATCGCATCTCTCACCAGGAAAGGCCTCTGCTGTCTGGTGGAGGTGAATTAAGGGTCTTCTTTGCTCCCCCCTGCCCCGGCGTCCTTGCCCGGAGTGTCACTGCCCAGGGCATAGTTTCTGTGGCCTATCGCCTTTTATAAGCTTTTTAAATTTTTTTGAATCTATCTTTTACATTATTGTGAATTCCCTGCAAAATTCCCACCAATTCACCCGGGAACCATCACCATAGTCCCTTGGGCTCTTCTCTCCCCCTGTTTGGATCCCTTTTGCTGTTGTTTTCATGTGACTTGCTCCTCCTGATTTCTTATTGGGTTCCCTTATTTTCCTCCTATAAGTGAAACCATTTGATATTTTTCTTTTTTATTCTGGCTTATTTCGCTGAGCGTGATCCCTTCTAGCTCCAGCCATGTTGCTGCGAATGGCATGAGTTTATCTTTACTGATTGCTGACTAGTATTCCATTGTGTATATGGACCACATTTTTTTGATCCAGTCATCTATTTTGGGGCATCTGGGTTGTTTCCACATCTTAGCTATTGTAAACTATGCTGCAATAAACATAGGGGTGCAGGTATTCTTTCCGTTCCAGGAGCCTTGTTGGCTATTTCAGGGCCCAGAAGGACAGACAGCAGGAAGGGACTCTTCATTGCCGTGTTGAGTGAGGGCAGAGTCGCCAAGATCTGTATGAAGACAAGGAAGGGGGCCCCAGAGCAAAAAGGATCGCAAGGAAACAAAGCAGATTTTGAGGTTGGAGTTGAGGCAGATTTGTGTGCCAGCAAAGGCCTCAGTGAGAAAGCAATTTCCCAAAAGTCAGCCGATCACAACCTCTACCACGGTTTCGGTCCAGTCTTGGTCCTATCGTGAGGTGCCACCACCACACATGCTCTGATCAGCTCCTTGTTTTGTTTGCTTATTTGCTGTTCATTGATTTAATTTTCAGTTTGACTGATTTAAAAGGAAAGTGGAAGTCACTCAGATAACTGGGAATGAATTTCGTGTATCACAAAGAGAAGCCAAACAGAGATTAAGCATCCTGACTCTGAACCGGTGTGATGGAAAGCTAGGTTCTCGTGATTTCTGCAGGTTGTGCCTGAGATCTGGTCTCCATTTATTGAAAGGGAACTTAATGAGTTGTGGAGAGTAATTTAAGACAAAGCGGCTCCAAATAGCAACTTTCTCTGTGTGGTAATTAAAAGGATTGAAAGCAAATTGACATAGAAGCAACTTTCTCACCATATCATTCAGTGTTGGGTCTGGAGGGGCAGCTAAAGTCATCTCCCAAGTGCCAGGGGTAAGATTCTGGTTTGGGGAGAAACCCAGTTCAAAAAGGTGTGTTAGCACGGTTCCTTGCAGAACATCGTAGGGCAAAACTTCCGTGGGGCTCTCCTGGAGCCGGCAAGATTAGGGCATCAAGGTCAAGGTGAGGGAGGCGAGATGGGAGCAGGGCCAAAAGCAAGTGGGCACGTGGCTGAGCTACTCACAGCCTCACAAGAAAACCAGCCGATTGCTTAACCATGAAGGACAAACTATGGAATCACTGCTACTCAGACTTCCAAAGAATGGGTAAGGATTTTATCTGCAGACTCATTCATTTCTCTTCATTTTTTGCTACTTTTTTTTCTTACATCATTGTAAGAAAGTTCCCACAGTTCTTCACCACTATAGCACCCGTGATCCATCACCATAGTCCCCTGTACTCTTCCCTCCCCTGTACTGACAACTCCCACCCCACTGTGTGCCTCAAATCTATGGTCAACTTGTTAGTTTTGACTTTTCGCTTGGTTTCTCTATATTCCACCTATCAGTGAGACAGGCTGATATTTATTTTTTTTCTTTCTGCCTTATGGTCCATATGAGTGGACCTGAACCTGGATCTACTAAAGTGAGCGCTATGAAGGTTGTGCTGTCACATTGCTGCATCCAGGAGAGGTTGTTCAGGACAGCTGCTTATTTCAGCTAGCATCATCCCTTCCAGCTCTATCCATGTTGCCACAAATGGCATGAGTTTGTCTTTTTTGATCACTGAGTAATATTCCACTATGTAAATATACCAGAGCTTTTTGATCCATCTGTGTATTGGGGGGCATTTGGGGTGTTTTCATATCTTGACTATTGTGAATGTGCTACAGTAAACATGAGTACAGGTTTCCTTTCAAATTAGCATTTCTGCAGACTCATCTTTTTTCTCTTAGTGAATGGAGTTTGCTTCACAAAGCATTCACCCCTCAACATCTCGGGTTTGGGTTGCCCCTTTGGAATCTGTGTTGTCCCATATGATCGGACCTGAACCTGGATCTACTAAAGTGAGCACTATGGAGGTTGTGCTGTCACGTTGCTGGATCCAGAGGACAACAACACATGAACAAAGTGGGAATTTGAACAGATATGGAAAATAGAAGAAAGTAAGAAATCGAAGTGAAAAGTTCAGTGAAGGCTTTAGCAACAGATGCAAAGACCTGTCCCCAAGGTGGCAGAGAAGATTGGACTTGAATCCAGTTCTTGCAGCCCTAAGCCCAGCATATGAGTCGCTCTCCCACTGCAGCTTCTGGATGAACATCCTTCTTCTCTTCACCACGAAATGATATAGCATTGATCATAATTACATCTACAGCTTAGTACTTTGCCTAATAGTGCATTTAATAAGACCTGTGGTATAAAAGTAAGAATTTAAGGTAGTAGACCTGTTTGTTCTGTTCCTAGTCTAGCGTGCTAACCCATATCCCACACTGGATTTTGTATACATTTTTTATCTCTCTCTCTCTCTCTTTCTCTCTCTCTCTCCTACTCACACACACACAGATACACACACACACACTTTTTAAATTGTCAAATGTTCCTGATCATAGGCCAGTTACTTTCACTTACCTCAATGACATTGGAAAATCATTCTGTAAACAACTTGGCATTATATTGCATCTTTTTTCCTGGCAGGTTTATGTTGCTTTTTGTTTTTTGTTTCTTTCCATTTCTCTAAATGACGTTTTTGAAATATGCATTTATTTTTCTTTTTGTGAAATGCTCTTTGTGGAAATGAGACTACGTTTGCATAACAACTAAGATCTTTGTTTTAAAATGCTTGGGGTTGTTCTAAGAAACTTTCTTCTTGGAGGAAAAATAACACTTGTGAGACAAGCTGAAAAAGAATTGGGGGAACTGGGTTAAAAGGGGGGTAAATTGAGAAGAAAATGAGGGAGAGTTTACCTTACTTTATGATATGACAAGTACAGCGAGTGTTCAAAAGTGATCGCCCTTGCCACTTTGCTATTATATTAAAAATGTTACTATATATATAAATAGAAGTATTTGCCATTTTTTAAAAAAATGGCAAACATGTAAGAATCTTTTCTTTTTGGGTGAGGAACAGGGTTTCTTTGGAGTTAGTATGTAACTTTCGGTTTTCTTAAGGAAACAAGATGTCAAAATTCTATGGCTATAGGTTTTTGTGTAGCAAAAAGGCATTTTCTTGGATGTCAAACGAGTTAAATGCAAGTCTTCACCCTTACTAATACTTAAGTTTCTCAGGTGCAGTTTTGGGATAATAACATCTTCCCAGTGTCACCAGAAACTTTTAGATCAGAAATCTGTTGTGAAAGGAATGATATGGTATAAAACTAGAAAAATTCTCTCTCCTGGAGTTGGAGTTCTCTAATTTGAACATTTCTAATATCTGCCTAAACTCAACTGTGCACCTGATATCTACAGAGAAAAGGTATCCCATGCTCATGGATTATAAGAATTAATATTGTTAAAATGTCCATACTGCCCAAAGCAACCTACAGAATCAATGCAAAATAAGCCCAACACAGAGAGGGAAATACTGTGTGGGGATATGTGGGAACTGTAAAATTGAACTCATAGCAACAGAGTAGCATAATGATTACCAGGGCTGGGGGTGGGGGGAAGGAAGTTGATAATAGTCAAAGGGTTCAAAGTTTCAGTTATGCAAGATAAATGAATTCTGGAGACCTAATATACAACATAATGACTATAGTTTACTCTGTACTGTATACCTGAAAGTTGCTAAGAGAGTGAAGTGTATGTTGTATTTTTATTACAATTAATAATAATAATGTAATAATAGTGAAAGTGGGTGGAAATTTTGGGAGGTGATAGACACGTTTATGATATTCATGGATTGTTATGTGCAAACTCACTGAGTTGTGTACAATAAATCTTTATAGCTCTCTAAACATCCATGATACCTCAAGTGACTACAGTTGGGAACAGTCAGGGTGGATGAATACGTAAAGGAGAAACAGACTTTTATTTTGTTAATATTTCTACTTGTATTTATTGATTATCTATTATAGTCGCTGTCATCACCTTAATTAATATCATTTATGAGCAGCTCAGTGGTTTTCTTTTGGGAAATCACTTCTCCCTGTGAGTCACATGAATGGGCCTTGAAAACCAAGTGTCCATTTCCCACTGGAAGCCAAACCTTTGCCTTCCATTCCTTGGTCCATGCAGGGAGCAAAGACAGCACTTAAGCCCAACTAGCAGAGGCTCTGTGCTGGGAGAGAAGGAAATAAAGGAAGAGAAGTTTTTGTGGTTGCAGGTGGTGGTGACATTCTAGCCTTGCTTTTCTGCTGCAAGAGACTGCCTATAAATTCTGTTTTCCAGCGCTCTAGAGTTGTCCCATTTCCCATTCATTTTTGTTTAAACTCCAGGCCTTCTGTAATTCCACAAACTTCTGATCGATTCACAATAAATCTCTTAAATTAGCTGGCATCAGTTTTTGTCACCTATAGTTAAGGAACACTAATACTATCTCTTCAAAAGAACAAAACCCTGAAAATATTTAACAGAGTCCCTGTTCCAACAGATTACTGAAGACTGTTTTTGGTAAACAGTGCTAAGAGCAAATAGAGATCTCGTAAAATATAAATATGTTTTTCCTAGATGTCTCCTCGAGTTTTGCAGAGGTAGGGGGGAGGTAGGAAAGAATGAACAGCGTGGTTTTCCAGAATATGCAATAAATATGAATACAGTATAGTCAAGTCAGAGGGAATGTGATTGATTTATTACATTATCGTTTCTTAAAAGTGTTCCATTGCCTTTTAAAAAACCATCCAGTCATTAAAAAATCTTTGTGAATACAGTTTCCGACATCATTATATGGGATTCTTGACAGGTCTTCATTTTTAATAGTGCTGTTATAAACAGGCTCCATCATGGTTCTGTTTAGTGGGGGGCTGGTTTGCAGTCCAACGACTGAAGGAGTCTAGGATTACGTGGTGGCTTGTGCAGAGACAGAGTCTGAAGTTAATTTGTGCAGAGTAATTGAAGAACTTTGGTTTTGCAGTGTGATGCCGATGGTGGCTTCTAAAAGGGGCTAGAATACCAAACAGAACTTTATGCAGTTTTTTTTTTAATCTGAAAGATAAGGAAAAACAACTGAAGTGTCAGATTGTCCTTAAACATCCAACAGGAAGAAATGGTACTTATATGCAATTCAAATTGGAAGGGAAAGATTGTGCCTCAGGCCAACTGAAGGGAAAATGCTGGTTTTCTAATTTGTAGCAAATGGAGATGAGCTTCAGCTGGCTTGGCCAGGGTCCCCAAGAGACCAGGCAGCAGGAGAAAGATTTGGGGGTGAAAACAGTGCTGCATTAGGCTTCTTCCCTCTCTTCTGCCCAACACCCATTAGGGGAAAGTATGAAAATACAGTCGGTACCCACAGGCCACGAAGATGCCCTTCGTGCTCTAGAAATAAATGTATAATGCAAATGCTTATCCCTCACTTCAATTTCACAAACATTTATTGAGCATTTACTTGGTCCCTGGCACCGGGACAGGCAGTGCTGGGGGACAGAGCTGAATAAGGCATAATATTTGCCTGACAAGTCGGGACCACAGCAAAACAGGCACAAGCCCGATAATAGAAATGCCGAAGGGTTCGAGGAGGCAGCTGTTGCTGGTACAGACACATCTGCGATTTGTTCCTGCCCAGCACTCCCTCTTTTGGGGATAGGCACCTTAAAATTCTTTAGTCCAATCGCTCTTCCTTTCAGGTGAGGCTGTCCCTGCCACCTCCACCCTGCCCTGTCCCCCAAAATGGGCACATGAGCCGAATCCGAGTACTGAGAGCAGTTTGCTCCCCTGAATCTAGGCGTGAACCACACAGAGTTGGGTTGACCTAACTCAGGTCAACCAGTCAATTCTGGGACTTTGGCTGGAATTATGGAGAAAGAGGCGCTGACTTTTCAATGGGGTTGCTCAGCCAACGATGCAAGTCTCAAGTCATTGGTCCTGGTACCCACCCACACGTGTTCCTGGGGAGCAAAGCAGGGTGCAGAGCTAGGCCAGAGTCAGGGAAGTGGCAACGCCCTTGAATGTCAGCAGCCAGCCACGCCTGAAGCTGTCTTCCCCTACACAGTTCAGAAAAGTGGGCGGCTTGTGCCTGCTGAGTCCTGATTGCTGCCAGCAGAGGATGCATGCAGGGAAGGGACCAAGTCAGCTCTCCAGGGCTCAGGCTGTGCCGTGGTCATGGAACAGGTCCATATGAAGTGGTTGCCGAGTCTGCGAAACTCCACGTGCCTTCTGCTTCGCTCTGTTCTGAGCTCGGGGACACAGTGGTTCCTCGGCGTGCTTCGCCTTGGGCTGTGTCCAGAGCCTGTGTGCCGGTCACTTGCCCACTTGCACTTAGATCCCCTGGCCCTGTGCTCTTCTGTATTCCAGGGCACTGGTGCCTATAAATTAGGGTGCCCAGATTTCCTTAGCAACTGGCTTCTGGCAAGCATGGGAACCTCAGCAGGAGACTGGAGAGTAAGAGCAGAAGAGAAGCTCTAGTATCTGGGCTCTGCCTGGGGCAGTAGCCACTTGCTGCCGAGGTTGCAGCTTCCACCAGAAAGTACCCACCTTGGGTCCAGCTCCTGGCAGACAACCTGGCTCCTGATGCTGGTAACTCCTCCCGCTCCTATGTCCCCCCAGCCAATGAGCAGAAGTGACTCTGCTATTGCCAACACTGGGCTTTGCCATCCTTTATCTGCCCCTTGATCTCTCCCAACATTTCCCTAACCAGTTCTCGACATGAATTGCTCTCTATTGAATTATCTGGCTTAGGTTCCATTCCCATTATGAACCACCCTTGAAAGTAGTGACTTCAGACAATGGAATCATTTTAATATTTCTCATGGCTTCTGAGGGCCTGGAGGAGGACAGTGGAAAAGTAAGATCACCTACCCTAAAAGAAATCCAAATGCAAAATAACAAATAGACAAATAGACAAAATAACAAAATAACAAAAAACAAAAAAAAGAATAACAAATGCAAAATAACCTTATTAAATTCTAGCAAGATAATGTTGATTGCTTGAGGCTCTTAGCCTAAGCCCTCGCCTCTTTGTTAAAATAGGAAATGAGCAAGTCTTAGGTGATAAAGACAAGCAGCAAACGGAGATCATCAAAAAAACAAAAAGGGAATTTCTTTCTCATGATGGAAATCAACGGTGATGTTCTAAAAGGCTGTATCAGTCCACCACGTGAAATAATTTCTCTTGCCATTTAATATCAACTTGTGCGCTGCAGATACACACCCGAGATTTGGAGGGAAACTTTGGGTCAGGACACAGTTGCTTGCAGTGAATAGAAACCCAATGAAGCTATCTGAAATCAAAAAGGGCTTTATTTTTTTTTAATATTTATTTATGCATACAAGCTGGGGTGCAGGACAGACTTGTGGGGCGGTGAGAGGGTTCACCAGAGACAGAGTGGAGAGCAGAATAGGCAGATCTACTGAAATACACTGCTGAGGGGAGAAGCAGGTGAGGCAGGAGAGGTCTGCTGCGCCATGTGGGTCAGCTCCCTGGCCGGGGATCAAACTCACACTGCAGCTGCCGACAGCTCCACAGTGCTGCGCTCAACCTGTTGTGCCACGAGGGAGGCCCCCAAAAGGGCTTTATTTTAATAAAGCATAGCCAGCCCTCCCGCCTTTCTCCAGAAGAACTTCTGCTCTGCCTGCTACCAGCCCCCCAACTATCCTGAACTGTCCCTCACGTCCAAGTGACCAGCCGGGTCCAGTGCCATCTACGGGACACCCAGCGATCCCAAACCTGGGAAAAGGAAATCCTGCTGGCCCAGTTTGGGTGAGAAATATAACTCTGATTGAACCCCAGGTGGGGGTGTGACTCCTAGGAGTAGTACCCCCAGATACTGAGCTCAAGCCTTAGAGGGAGTCTCTAGTGAGCTAGAAATCACTGTGGAAATGATGAAATTAGCTTGTCCACTGTGCTCATCTAAGCTGCTGGCAGGATGGGGAGAGCCTGCAGCTATGAGATTGCTGTGGGTCTCTGAGTTATGCTCCCTGAAGCTTCGGGTCCCCGCGGGGAGGCCGCTGGTGTCCCCTAATCAGCTGTTGATGGAGTTACAGTTTTTGCAACTCATTACTCACTTCTGGGTAAACATAACAGTAGGAGTGCAAATGCTCTCATCTGCAACGACTCACAACTTCTTTTTAAGTGAAAATATTTTTCGATGTTTTATTTCCTTCGCCATCGAGTTGTTCTTACAGTCTGACTTTCTTAAATTCCCAGGAGCGGAAAGTAATAATGGCTTACTTACGCCTGTCCTGTTTTGGCTTGTCATGTTGTCAGTTACAGGCTCACGTCTGGGATGCTTGGGGGAAGTAATTAGAGTGATTTCAGCTAACCTTCCTGATCTCTGTTATTAATGATAACAAAGATGTTTAAATAGCTAAAATGACAACCCCTTTCTCCTAACCCCTAAATTCCTATTTATGCCTGCCTAACAGTCACAGCATTTTGTCCTTTTCAGTGTGGTGACAGCGTATCATTAGATCTTTGTCTCTTCCCGTGATTAGCTGGGAAATTGTTCCCCAGGCTTCAGCCCCACCACGGACGGTGGCGCAAAAACCCAGCCACAGTGGGCGTCATTTTACAGCCAGCCCTGCGCACAGGTGGGGGCTCCCTCTGAGCTGTGTGGTCGAGACTCTAAAGTCACATACAGGTGGATTTCTCCACCCGGATAGACGTTGGAGAAAGGGCATATGGAGTCACTTCCACACGTATTTAGCATCTCGGGCCAAGAACACCGGGCAGGTACAACTTCTTCAGCCCATGACCTCACCTCACTTTAAAGACCTCATTAGGGCCTCCCAAGACCTCAGTGAAGTAGGGAGGGGTGACGTTATTATGACCGTGTGATGGCTGGGCCGAGACACTAGGGTCCCCTGAAAAATAATTCCTGTGCCTGTGACTTCCTGAGAAAGAAGAGTGCAGAGCTACGGGGGAAGTCCAACGCTGAGCTCTCCGGCAGGCCCTGTCCTTCTCGTCTGTCCACGTGCCATACACTAGTGAATCAGTTAGATAATTCAATCCATCAAGAATAACTATGGGGCCTCCCTGGTGGCTCAACGGGTTAAATCTCAGTGCTGTGAAGCTGTCAGCAGCCACTGCAGCACAAGTTCGATTCCCGGCCAGAGAGCTTCCCATATGGCACAACAGACCTCTGCTGTCTCTCCCACTGCTCCCCTCAGTAGTGTATCTCAGTAGATCTGCCTGTTGTGCTCCCCACTCTCTCTGGTGAAGCCTCCCACAACCCCACACCTCTGGCCTGCACCCCAGTTCTTGTGTGCATAGCTAAATAAATCTTTTTAAAAAAGAAGAACTATGGCCAACCCGCTAGCTGTGGCTTCCTCCCTCTACGGTGCCCTGTCTGGGTCTCCTGGCGGCCACATGACTGGGGGGGCCACAGCTGCATGGCACTGGAGCACCCTGGCTCCTCTTGATCCCACAGAAATTCATCCACAGCTGTGCATACAGTGGTGTTTAATAAGAGCTGCTGGCGGGGGAGGGGTATTCCAAACAAAACTGCGAGGTAGTCCGGTCTTTGGAGATCGCCATGCTTATTCTCCGGATCTTCTCATCACTGGGGCAAGTATCAGTACCTCTTTCCTCCTCACATTGGGATTCTGGGGTCATTTTCTGAGCCCCCAGCAGGGGGCTGATGATTTATGGTCATGGGGACTGAGAGCTTATGGGGGTGTTCTCACCCCACCTGGGGTCACACAAATCTGATGAACGCTGTAGATTCTTTCGAACTTTGTCTGCTGCAGGTGACAAGAAAGTGGAGTCCACTCAGGCCCCAAAGGGCTATTTATTGATGCAAATATCCAAATTTGGAGGCGCATGCGTGGAGCTGGGCCAGGATAACCAGCTCAGTGAACGGCGACCTCTGGCTCTGGGCCTCTCCGGCTCCCACCTGCCACTCTGCTCCTTCCCGCTCTGGTCCATCTCGTTGCAGAGAGACCGGCCACTGCAGGGAACATGGCTGAATCTCACACCTTCCCTCTTTCCTCCCAATTTTTTTTTTCATTTTAATAGATATTTTATTTATTTTTGTTATTCATATCTTTTACATTATTGTGTCTTCCCCATAAGTTACCCACCACTGTTCACCCGTGGAGCCATCACCATAGTCCTCCGTGCTCCCCTCCTCCCCCCTCTTGAGCCCTACCCCTCCCCTCCTACCCTGCTGAATGTCGGTTTCTTATTTGGCTCCCTATATTCCTGTTATAAGTGAAACCATTCGGTAATTTTCTCTTTCTTTCTGGCTTATTTCACTGATCATGATCCCCTCTAGGTCCATCCATGTTGCTGCGAATTGCATGTGTTTGTCTTTTTTGAATGCTGAATAGTATTCCATTGTGTATATGTACCACATCTTCTTGATCCAGTCATCTATTTTTGGACATCTGGGTTGCTTCCATACCTTTGCTATTGTAAACAGTGCTGCAATAAACATGCGGGTGCATGTATCCTTTCGGATTAGTGTTTTTGTGTCCTTTGGGTAGATTCCCAGTAGTGGTATTTCTGGGTCGTATGGAAGTTCCTTTCCTCCCAATTGAGTCAGAACCCTCCAGGGAAGGACCGTAGCTGGCCCAGCTTGGGCCAGACACCCAGTTCTGAGGACTGCAGGGTGACGATTGGGTTAACTTGGCCAGCCTCTGTGTTCACTCTCATCAGAAGGGAGAGGGACCGCTCTGAGAACTGTTGTAAACAGACAACCACCAAATCAACTGATAACTAATCTTTCCCTCCCAATTACACATATTCACACTCATGCAAATTTTCACTTAAAATTTCAGGGAGTTGTTAGACCTTTCAGCCCATTCTGGGGCCCTGAGTTAACCCTGTTGACACAAAAACAAAATTTGTTTTGCCTAGTGAGGAAAATTCCAAAAGGCTGATAATTTGCAGGGGCAAATTATGCTCCCCCAGAAGCTCCTCCAATCCCACCCTGTCCCATCCCCCTAATCTGGCCCTGTTTTCAGCCTCTTCCTGAGGCTGTTTTCATGCCTCATCCTCCCTTCCTTTCCTCTTCTGCCACTCTCTGCTCCAGCAGGACTGGGAGGGCCATTTCTGTGCAGAAACACCTGAAAAGAACTATCTAGTATCTATCAACTGTGAGCTCCACCAGGGAGTTCAAACAATGACACCGAATTGCCAATTGTAGAAAGAAAGAAATAGACTTTGGTTCCCAGAGAAGAGGGTGGCGGGGTCTTTAAAAAAAAAAAAAAGCAGAGGAGTATTTTCCCAACATTTCATAAACAGTCATTTGAAAACTGCCCTAGAGCAAATTGGAAGTCAGCACAACGCCCAGGCACTCGCTTGTTAAACCTGGAACAACACACACACACACATGCTGGATCCCTCACACACGTATTTACGAACAATATACATAAAGAATGACCTTCTCCTGCCCCGCCCTTCTGCTGCCTGCAATGGTAACATTTACTGGAGATTTTATTACAAAAGCCACAAAATGAAATTCTAATCAATAATAGTTCGCAGGATGGTGAGGGGGGGAAAAAAGGAATTGAATACATTCATAGGTAAAAGATGTTATTATCTCAGTTCAGTAACTATGAAAGAGAAATAGATGAAAAAATCTGGGTTTTATATTAAAAACCGGCACAGCTGTAGAGTTACATAATAAAGTATTGCCTGTATCCATGGAAATGGAGAGTAATTGATGCACCACAAGTTATTTTTATAAACCCAAACAAAAAAATTCAATCAGAAATGTCTTTCCCCGTTTTGGGGGCATTGTATATTTTGTATCTGTACATAATGCACACATTTAGAGTGTGAATGCACTCATTATTGATCAGCCGTGTTGAATAGGACATGCTGCTTTCCCTGAATATTCAAGATTAGAATCCCGTGGCCTAGCTCCCACTCCTTCTTGAAAGACTTCTTCAGAATAAATTGTGCAGTGCTTTAAAATTCAGGCAGCTCCAACTTGGGGGAATAAAGGAGCCCCATTCCTGGTCTGGGAGGTGTGGGAGGGGGCACACTGGAAGAGAGCAACACTGCATGACGTGTATCCTTGACTTCCCCCTAACACCAGTACCCACTGCCTCCCCACTCTTACACACAGTACTAAGCCCAGAGAAAGTCATCCCCGAAAGGCAGGATGCACACACGGCAAGTTGCCCTTCCCCCAATTTGCTTGCCAGTAAGAATCCCCTAAATCAGATTGCAGGACTCCACCCCAAACCTATGGGATTCTCTAGGGGAGGAAACTAGAAACCTGTCAAATCTGTAAGTCCCCAAGACATTTCTTGTCATTAGGCAAAATGGGGAAACACAGGAGGGCTGGCTTCATAGGTATGTGATTTATACAGTAGAACTGAATCCTGCACACAGGAGGGGACTCACTCTTGCTTGGTTTAATGCTCTGCTATCTCCCCCTTAAAATTCTGAATGATTTTTAACATGAGGTCGAAGACTTTCATGTTTCAATGGGTGCCACAAATTATGTAGATGATCTTGTATGAATGTCTTGGGTAAGCATATAAACTTAGAAAATAGATCTGGATGAAATTTTAAACTCTACCACTTAACCAGTTAGGAGATATTTAACAGGTTATTTAAATCCTTTGAGCGCTGTTTTCTCATCTATAGGATGGAGTAATGGAGCTGAATAGGGTTGAGCTGAACTGAGAAGGGCTGAATTGAATAGGGTTGAGTTGAGTAAAATTGAGTTGAGTAGGGTTGGGTAGGGTTGGGTAGGGTTGGGTTGGGTTGGGTTGGGTTGGGTTGGGTTGGGTTGGGTTGGGTTGAGTAAGATTGAGTTGAGTTGATTGGAATTGAGTTGAATTGGGTTGAGCACCTGAAGGAGAGAGGGGATATTTCATCTGGTTGCTGGAGCAGGATTCTATTTTAGCCTTGGCCTTCCTAATATTGAATTAAGCAACCTTGCTACAAGTCAACTTTAGATGCTATCAAAACAATGCTTAAGACCACCTTTGTATCTGCTTCATATTAGAGAATGTTTGGTAACTGGCTGAACCAGAGTAAACAGTGAGGAAGTAGCACTCCAGAATGAAAATCACTTCCACATCCATAGACCCCTTGAGTTGGGTTGAGACAAGGTGATGTGAGAGTGACAGAGTGGGGGGTCTCTACAGATGTGCGTTCATTGTAGGCCTCTTCTTTTTCATCTCCACAGTCACCTATCATCTTTCACAGTAACTATAACATTAGACTGGCCTTCTATTATCATTTTGTAGAATTTAAAAATCACTTTATTGAGATATGATTCACATACTGTATAATTCACCACAAAAGTACAATACAGTGGTTTTCAGTGTACTCAAAAAGTTGTACAACAATCATCCTATCTAACTCCAGAGCATGTTCATTACCCCAAAAGAAACCCCATACCCATTAGCAGTCAATCCCCATTCCAATATCCTCCAGGACCTGGCAACCACTTACAGGCTGTACGAATTTGTCTATACTGTACATTTCATATCAATGGAATAGTATGATATGTGGTCCTCTGTAACTGATTTTTTTCACTTGTATGATGTTTTCAAGGGTCATTCATGCTGTGGAACATCTCAGTATTTCATTCCTGTTAATTACAAAGATTATTTCATTGTATGGGTACCCCATTTTGCTTTGGTATTTCATCAGCTGAACTGTTCATTGGTGGTATTTCCACTTTTTGATTATTTTGAATAAGGCTCCCATGAATACTTTGTACAAGTTTTTCCATGGGCACATACTTCATTTCTCTTGGTGAGATACCTAGGAGTAGAATTGATGGATCATATGGTAATTCTATTTTTAGCTTTTTGAAGAACTGCCAACCTTCTTTCCACGGCAGCTGTACCCTTTTACAGTTCCATTGGCAATGGATGAGGGTTCCAATTTCTCAACATCCTTACCAATAATTTCACTGTCTGACTTTTAAATTTTAGCCTTCCTAGTGGGTGTGAAGAGGTATCTTGTGGCTTTGATTTGCATTTTCCTAATGACTAATGATGTCGAGTATCTTTTCATAGGTTTATTTGCCAATTGCATATCTTCCTTGGAAAAATGGATACTCAGAGCTTTTGCCCATTTTTCAAATTGGACATCATTTGTTGAAGATTATTCTTTTCCTATTGAATGGTTTTTACACCCTCATTGAAAATCAATTGGCCATAACGTAAGGGTTTATTTTTAAACTCTCAATTCTATTCCTTTGATCTACGTTTATCCATCCGCTAGCACTAAACTCTCTGGGTTACTGTAGTTTTGTAATAAGTTTTGAAATCTGAAAGTGGGAATCCTCTGACTTTCTTCTTAAGATGGTTTTGGCTACTCTAGCTCCTTTGTTTTACCATAAAAATTTTAGTATCTTCTTGTTGTTTTGTGCAAAAGAAAAAAAAACAACAGGCAATTAAAGACTAATTAGATAAATTAATTATCTAATCTTAATCTAATTAGATAATTAGATAACAACATCAAATCTGGAGATCTCTTTGGAGCATATTGCCATCTCAGAATAGTAAGTCCTCCAATCTATGAATATGGTATATCTTTTTAGCCATTTAATTTCTTTCAATCGTGTTCCATAGTTTCCACTGTAAAATTCTTATATTTATTTTGTTTGAGTAATTCTTAAGTATTTCATTCTTTTGATGTTATTGCAAATTGTTTTCTTAATTTCATTTTCAGATTATCCATTGCTACTGTATAGAAAGTCAATTGATTTTGTATCTTGATCTTGTAATCTACAACCTCCCTGAACTTACTCACTAGTTTTAATAGTTATTTTTCTTGTGGAGTCTTTAGGATTTCTGTAAGCGAGATCATGTCATCTGCAAATAAATATAGTTTTACTTCTTTTTTTTTCCAATATGAATGCCACTTATTTCTTTTTCTCACCTAATTGTTCTGATAAAAATCAGTACAATGCTGTATAGAAGTAGCAACAGACATCTTTGCCTTATTTATGCTCTTAGGTCAAAAACATTCAATCTTACATCAAATATGATGTTAGGTGGCCTTTTGGTAGATGGCCCTTATCAGATTGATGAAGCTCCCTTCTATTCTAGTTAGTTGAGGTTTGCTTTTGTTTTTTTCTTGGTAATGAAAGATCCACTGTCATTTTTACCCCTATTCTATTCATTCTCCATAGGACATTCAAAAGAATCATTCAACTATAAACCTTATCATGTTACTCCTCTGTTTAAAAATACTCAGAGTTCCCAAGAGTCACTCACAATTCCCAAGAGTCCCTGGAATAAAGTCTAAATTTCTCTAAGATGTTGCAAGACCCAGTTGGTCTCGTCCTGTTCCGTACTCTGGCCATACTGACCTTCTCACAGCACTGCCTTTGTGCCTATTGCTCTGTCTGCCTCAAATCTCTCCCCACCGCCCTTTTTCCTTAGTAAATTTCTACTCACCTCTATTGCAGTTCATCATCTGAGAAGTCTTCTCAGAACCTCTGGCCCACTCAGATAACACAGCTCCATGTTCTCAGAGTTCCTTTTACTTCAAAATAGTACTGTTTGTCACTGTGTATTCACTGGGTATTGGATTGGTGCCCATCTCATCACAGAACATGTGCTCCCTGAGGGCCAGGACAGTGTCTGTCTTAATAATCACTTTGTCTTACTAGATACTGGAGCATCTGGCACAAGGAAAGATGACTATCAGAAAATATTTAATAAATGAACGAACAGAATCAAATGAACCAATCTGTACAGAGGCAATAGGAGAGTGTAACTTGCAAATGTAGCTTTTGGCTATGAGCAACTAATGCTTCATTTTTCTTGGTTTTCCTCCATGACCCAATCTAGAATGTTCTGGAAGAAAAGACCTACTTTATATTCTATGGTGGCAAGGGAAGGTCTGTCTTTGGAAATGGATTTTAAGCTGAGTGAATGCTACAAATCCATGAAGTCTCCCCAACGGCTGGCAGTGACAGAGAGCCTTTTCCTTCCATGATATCTGCAGTTCTTTATCCATGTCTCTCTGAAGAGCATAATTTTCACTGAGTTTTCACTACACATATTTTAATCTCATCTCCTGAACCCTTTGATAATAGATGCCATGGATGGTTTATCATGGTATTCCCCATCTTCCAAGTTAGTCCTTAGAAATGTGTTGGGTGTACTAAAGAATGAGGACTGGCAAGAGGTAACAAATTTATGGATGTAAAAAAATACAGTTCTGTTCAGTCTAGATTTATTTTCAAGTATGTTTTTGTGTTCTGTTAAAATTAAAAATAGTACTGCATTTTAATTCTTAGTAAAAATGATCCGCATGTCACCATGGTAAGTCTAGTATGACGTCAGCCGGGTCTACAGGGCCACCTCCTCTGCCGGCACCACCTCAAGCCTTTCCCTCCCCGTGCTTACTCCAACCATATGCACCTACCCAGAATGCCTGCCTCTTCCTACCCTTGTTTCCAGGGCCGTTTAAAATCCCACTTCACCCTTGAAGACTTGTGATCAGCCCTGCATCCAAAGATGGGCTAAGCTTCAACCTTGAACACTAGCTTCTTCTGGCTTTATCACCAACTGCCTTTTCCTCAGTGACTTTTTAAGTCCTCTGCAAGTTGCTAGCGACCCCAGGCACTGCTAAAGTCTCCTTCCCTGGCCTTAGCACACCACTCCTTTGGTTATCAGAACTGGAGAAATAGCCATTCCCATAGCCACAGTTCAATCCAAAATGATTCACCACTGCCCAGACCTCATTTCTGGACTATCCAGGGTCCACTTCTTACCATCCCCACCAACCTCTGTTCACATAAACATTCCTTGATCTACACCTTACCTGAATTTACACCTGTCTTGTCTTTTATGCTTGCTCTAGCTACGTGGATGGCCGTGGCTCTGACCCAGCCCTCCCTCTGGATATTAGCTCCACATGTCACAGTGACAAGAGAGCATGGTCACGGTCAAATTCCCTCCTATATTACCCTCTCCCTCTCCTGCCAGTGAGGAATATCAGGCAGCATGAACTGGCTTAGCCCTGTTCAGTGCCCCTTGGTCTCTGGCAAAGTACCTTGAGCACTGTAGGATCCCAAAATGAATGACTGGAATATTAATTCTAATGTGTGAAGTTTCAGAGAATTAATTTTAAAGAGCGAAGGCATGTGCAAAGTGTATAGTACACCATAAAATTAGAAGTGTAGGGCCTCCCTGGTGGCGCAGCGGTTAGGCGCTGCGCTGTGGAGCTGTCGGCAGCGGCGACGCGAGTTTGACGCCCGGCCGGGGAGAATCCCACATGGTGGGGCAGACCTCTCCTGCCTTGCCCGCTGCTCCCCTCAGCAGTGTATTTCTGATCTGCCTGTTCTGCTACCCACTCTGTCTCTGGTGAACCCTCTCACCGCCCCACACCTCTGGCCTGTACCCCAGCTTGTATGTAAAAAAAAAAAAAAAAAAAAAAAAAATTAGAAGTGTTTTTTGTACAGACATAGCTTATGCAACAAGGTTCTGTTTATGCAGGGAAAATTAGGATAACGTCTACCTTGTTCTCTTCGCACACATCGTGAATTATAATTATGGAGGAAAGATGGAGTCCAGAGAGAGTTCCAGGAAATGAAGGGGGAAAAATCAACTCAACTGATAAGAAAGCTTTCATTTAGGACTGGTTGTGTTCCCCAAAAATAGATTCCCAATTCTAGATGATGAAAAGCTTCATGGAGAACTGGGTTATGTACAGTAGCGTGCTGGAAAATTATTTCTCAAAAACAAACAAAACAACTATGGCGTAAATACTTCCACAATGGCCAATTTCAAACTATCAAGGGTTTTTCAGTTGGTTTGCAAAATGCCTGCAGCTTGCCTAAAACAGGTGCAAGTCAGCTCCAGCATGGTTTCTGCAGGCTGATGGGCCAGAGAGACGCTCACCCTGACCTCAGAGAGCCTGTAATCTGGTACAGACACACACTCACTTTGGTCAACTGTTTTGCTTTTTCCAAAAGAAATATGCATCAGCCTTTGTATTTATGGCGATTGGAAGCCAGCAAAGTAGACGATGGGGTGTCCAAAGGTTTCATTCTCCAAGATTAAAAGGCTGCCAGTTTGTGATTATGTAGCTCTAATACCATCCACTCTGAATGTCCTGCCTTACTCCTCGAGACCCACACTCTTGGATAATTCTTTTTTCAAAACTGCAATATCTGTGGCTGCACATTAGTCCTTCAAGATATTTAAAAACCATTAGCAAAAAAATAAAAAAATAAAAGGTTCCCTCTCTAAGAGGAGCTCTTTGGATGGAAAAAGATAAAATTCCTCCATGTGTGCTTGGATTTTGTATTTATGAACAAATCACAGGAGTAGCAACAGCAAGTACAGACTAGGGATGGAAGCATGTTGGGGAAGGCGTGGTGACGTCAAGTACCGCACGTACTAAAAGAATCCCTCTACAGCACCTTACCTGGGCCTGTAAAACGGGCCCTATGCCCAGTCCCTGTGCCTGGTCCCCGTCCCCAGTTCACTCCATGTGAAACTAGTAAAAAAAAAAAAAAGTGCAGAGATTTCTGCCTGCAGGATTGGGTGAAATCTTTACACTTTGGATTTGTTTTGCCAGGAGACTGCAGGAGAAAACCCAACTAAAGATAAGAATGGAAGAAGCTTGCTTTAATCAGGTTCATTATGAGGGGACCAGGATCTAGGACACCCCCTAGAAGGAGGTAGAAGTCTAATCCCTAGAGCAAAGGCAGACCAAGGTCTGTGCAGCTCACCTTGAATTTGACCACCGAATTTGTCTTTCAAACAGAGCTCCCTCTTCCTGATGGGGCCACCATATTCTCTCTCCATTTCAACAAAGGCATCTTTTTCCCACTGGTACAAAATTCTGGGATGAAACTAGACTGCTGGGAAGAAAAGGCCGAGCATTTGCTCTAAGCCATTTTCTTACAAATGATCATCTTCCCTCACACGTCTGTAACTTCTGTCTGTCTCCCTCCAACAACTTTAGTGTTTGATTGGGAAAGCAGACAAATCTGTGGGCTTTGGTGCCAGAGAGAAGCATCTGGATTCAAGTCCCTTATCCTACCTCCCCTCCATCTCATACCTTCCCTGAACCAGGTGACCTCAGGCAACTTCCTCAGCTTTCTGAAGGAGTTGTCCCATCTCTAAGATGGGTGGGTACCTAAGAGTACTCATTAAGTGTGTTTTTAATTAACCATTCCAGATCCATGCATGAAGGTCTGTGTGATGGCCCCAGACAGAGGGAATTCCCCCCATTTCCTGGCCTCCAGTAGATTCAATTATTCTTGGGCTTTGTTGTCTTCGCTAAATCGGGGCCTGCTGAGATCTCCCCCCTCAGGACATTGTTTATATGCATCCCTCAGGTCGCCTTGGAGCGCCTAGCAAGGCCCAGCAGCGTGCCTGGCACTGGAACCTCCTCAAGGACGCTGGCACGCCTGTCTGCTCACCGCTTCTGTGCTCCAGCTCGGTGCTAGGCGTACCAGTATGTGTGAGAGGGAGAGTGGGAACACAGGAATCGATGTGCTCCAGTAATGTGCTCTGCAAGAAATGATACAGAACTCAGTGCTGCTCAGAGGCAGTTTCTTGGCAGTTCTTGTTCACCCTTGCATGCCTGGTGCTCAGTACAAACTTGCTCCATAAATGACCAGCCAGTGAATTAACCAATGACTTGATCATGCCCCACAGAAGGCAACTCATAGCTTAGCAGCGTGTGTGGGCCGAGCTTGAGTGATATATTCCTCTTTGAACTGATGGAACAGACATCACACCCCAACACATGAGTTTTCTATAACTTACTGATTCGCAACCAGGATGATTTGGGACCTCAAGGGGTATTTGACAATGTCTGGAGACAATTGTGGTTGTCACCACTGGGGACAGTCCCTGGTATCTGGTGTTTTGAGTTCATGGACATGGCTGAACGTTGTCCTCATGCCCAGACAGCCCAGAAGCAAGGAATTTTCTGGGTGTGAAAGTCTTCAGTGCGATAGGTGAGAAACTGCTGTAAACAATCAGCTTCAGAGATCGTTTTTTGTAGCAGCCTGTTGAAATATGACTACTGAGACATTCTATGTAATGTCTGCCTTGTTCAGAGAATCAGGGTTAGGGTTGAAAGGAGCACTGCAGATCATCAAGCCCAAACTCCTCAATTACCCCAGGACCCGACAATCCCAGAAATAGAAGCAAAGGTTCAAAGTCAGGTTGATGACTGAATCAGGGCGAGAAGCCAGGCCCCCAAGCTGAGGCCATTCACAAGGCCTTCCCAACTCCCTTTACAGTGTGTCAGCGATGGAGCTTCCCTCTGGCTCCTGCCTGGGGGTTCAGCCTCAACCCAGTGTGGCCCCTTTTACCCCTGGATGGGAGCGCCGTTTCCCCAACTTCCATAGCTGTTACATGGTTTCCATAGCTGTTAGTGGCTTTGGCCAAATCTAGCAACTACTGGTACTATTACTTGTATAATAATTTTATTTGAATTGCTATTTTTCTTAAATAAGAGTTGACTAAGAAACTTTTATCAGTTATTATAAGTAAAGCTGATAGCATCTGCCATAATTAAAAGGAAACAAAAAACTGGCACAGTGCAACTAAAATTGTTTTTCAGTGCTGACTCGTCTCTGTTGCCTCTATAGTATCTGAGCCCTGCCTTCTCTGTTAGAAGGGAGGTTGCGAGTATAGGAGGTGTTAGGACATACTGGCACCAAACTGGCACTTTGTCCTTAATCTAATAAAAGAATTGGGAAGCAATTGAAGAGAACGCATTTCTCGCCATGTGCTTCAATATTATTTATTACTGTGATCAGGAGCCACATAAAGTCATCTTGTATTCTCTGAGTATCTTTATTTTTGGAGATGCTGAATTAGAGGACAGTGACCAGGCTCATTTCCACCCTCTTTCATTTCAGATCCCTTTTTTGATTCTAGACTAAAAGAAAACAGGTGGCCTGGGTTCGTTTGGGCTTGCAGGCCAAGTGGAATTCAACAGGCAGAGAGGCTAAGCAAGGGTTCGGCCACCCAACTGCAGACGTAGGCAGGACACGTTCTAGGTTGTAGAGGGTAGAGATGGAGAATTCCAAGATGACCATCAATGACCCTCAGTCTGCTAAAAACCTGGCCTTGGCGGGGGCCTCCCTGGTGGCTCAAGGTGTTAAGTCTCAGCACTATGAAGCTATCCCCAGCCACTGCAGCACAAGTTCGATCTCCAACCAGGGAGCTTCCCACATGGTGCAGCAGACCTCTCCTGTCTCACCTGCTGCTCCCCTCAACTGTGTACTTCAGTAGATCCACCTGTTCTGCTCCCCACTCTGTCTCTGGTGAATCCTCTCACCCCACCCCCCATACCTCTGGCCTACACCCTAGCTCCTGTACGCATAAATAAATAAATATTAAAAAAAAACAAACCTGGCTCTGAGAATTGAACCTGAGTAGGATTCTATTAGGCCTGTCATGTGACATTGTATTGCAAAAGGGGGAGGACCTAGGTGGGCTAGACTTCATCATGTGAGTGCCTTAAAAATCAGTTTCCTCAGCTGGTTGCAAGAAAGGAAGTCAGAGCGAAGTGTGCCAGCTGACCTGGAAGAAAGCAAGAGTCCAAGCTGCAACCCATAGTCGTTGGGGGCCACGTGGCGAAGAACAGCGGCAGAGCCCACATGGAGGGCAGTTCCTGGATGCCGGTGAGCCGGCGGAAACAGGACCTCAGTCCTACATCAGCAAATAAATTCAGCCAACAACCAGTGGGCTTGCAAGGGGAACCCCAGTCCCGACTTCTGACCTGCACACACTGTGAGATCATCACTTTGTGTTGTTTGAAGTTGCTAAGTGTGTTTCATAGCACAAGGAAACTCCTATAAAGGGATACAGAGATGAATACAGTAGACTCCTGGCATCAGGGATCTTCTCTGTGTTTAGATCAGAAACACGTAGAAGCAAATTAAATATTAACCATTCTCCATCAGCTTGTGTCTGAGAAAGACATAAGTGGAGAAAGAAATGTGCTTGAGGGGAAATCAGAGAAGGCTTCCTGGATGAGGTGACATTTACTCAGTCCTTCAAGTCCAAAGAGAACTTCAGCAAGTAGAGAGATGGGGCCAGCTTGAGCATCACCTGGAGTGGCCAGACGCCTCTTGGCTTTGGGCACAGGGCCATGTATTGCCATGTATTTTACAGGTTCTGGGCTGGGGGGTGTCTATATTCAGTCTCGATTCTGCCACTTGCTAGGTGCTTGGCCTTGAAAAAGAGAATAAAGCTCTGTGATCCTCAAGATCCTCATCTAATCATAATTGCAATAATAGCAATAACAATAACATTGACAATAGCAGGATTGACCTATAGTAGACAGAGGCCCTCAGCCAGAGAATGGCAGAGAAGCTTCTTCCCCCACTGTGCTCACTTGACACCTGTAGACACCTACATGGAGGCGAAGCTTCTGATTGGACACCTTCCTTCACGCTGCCTCCAACGTTTGTAGGGCCCAGGGCAGGGCTACAAACAGAGCCCACACACCATATGTCTGGCTATTTACAAGTTATAAATCAAGCTGAAAGCTGTTAAATAAGTTCTATTCGCCTTCTTTGGCAAATACACCTTCATACTAACTAAAGAGTGGGGGAAGCTTTTTTAAAAGATTAGCTTATGCCACCTTTCTTCGGTTTGGTACACTCTGGAAGGCTAATCTTGGGGCCCTAGAGCTCCCCAAAGGACCGGTGGAGGACTCAGAGGCAATCCCAGAGAGGATCAGTTTCTCCCTTTGGCCTTCTGATCTCCCCACCGCCTAACAGACTAGCCCCCAGGAACCTTATGAGAGTGGATGGGGGGTGGGGGACAGCTGTCACCTCACACCTGATCATTTGGGGGACGGGATCTCTCCCCTGTGAGGTTTCTCCCTTCCCATCTGCACCTTCAGCTCCAGGGCCGCCTCCCCAATGCGATGGTCCAGCCCGTGGCTTCTGCGCCAGGAGCCCCGGTAAAGGAAGGAGACCAACAGCGTCCCCTTTTCCTAAAGCACGGGAGGACTCCCCCGCTGGCTCGGGGCCACAAGGACACGCCCCCAGGAGGGCCAGGCTGGTGCCCATCACACTTGGCACTTTAAAAAAACATTCAATTATGTTCAAAGAGAGCGCCAATGTGTCTTTTGTTGGCCAGGTTTGGGGGGACTTTATCAGACATATCACGGCAGCTTATTCTTCCTCGGCAGATTGGACAAGTTTCAGGGTTAATACAAATGTTCTCGCAAATTGTTATTTTGAAAGTGATTGAAGGAAGTGTCCCACTCGAAGCATATGTTTGACCTTTCGGGGGAGGAAAAGAAGAAAACGCTCGGGGAGCCGCGGGCTGCTGGCGTCCTTCTGACAGCACCAAATTGTTTAACAAGCATCAGGTTGCTCCGAGCACCATGGAGACTGCCGTTCCTTCCCCGGCCTCTCTCCCCCTCTCGGACTCGTCCCTGAGGTAACGGCGATAATGATCACAGGTGAGGAGAAGCTCGTTCTCCCGGCGGGCGCTCTGTGGCCACCTGGCGGGTGCTCCCAGCCCGAGCGCAAGGGGAAGCCGAGGTGGCAGGCGGGTCACAGGCGCGTGGGACGCACACCCAGGTCTGTCCATCTCCAAACCGAGCCCCCGCACGGAGCTGGTCTGCAGCCCCAGCTCAAGGTCCTCACAGGCACCGGGGGTGCCACAGCTACTTCCGGCCGCCAGCGCTCCTGCCGCTGTGCCTGAGGTCGGCCTTTGCCCGGCAAGATAGGGGGCGTCACTGACAAATAAAATCATATGGACTTTAGGCGGCAAGTATGATGAGCTGGTGTTCATAGGCATTGAGAAGTGATTGCCACGGTGGAGCTAATTAGCACACCATCACCTCGCGTGAGTGAGTGTGGTGGGAACACTTAGGAGCTACTCTTTTAGTGACTTTTTTTAAAAAAGATTTTATTTATTTTTGCATGGAAGAACTGGGGTGCAAGCCAGAGGTGCGGGGGTGAGAAGATTCACCAGAGGCAGAGTGGGGAGCAGAACAGGAGGGTCTACTGAAATCTACTGCTGAGGGGAGCAGCGGCAGGGCAGGAGAGGTCTGCTGCGCCATGTGGGAAGCTCCCTGGCCGGGGATCGAACTCAGGCCACAGCGGTGATAGCGCTGATAGCGCTGAGACTTAAGCCCTCGGCCTCCACGGGTCCCTCTCAGCGACTTTCAAGTAGACAATGCAGCGTTGTGAACTATGATCTGCTGTACACCCCACGCCCCAGAACGTACCCATCTTGTCGCTAAACGTTTGTCCTCCTTAACCAACATCTGTCCACATACCCCGCAGGAAACCCTGGGGTCACCTTCCTACGCCCCACTTCTCTGAGCCCCGCTTTTCCATCCTGCATACGCGTGAAAGCACGGTAGTTGTGTGTGGCGAGCTCGTCTGTGTCTGGCGTATTTCGCTCAGCACAATGTCCTCTGGGTCCATCTGGACCATGGACGGCTCTGCAGCAGAGCAGACCGGAGTGCTAGGGGGTGCCAGCCGTGGGGTGTTGGCAAGGAGGACATCTCTTCTTTCTGTGGAGTAAACAGCAATATTGAGCGTCCCTTCCCCGGACGCTGCTTCCCTTTCTCGGGCTGCTTCAGCCGAAGCCCTCCACGGATGACCTTGAAACTTGGTCAAGTTCTCAGCTCCCTTGCCCCTTGGGTGGGCAGTTCCCAGCCTGCTTGCTCCCCCTGGCACTGAGCTCCAGCCCCCCAGCTTATCTGAAGACACCCCCTTATTGGTCACTGGACTTCCCCGCGCGGCTTCTCGCCTTCCCCACTGAGTGCGCTGCGCCTTCCAGAGGAACTGCTTGCGCTGAAACCTTTGGTTCTTTGGGCGTCTCTTCTGGAGTAACCTGGGGTAGGGGCTCCCTGAGACTGCCACTGTGTTTGGGACACATGTGAGCAGTGGGACAAAGGAAGGACAATATTGGGTTGACCCTCTGACGGTAACAACCACCTTGGAAAATTCTACCCCAGTTTTCTTTGATCCTAACCTGAGTGACGCCAGCTCACCCACATGCTGGAAGAAAATTGCCATTCTAGGGAAAATCTTACGCCAAAGAGTTGACAACAGAAGTTGTGGACATAAGATTTCCAGAGACGATAAAGGACACGATCACGCCTTTCAGGCCAGTGCCCCCCACTCGAAGTGTGATTTCTCCCCACCTCCAGAGCAGTGATCTGCCCTGTAAGATGCTCAAGTTCGTGACCCTGCCCTTCTGCTACGTAGGTTTGAATCCCAGCTGAGCTGTATGACCTTGGACAAACCTCTTAAATTCCTTGTGATTGCGTATCCTCAGAAGTAGACTCATGCTAAGAGTACAACTGACCTTATGAAGTGGCTGCGAGTTATATTTAATTCAGAATGAATTTAGATCATGCTTAGAATATGGAGGTGCTAGATAAGTAGTATTATCATTTTTATTATTGTTATTAGCACTCTGGGAAGAAGGAAGTGGGATGAGCACTTAGTAAATGTTATTTACTGAAGTTTGCCTCCCCCTCATCTTATAGGGCTGATGTTTCCATTTATAGACCCACAGGGCAAATCAGTAATTTACAGTCATCAAGATGCGCGAGTTTTCTAGTGGACCTGGGTCCCTCCAGCCATACCTGTCCAAGGGACACATTACAGAACATTCTAGATCTGCCAGAAAGAACAGCAAAGAGGCTCTTTCCACCTTTCTGAAATATACTTTTATTCTTCAGTTGAGGACCTGTGCCATCTCATAAGCCAGTCCACCATCCCTGGACTCTGCCTCATCTGTCCACCTGGACTGCACCCACTTTCTATCACCCCGGTACCCCATTCACTTAGTGCTCTGTCTGGTCTGCTTGTGTGTAGTTGTTTTCAAGGCCTTCCTTGGAAGCTCTGCTCAGGAGCCCTCCGTTCCTGTTCTGCAAGAACGCATTGATCCACTGGCCTCACCTCCTCCAGACCACGTGACCCTCCTTGGCCTCTCCCTCCCTGGCTCACCTTCCGTGTATGCGTCTGTGAGCAACGCGTTATATTTTGTCTTAAGGAAAGGAACATGTGCTGGCCTGTAGTCAAAGGGCGCAGCTAAGAACCTCTTTCCCTTGAACCAAGTTCAAGTGAGTCTGCGTTTCGGAATCTACTGCCCTCCCTTCATTCATCGCCCTGTCATCGGACATGTCTGGCCAGTGTTAGGTGCCGGTCACTGAGCCAGATCCTGTGAAATGGCCCAACTGAGACCCATGGTCCTGCCCCTTGCAGTGAAGCAGGAGACAGACACTGAGCCAACAGTGACATAATTAGCTGATGAACTCATGTGATCGCGAGGTGCTGGCGGCTCTGCCCACACCCCTCTTCCCACCTGGAGGTCACCTTTTTCAAGGCGGGGTCCCAATTTGCAGCCAGTGAGAGGAGGGAGTTAGTGAATAGATACCCCAGCTTCTTCCTTGCCTCTTAAGGGGCCAATTCTGAAGAATGTTCTAGAACAAGATGCACAAACTTTTCCTAAAAAGGCTGGATTGTAAATGTTTTAGGCTCTGTGGGCCTCATGGCCTTTGACGCAATCACTCAAGTCCGGACATGTCCATAGGGAGCCGGCCTGTGCCAGCACAATTTTATTTACAAAGACAAGGGGGTGGCCCCAGGGCCTGGTTTTCTGACTCCCCTTCCACACTCTCAGGAGACCCCAGAGGGAGAGGGGCCCATGGTCTGCAGCTGTAACTCACCATCAACATACTATTTGTCCTCTCTTCCCTGCCTCCTGCTCCACCTACATTGGGGTCACCTTCCAAATCTTGGTTTTGGTTCTGCTTTGGGGGAAATCCAAATGAGACCAAAGACTGGGAAGGAAAAGCATAAGAAGCCATGGGAGCCCATGATAGGAAACCAGGGTGCTGGCAGGGGTGGAGGGGGGGAGCTCTGGGGAAAGGGACCAGCAAACACAAAATTCTGAGCAGGAAGAGATCATGGTTGCTTTGAAGAACTGGAAAAAAACAGATGTGGCTGGAGCACAGAAGGAGGTGGGGTAACAGAAACCTGTGGCCAGAGAGAGAGATTAGGCCAGAGCCTGAGGGCCGTATGGGCTCCCCTAAAGGGGCAGGATGTCATGTTCAGGCCCCGTGTCAGGCTCAGAGAGACCTCCAGAAGCTCCACCCCACCCTTGCCCTATGCTGGTGACCAGCCCCTGCTGCCCACTCTCCCCCATTCACTTAGGCGTTCAGGCAGGAGATCAAAACATCCCCCTTGAACAGGCCTCCTAAACAGTTAAGTGCCCTCTATCAACAGGGGATAGAGAGAAAAATAACCAATAAAAACACATCATAGAACAACAACTGAACAAACAGCATGGCCCCACTCAGGTTATTACCGCCCCCCCCCACACACACACACCAGGTTATTACCTAGGCTTAGGGAAGGACTTTGGAGTAATGTTCGATTTTGCTGGTACCCTATCAAGTATTTCAAAATGCCCTTTGCTCCTTCCTACTTTGTGTCTTTGTTTTGAGGTCTTCAATGGGGAATCCTGGAAAAAGTGCTCCTTTCTCTCCCCACCTCCACACCACCCCTTTATGCAGAGAGCAAGAAGGAGAATCCACCCAGAGGTTTCCATGTGTGTGTAATCTTTGTCTTGCTCAAGGGCTAAACAGACACCCCACTGCCTTCCTCTGCAAGAATCACCCTGTATTTGGAATTTGATAGTCAGATCCATCAGAGATCTGGGGGAACACTGGGGAGCCTGCTTGGTGGCCAGGTTGGCAGGTGACTGTCTTCTAGGAGAGGATGAAGGGGCAGCCACTTGGCCCTCAAGGCTGGACACAGCAGCAACAGCAGTCAGGCCTTCCAGAAGTGGATTTGCAGGCAAATGTAGATTTGTCAGTTCTCTGGGACTAAAGTCATTCAGTCACAAGCCACACACAGGCTCTATAAACATGCCAGAGGCATCCTTTTCAATTCATGTGTTATCTAAACATAAGAACATATGTGTGTGTGCACATGTGTTAGTTAAGTAAGTGGATTAATTAACCTAATTAACGGGCTGTTCTGAGGAAATAGCACAGTTCTTAGAAGCAACATCCAGGGTGACATTTGCAGAACCAGAAGCAAAACAGCCCTTGTTTCTGCACCAGTGCTGTCACTTGCCTTCTGGAGAAGGATGGAACTTTCCATGGCTTTCCTTTTACTTCTTCCACTATTCTTTGAACATGGTCAACTAAAAGATTTCCTAGGTCAAAGAGTTAGGAGAATTACAAATCCCAGAAGGGTAAGAGTATCTCTTTGGCTAAAGTTTCAGTTAAATTACCTTTGGGTACAACTGACAGAAAACCCAGCTCAGATCTGCTTAAGCAAAAAGGAAATTATTAGACAAGCCCAATTGGAAAGGCCAGGAGTGAAGCTGCCCACAGAGGGCTCTGGGCTCTGTCTTCTTTTAATGAAAAATATCTTATTATCTCTTCGCTCATCATCAGATGTGACGAGTGTCAGTCATTAGAAATTATTTTTTAAGTCACCGAAGGATTCTTAAAAAGTAATTGTTTTATATACAGAAGGATCACTTAGCAGTGGCTCTGAAATATTTTTGACACTCTCCCACCCCCAGTGGAAATACATTTAGATATGATTACTAAAGCAGAGGTTAAAAGGGAACAGAACTGCAAAATCAGTTGATGTCCTCTATAGGGCTAGTCCTGCTAGCAGACAAAACTGGCAATTAGTTTGTCATTGACAAATGTGAGTCACTGCCCCAAATATGGTCCCCTTCTGACTCACCATAATTTTAGCAAAATTCTGCAGCTTTTCTTTCATAGTAGAAGTTAAAGTTTAAGATGTAAATGCCTCTAGGAGAGAGAGTAATCAATTCGCACTAAAGTGTAAATGGTTGCTGCAAAAAATTTATTTTGGTTGCTGTAGAAGGGGAATGGTATCATAGAAAGATTCACTCAGTGGAGTGGAAGAGAGACATAGATAAGAGAGGGAAAAAGACAAAATATCTGCCTCTATCACAATTTAGCCTAAGGTTATCATCTGTTTAATCAACCAAAGAAACCAGCAAATTTTAAGTCCAAAAGGAGCTTCCACATTGTGCAAAGAAAGCGCCTCTTGTTGCTAGAAATAGAAGGAAGAATTGGGAAAGACATGCCTGCCCTCCGAAGAATTATAGTTTCCCTGGGAATCAGAAGAGATGGCACAAAGCCCAGATAACTTCTTGTGTTGGTACCAATCGCCCACAGTTGATATCACCCAGAACTGGATATGGGACAACTTGTAAAATCATACCCAGTGGCGGTGAAGATGGCCTCTAGTAAGTCTCAGCAAATCTAAATGAACTCAGGGAACATTCCCCAAACTGTGTTCTGTACAAACTAATTGCTTTGGGATTTTAATAGGTATTGGACCATGAAAAGTTCATTGAATTAAGGAATGTAGAAATGCCAAGTTCAAAAGGCCCCTAGGTTGGAGTTCTAATGTCTTTAGTATGCAAACATGTACTCAAGGGGAGGAGAGAATGAGACACTTCCCAAATGTATTTGGGAAATATATACTCAAATATATTTGAGGGTAGTTCTATGTTTGAAAACAGAGCTTTGAGAGAAGCTGACGGGTGCAAAGGAGTAACAGGCATCTTTCTTCTTTCATGGTTAGTCAGTCATTCAGGAAATCATCACTGACCACCTGTCCTGTGCCAGGCACTGCACTAGGTGCCAGGGATACACCAATGTGAAAAGATGGTCAAGTCCCAAGCCTCCAACGCTTAGTCTAGCACGGAAAGACATGAACCAATCACACAATTAGATGAAGCATGTGACGTCACTGATGGTGTCCATAGACACTTATTTTCATACATGTCACTCTGAGCTGGTGCATCTATCCAGGATGAGTGCATTAAGGGAGAACTTTCTAGAAGCTGAAATGTCTGACCTGAGCCTTAAAAGAGGGAGCAGTGCCCCAGAGGGGGTAGGGGCTCCGCGGCCACACGACTCAGAAGCGGCAGGTACAAAAGAAAATCACGAGGACTTCCGAGCTTGCAAACTGCAGAAGGGCCAGCGGCCAGAGTGGGCTCCTCTGGAATGCTTGAGGGGAGCTTTGGGTTCTAAGGAGAGAGAAGCGTTGAGAGTGAACGTGAGTCCAGCCCCTCCCTAGCTGCCTGCTGAGTCTGAGCGTCTGGTAAGCCCCGCGCAGAGCTGAGCTGCTCTAAAGCTCACTGGTCTTAGCCAAAGAACAATCTGGTTTCTGAGGTATGTTTGCTAGCAATTCAGATTACACTTGAAAAGAAGCTGGGACAGATGCCAACCCCACTGCAAGCCACGCTGGTCCTCAAAATGGCACTTACAGGGGCTGTGGAAAATATAAACTGGATCAATCACTCGAGACAGAAGAGCAATCATAACCGTAAAATTCTCATTCAGTTCAATTCAGTCGACAGGAACAAAGGGACTCATCCTTGCCAGCTTTGCCACCAACCAATTTAAAAAATTAAGAGTAATCAGGGGGTGACAGGTCGGCAGAGCCATAGGTAGGTAGAGGATAGAAATACTAGAAATAAAAAATGTATATCCACATTACAAATACACAGCTCGATAAGGATCCCTAATGGACCACACAAAAAAATCCGTCAGCTAGCACCTCGATTCAAAAATGTGGACGGTCACCGCAATCCCAGAAGCCTCCCCTACCCCAAGCTTCTTTCTAGTTGCTTCCCCCAGGAAAACCACCATCCCATCTCAATAGCATAAATGAGTTTTGTCCATTTTGGATGCTACAGAAACGAACCATACATTTCTGTGTTGCCTTGTTTTAATCATTATATTCGGGAGACTTATTCCTATAGTTACACGTCGTCCTGTGTTATTCACACGCGATGCAGTTTCCCACTATGTGGCTATTCCCCGTTTAATTAGCTAAGCTACTGTGATGATGAACACAAATCAAGCTCCTAGGAACAGGTCAGTACCCATCCTGGGTCACCTGTGTATGAATTTCTCCAGAGAATACGCCCAGGAATAGAATCGCAGTGTTGGAGGATACAGGGACGCCCAGCTCTCGTGGAGAGTACCAGTTTTCCACAACGGGTGTATCAGTTTACACTCTTGCTAACTGTGTTCCTTGACTTGACAAACTCTTGGCATTTTGTGTCTTTTCCATTGAAGCCACTCTGGCTGGTGTGTAAGCGCGATTGCGCTGTGCCCCACTGCCCAATGACCCACAATGTTCTCGTCCATGGAAAACAGAGGTGGGTGTCCCGTTACCGCTGCATTTGTGTGGGGTGGCGGTGAGGGTGAGTGAAGGGGAAGTCACCGTGATTTAGAAGTTTAACTTGTCAGTAGATTCATTCTTAGTTTTGAAATTTCTGGACTAAATACAGAAATAAGGTCCATTTCAAAAAGTTATTTATAAACCAGCATTTCTTGCTGCAGGATTTTCTGCACCTCTTGTTGTATTCTGTTCCTCTTCTGGGGGAGAGAGAAGTAGTGTTTTCTGTCTTTCCCTTCCTCTCTTTCTCTCCTCTGGCTTTTCCTACCCCCACCCCCCACCCCCCATTCCCAAGCGCAGATTTTTATGAGGGCTCTGTTTATCCTTTGATCCAGTGGAACCCAGAAAGTGGGCGCTCCAGTCGTATTCCATTGTCCAGACACCTTATTAGGAGAAAAAGTATGACTGAGACACTCGTCCCATCTCGAGTTTGATCATCAAAACTATGATTTTCTTGAAAACGCTGTCTGGTAGCCATTTAAAGAAAACATTTTAGTAATTTGAATTTAAGGAAACTTAAAAATAATAGAACTATAAAAAAAACCTCTAGAAATAATGATGTATTTATTCCTGGTGGAAGTATCTAAAACTCCCCACATTAATACTATTTCGTTCTCTTCCCCCGACATGAGCTGTTAATTAATTGCACTTTTTGCCATCAAACACAATAAAGAACAAACAATATAAAAGGAGGGTGTTGTCAAATCGTCACCATCCATCAGACATAATTTTTTTTTTTGGTTTCATCATCTCTGATGGATCGTCACAACCCATCAGATACGTTAATATTTATGGCGTGTTTATGGAAGAAATCGGTTAGAATTAATAAATAATAGAGCAATTATCTTTTCAAAAAGTAAATCAAGAATCACATCATATAGTTGCCCATAATTTACTGTAACAATAGAAAACCAGAAATGCAGTTGGCAGCCAGGATTATACTCCATTATTCAGAATACCTAACTAACCTGAAAGTTTTCTTTTTATTACAATGACATAAAATGTGTTGGCAATTACAACTCGGAAGGACTTTCGTTAACTTGCCTGAGGTCATTAGTAATTTTACATATGTAGCACTTCATGTTAAAAGACTTTTATTCCCCTGATTTGAGCCTGAGATGTTATGTTTTCTAATATATTATTCAGGATTATAGTTTCTATATTCCAAAGTGAAACTGATTTTCTTGTTTTGTGCAGTTTTCAGTATTAAGATTACATAAACTTCTTTATTATGCAAACCTCTAGTTTGATTTCTAAGTAACACAATGATTGAATATCCCTTGGTTTTAGCCAAGCGCCACAAGTCTTATTTCGCCTGGTCAAAAGTTCCTGGGAAAGGGAGGGAAATAAAATGTTTAAAAGAAATCTTTTCAACATCAAAAGACAAAGGAAGCAAAAACATTGACATTTATGGTTGAAAATGTTTTTTTCCTGGAGTAGAGTGGTGATAAAAAAAAAAAATAAACGCCCTCACTTTATACCAGTAGACCCGAGCTCTGCTTAACTTTAGATTTTCCTCTTCTTTGCTTCAAAAATCTAATTTCTCTTTCTCTGGGTTATTGAGGTCTTGTTTCAGTGATAATCATGTTCCTGGGAATAAGGGAGTTAGCTTTTTGCTCAAAACGCAACATTCAAACATTGGTCTTAATAACTGGCTTGGACCAATTGCAGAGCTGGTGTGGACTGAATAGTCTGAAGTCTGGGAGTCGTATCAGTGAAAAAAGATCACAGTTTGATCCAAAATACTCACTTAGTGAATATCCACTATCTACAAATTGCTTAGAAGGGAACAGTAACGTCAGTGCCAGCTAGTGCTTACATTGCCTTCATATTTATTTTTGGTTTGGCTTTTAGTCTTTAATAAACCACTTGCCAAATTACATCACAAGTACATTGGACAATGTGTATTGGCTTGAGCAAACTGCTAGTTTTGCACTTCAAATTTTTTACTAGTATTAAATATTGCAAGTGAGTTTCTTACCGACAGCATCTGTTAGGTGGTGTTTATTTAACTGTCTCTCTTTTAATTGGTATATGTAGGTCGCTGGTGATTAGGTAATTATGAATATGGCAGGACTTAAGTTTCTTCTGAATATGTTCATGAATGCCAATTCAAGATATTAATGTGAGATGATTCAGCTAACCATTTCAGGATTAGTGATAACTCACACTGTACTGTCCACAAATAGCCACATTCTGATATTACACCCTTGGCTGATATTGTGACATGCTCTATCAAACAGCTAAACAAACCCACTAATCACTTATGATAGGGAAGTTTTATAGTACATCATCCACAATATTCACTGTCCCTCTTCTAGATGGAAAATTAGAATTTCATTTAAGCCTCACAAGAATGTTTTATTTCTTCTGAGACATAAGAATGGATTTTTGTACAGACAACATGGTTTTGGAAAGAGTAAAACTTGCACTTTTTACTTTGGCTTCCAGGAAGCTCCATACCAATTTTTTAACCTTAAAATTACACAGTATAATTGACTTACCACCCCTATCCTTTGTTATTTTGTTTTTATATTTTAGTTTAGATGTGATAAGCACTGTAAGATAGTATATTGTTGTTTTTAGTAGTCAATAATCTTTTACAGATACTCTCATGGGTCCTCTTCAAGAGCTTCTTGTCCCTTCTTGTAGTTTTGTCCTTCCTTTCAACTGGAAATATTGCTCTTCAACTGGAGAACTTGTTCATTCTTTCACCTATTGAATATTTGGATTGCCTGTAGGTTTTGGCTATCATGAACAAAACTGTTAGGAATGTGTGTGATCTCTTTTGAAATATGTTTTCTTTTCTCTTGGCTAAATTCCTGAGAGTAGAATTGCTGGGCCTGAGAGTTAGTGTATATTTCAGCACATAACAAAGTATCAGAGGGTTTTCCAGAGCTGTGCCATTTTACACTCTCCCCAGGAAAGCAGGAGAGTATATAATTATATTTGCTTCTCCTAGAAATTCTTCCTCTTGACCGTGGATCCCATTTTCATGTCCCCTCGCAC
Organism: Scalopus aquaticus; assembly: GCA_004024925.1. Taxonomy (NCBI): domain Eukaryota; kingdom Metazoa; phylum Chordata; class Mammalia; order Eulipotyphla; family Talpidae; genus Scalopus; species Scalopus aquaticus. Next base: position 226,210 of record PVIJ01000394.1, on the reverse strand, counting down.
ATGTCATGTTTTTATTATATGCCAGACACTCTAATAAAAGAAAGGACAGGTTGTCATTAATAGTAACTTTCCATTGTCAGGGAGATTGGTTGAGGGACTGATCACCTTCATTCAGTCAGCCACTAAGATGAGCAGGAGAGGGCCTCCCTGGTGGTGCAAGGGGTTAAGTCTTAGCACTCTTACCACCATGGCCTGAGTTCGATCCCTGGCCAGGGAGCTGACCCACATGGCGCAGCAGACCTCTCCTGCCTCCCCGTTGCTCCCCTCAGCAATGTGTTCAGTAGATCTGCCTGTTCTGCTCCCCACTCTGTCTCTGGTGAATCCTTTCAACCCCACACTTTTGGCCTACACCCCAGTTCTTCCACACAAAAGTAAAATAAAAAATAAAATATTTTTTAAATTAAAAAATTGAATTAAAAAAAGATGGGCAGGAGGAGAAATCAAACATTGTACAAAAATGAACAACAATGTAAAAGTACATATATTTTTAAAAAGATGAACAGTAGCTGGATTGTAACAAAATTAGTTTTAGCCCACCTGCATTGTCTGGAGGGCAGAGGTATTCTGTGGCCCCTTTCTGCAGAAGAATTTCTGCTTCTAGGCTTTGTGAGACTGTGGGTGATGTCACTTTCCTTTACCAGTCCAATCCTGGGTTCACTTCCTGTATCAGGTCTCAGACTCAGCAAAAGACCAGCAGAGGAAGCCTGATAGAGAATTAGCTCCTTCAATTCCCCTTTTGGTCACTGTGTTATGTTAATATGGTCTAGTCATTTAAATTTGCCCTTGGTTCTCATAAGCTACTCTCTATTTCAAGGTCCCGATTTATTTTATACTTTATTTCTTCTATTCTTTTCAGTTGCTTCAAATATTTGCCAATCAAGATAGTCAGGGTCTAGATATATAAAATAAATAAAGTTAATCAAAGGTTACAACATTAATTGTATCACATCACTCTGTGTTTTAAAAGTTATTCTTTAAAAGCTTTCATCTTCAAGAAACTACATTAGAAGATAATCTTTTTCAATCAACCATGGTTTTTCAAGATCTTCCTTGGAATCTCAAGAGTGCTACAAGAACCAACATATAATTTATTAGTAGAATTGACAATGGAAGGGCAGTGGCTGGCTACTGAATTGAATTCATTTTTCTGAGCCAATCTCTTTAATGAGAAAAATGAAGGAAATAAAATTGGACATTTAAAAACTAATCGAAATCTTGCCTATAATAACTACTGACAAAGGCAATTAAGGAACACTTGAAAATTTTTTAATAGAAATAAATGAGAATGTTCAAATGACAGGCACCCAAAGGAAAGAAAGAAATTGGTTAAATTTAACTGTTAGATTATTCCTAATTTTTCCCTGAATCAAAGAAAACCTTTTATAACTTTTTAAAAAGTACTTTACATCATGATCCCTGTGTTTATCAATCAATAACTATGAATTAATATTGTTTCCTGCATGTTCCTAATTAGGCCTCCTTTTGCCATCCTACAATCCCATAATGCATTCAGAAACAGGGTCCACTTTTTACCACATGGAGAAATGGGGGAGGGCAGATTGGAAATTTGCTTCAATTGACGAAGGTGGTTTATAAAGAAGCAACACTCATTGGCACTGGCCTTGCACAAAGCACATCTCTCAGACACCTCTTCCCAAACATTTTATTCTTCCTTTTCATTTGTAGGAACCCTCTAAGGACCTACAGAACCTGATGGGAATTGCAAATTTTTCAAAGACCACACACTAAGGGAGGAAATATCCTCTAAAATCCAATCTGATTCATTTATGGGCAAAGGGAGTTTTCTATATATTCCCAGCAATATTCACGTGTCCCCCTATGCTGGCCAAGTGAAGTTTTTTTTCTTAAAGATTTATTTATGCATACAAGAGCTGGGATGTAGGCCAGAGGTATGGGGGGTGGGGGGAATATGAGGATTCACCAGAGGCAGAGTGGGGAGCAGAAAAGGCAGACCTACTGAAGTACACCACTGAGGGGAGACAGGAGAGGTCTGCTGCGCCATGTGGGGAAGCTCCCTGGCCAGGGATCGAACTCGCGCTGCAGTGGCTGTGGAGAGATTCATAGTGCTGAGACTTAACCCCTTGCAAGACCAGGGAGGCCCCGCAAGTGAAGTTTTTGCACTAAGGTCTTCATAACCATTCTATATTCATCCACCTGCATTCATGCCTAACAGGTGTCTCAAGCTCGCCACCAATGAATTTATGCACTCCTTCCTAACTCACCCATTACTAGCACCATGCTGGAGCCAGGAGCCTGGAGCCATCTTTGATTCCTGCCAGTTCCTCGCCCCCAGCAATTCTATTATCTAATTTTCTGGCAGCCACCTCGCCATGGTCAGATACGGCCCTGACAATTTCCTAGGGTGCCATTGTCTCCTTTGGGTTACTCCAATGTCTTCTTAACTAGTAACCAAATCTGTCTCTCCTTAATTGATCTTCCACCTTGCAGTTAAAATAATCCTTCCAGAAGAAAATCGGACCACAACATCACCATCACCAACACCCCAGAACAATTCCTGTAATTCCTGCAGCTTGCTCTGAATTCCCTATAGATAACGTCAGTTGTTGTAATAAGTCTTCCACAAAACACATTTTGATCTGGCTCCTCCTTCTCTTTCTCTCTCTCCCTCGCCCTCCTGAACTTTCCAGCCAATTTATAATCCTGTCTTTTGCCTCCAGGCCTCCTGTCAAAGCACTTTTCCTCACCTTTCTTGCCTAACTAATTCTTACACATCATTCAAGGCTCATCTCAAACTTCATTCCCCTGGGAAGCTTTCTTTACCTTAGATTAGATTAAGCACTAGTCTCTGTGACAGATATTCCCTGTTCAAGGATCTAGTCATCTCTTATGAGTGGGCAACAAATATTTGTGGAGTACCTATGACCTGCCAGGCACTGGAGACTCAAAGCTCCTTGTAGAGGTTTTAAAACCAATCAACCAAAAGAAAATGAAAAGTTGGTTTTCTTTCCAATATCACTATGTACCAGCCATTCTAAACAGGGTCAGTAAGAAATATTTCTCTTTGAAAATATTTAGTTTAGGGTTTTTTTTTTTTTTGGCAATAACTGTATTGAGATATAATTCACATGTCATGTAATTCACCCACTGAGAGTATATAATTCACTGGCATTTAGTGTATTCATAGAGAGGTACAACTACTATCACCATAAATTCTAGAATGTTTTCATCATCCCCAGAAGAAACCCTGGATTCTTTAGCTATTATACCCCCTCCCCCAGTCCTACCAACCCAGCCAACCTTCAGTTCTGGAAACCTCTAGCTTCCAGTGGTCTCAGCTTCTCCCTCTGTATTGCACAATGGATGTCTTTGTGGGAACATTTCCCATGGGGATGATGACTGGATTTGCCATTGTTACAATGCAACCCCTCCTCTCTTAAAAAGGTTAAGAAGGCACGGTGTAAAAATACATTTGTAGAGGTATGAATCTGTACACCTAAAACATGCAGCGCTGTAAATCAACATTATCTCAACACATATATATTTTGTAAGTATATAAGAGTGCACACTATAGACAGCAACATTATTAAAGGGACAGCATTAATCCTTCTTTCACTTATTTTTTAAAGTCATTTGAAATTTAAGTTCATAATTGTTAGTCATTTTGCAAGACAACTTCCAAAGCAATCATGACATACCAAGATTTCCAGATAACGGAGTCACATTGTCCTTAGTCATCTGCCATTATACCCATGGTATTTATCTGTGCCATCCATTTTATCCTGGAATCATTCTATCTTACACTTTTTTTTGTCTTTGTTTTATGTAACTCTTCCAACATTTGTAAATACAAATACCTACTAGAGCAAGGCAGGTAATAATGAGTGAGTTGTCTAAAGTAAGACAATAGGGAGTGGTGGGGACTGTGGTGAACTGGAAAGTACCTTTCTTAATTAAAGGAAAAGCCACTAGTCTGGTCCAGTTAGTTGTTGCCAGGAATAAATAAGAAACCTGTGTTTCCAAGTCATCAGATATTTTTCAAGAGAAGTCTGAACTGTCAGTTTTCAAGTGAAACATCCCAATTTCTAAATTGGCAGCAAAGTAAAATTTTAGTTTTCAAAATACACTTATTTTTTTTTAAAGATTTATTTTTTATTTATACATACAAGTTGGGGTACAGGCCAGAGGCGTGGGGCGGCGAGAGGGTTCACCAGAGACAGAGTGGGGAGCAGAACAGGTAGATCAGAAATACACTGCTGAGGGGAGCAGCGGGCAAGGCAGGAGAGGTCTGCCGCGCCATGTGGGATTCTCCCCGGCTGGGCGTCGAACTCGCGTTGCCGCTGCCAACAGCTCCACAGCGCAGCGCTTAACCGCTGCGCCACCGGGGAGGCCCTCAAAATACACTTATTTGTGTAAGGTACAACATTACACACCAAGCAAATTACATCTGTGGCCCACATTGCCATTTTGCAAACTTTGTTCTCTATACCTCGCCCCTCACCAAGAGGGGAAAGGTAAGAGGACTAAGTATTTTTCTGCAAAGTTTGCAACACTTTCACATGATGGAGCTCATGGCAAACCATCAATAAAAAAAGGAGAAATAAAGTAAGACTTGCTGACAGGTGTTAGAAACACAACAAATGCTGCAGTAGCAATTGTACAGGGCATTGCATCAATTTGGATTTGCTTTCAAGGATGTCAAATGACCTCCCTAAAACTTTCTTTGAGCCAAATTTCCTGATGCCACAGAAGCTGCCTTTCCAAGTATGATGGGTTAATTTTAATAAGTCAACAAAACTGTGCCTGCAGTGCAGGATCCTGCCAAGGGGAGGCGGTAGCAAGACTCTAAGCTTAAATTGACTCCCTTTACCCTAAAAGCTACCCTTGGCACCCACCACATTTTTCTCCCCAGCTTCTCTCATTTTCTATAGAGTCTGTAAACTGCACAGAGTACTAGCCAAACCAGATTTACATACAGTTTTAGCAAATCCCCAAAGTGATTCTGCCACTGTGTTTGCTGTGTCAAAAGCATCTTTAAGGAGATAAGCATTAGCGGCCAACCACAGACAAGAAAGTCCACCAAGATCCCAGTCTCTGAGTCTGCCTGAAAACTGGGCGATGACTTGCTCAGCTTGCGAAAGTCCTAAATGCCCATTGATTAACTCTAACTTGAGAATAGCTTCAATAGAAATGGTACCTGAAACCAATATTTCATTGATTCATTTCCTTTACGAGTTGGCAACTGGCAGGACCAGAGACTGATCTGAAGCTAAGTCTGAAGTCCAATTTATGCCAGTCAGCTGCCCCATAGCCCCCTCTAGCTTGAGAATTAAAAAATCTGCACAACTCAGGAGAATGTCTGAGGTGGCCAGAAGGCAACAAGACTGAGAGAACCCCATTCGGCTCCCTCCTCCGCTGTGCCAACTCACTGCTCCCCAGCTGCTAAAGAAGTTGCTTATACTTCAGTTGCTCCTAGCACGGAAGGGCAGGAATGAGGGGGAGTGAAGGGATGGGGGGAATTGAGGGGCTGAGGTGTGGGGTCTGGGCAGTTAGAGTGGGAGGGGTGCTGATGAGAGCTCCAATATTACCTAGTGGAAAAATGTTATTAAAAAGTGCAGAGGAGGGCCTCCCTGGTGGTGCAAGGGTTAAGCGCAGTGCTGTGGAGCTGTTGGCGGCTGTGGCTAGAGTTCGATACCCAGCCAGGGAGATTCCCACATGACCCAGCAGACCTCTCCTGCCTCGCCCGCTACTCCCCTCAGCAGTGTATTTCCATCGATATGCCTGTTCTGTTCCCCCCTCTGTCTCTGGTGAACCCTCTCATGTCTGGCCTGCACCCCAGCTTGTATGCAGAAATAAATAAATCTTAAAAAAAAAGTGCAGAGGAGGAAGAAGAGAAGAAATTCAGGATGCCCCAAGGGGAGAATGAAGTTTCTCCCTAAGATATGACAACAGTGGAGACATAATTTCTCCACACTTACCTCTTAATTTTCACTTATATTCTGGACTTTACTTGCTGTATCATTTGGGTTACCAACACAACATGAGAATTGCTATTTTTTTTTCTGATGAGAAACGAAACCACGAGATAAATGACATTAATGGAATTGTTGAGCTGCAAGATTTTTTAGATATCATCAATATTACCCCATTTTAACCATTCAAAAACTGAGGTCCAAAGAGAATAATGTTTTGCCCAAGCGGTAATTGGGGATCAGGGATCAGGCTAGAACCCAGAATTTCAAACTTAGAGTACCCCATTCTAGCTGAGTAGCCACAAAGCTACCCAAACAAGCTCTGTTTACTCATCCTGGTGCTAACACTACTGAGGACCGTGTGCCATGAGGTAGTCTGTCCATCATCTCTACTCGAAAGGTTTAGAGATAAAACAGACAGCCAGGGTTCAAGAATGGTTCGTCAAAAGGTCTTCGACATCTTCCAAATCTAAAGTAAATCATAAAAGGCAAGGCAACATAAATCAACCAAAGGCCTTCAATGTGAATTGAAGAAGTCCCCCACCCTTGTTCAATTTCATCTCTTCGATGTTGACAACATTTTGCTAAGTACAGGCACCCAGCAGACCAAGATTAATGACTAGACCAGGATTACTGATAATTGACCTATTCATTGTTCCTATGCAGATGGTTTGACTAAGTATGTGAAAACAATTTGTTCATTTAAATAGGCTATATATTCCCTACCCTCAACCGTATTTACACTATTAATTTGCTTAGCAAACCCTTTTTTCCATATCTTGTGCAAAGGTAAACTTCAGCCCAGTCAGAGGGTCTGAATTATTCATACATTCTAAATTAGCAGGGTCCAGATTAATGAGGTTTTACTCGACTTTTTATCCTCAACTACCTTCCCTTGGGGCACAGAGCCATCGCTATCCTCTCTCTTCTTCCCTATTATCATAAGCTATATCCCCCAAGTGAGACGCCTTTAAAGGGGCACCTGGTTACAGTCTCTCTAGGGTTGCATTGAAGACACAATAAAAAGGAAGACTAGCATTGGTGGAGCTGCCGATTTCTTTGGCCCCATCCTTGGTTCCAATCCTTTGCAGTAAATAGCTCTTGAAAACCAACAACCAACTTAATGTCCGTTTCTCCCACATATATTTTTGAAAGAACTGGGACACCATGAGGCCATTAGATGGGGGAGATGGGGAGGACAGAAGCAGAGAAAGCCTTGGACAGGTCTCTAAAGGGACACCCTCTCCACCACGCAGCCCAGAGGGGCGTCTGCTGTGGGAACCCCCTGCTCATTGGTGTTAGACACCCACATTTCAACCTTCATTTTCCATGCACGATTCATGAGAGGCAACACCCTCCCTCCCCAAAAAATAACTGCAGGAAAGGAGGTCTCTCTTCTGCTCTGCCAATGTCATCTTTATGATGTGAAAATAACTATTTTGAGATGGGTGCAATCTGCGAAAACTAAAAGCAAAGAAATGATGTGTGTTTATCCAAGGGAAGTATGTGAGCACCAGGGACATAAGAACATGGACATGGCTGGGATTAGCTGAAAGCCAGGCGGCGCATGCACGCTCATTTCCTCTTTTACTGCCTAATTCCCCCATGATGCCAGCTGATCAGTTCTCGAATGTCCCCTGTGTCTTTGCCTTAACAATCGAGCCTGGTAGGCCATTCCACACATTTGTGATTCTCCGCATGAAAAAAAATGCTTCCTGACATCTGTTCTGAATTTGTTTCTCTTTAATTTCCATTTATGCTCCCTTATCCTAACATCTGTGTCATTCTGAAAACAGTAACTCAGACTGACGCTATCTGTGCCATTTACAATTTTATATTCCCCAGCTAGAAGTTCCTCTTAACCATGTCGTGGATGTGGAATTCTGGTTGATGTGCCGGTGACTGGGGCTCAGCTGTGATTTCAGAGGGTTCAGCAGATGTGTCAGCCCCCCATCCTTTCTCAATAGCTTTTATGAAAGGGGAGCCAGGGGAGGGTCAAACCTGGATAAGCACAGTCTTTCGGCTGGAAACCCTTTGACAGAGGCCTCTCCGTGGCCCATCACCACAGAGGTGCGCCGGAGGCGACCTGCCTGTTACCTAATAGTCTCTCAGCAGCGCCCTCTCTAGCCTGGGATGTCCCGTGTGCTCAAGAGCTATGTAGCGGGAGAATGCAGGAAGCAAAGCAGATAGGCAGGGGAGAAGGAAGGGTGGAAGGCTGGTTGGCTGGTTCTGAAAAAACAAAAGACAAGATCGAAAACTGAAAGCCAAGTCTAAAATAGTTGTGTCTTTCTGAAATGCATCTGCTGTCAGAGCTGTTATTTGGATGTTCAGAACTTCTCCCTGCCCTCCCGTTCCCCCTTTCCAGGCAGATCGCTCTCCAGTGGGCTTGACAGGTTCACTCTGCGCCCAAGTCATTCACATCAATTCTAATCATGGCCACAGAAGGCTATTTTCTGGACTCTGCACATTTTTTGGCTCCTCGTCCCCGCTCTGCATTCTCTGTTTCATCTCTTGCTCTAATCTTAAAAGCAAGCACTTGAAATGTGTTCTGAGATCTAAGCGCTCTCCCCAAGAGTTAAAGAGCCTTAGATTTTGGAAAAATAATGCATTCAAGAAAGTTGTATTTGTTGCACAAACACCATGGGCCAGGCGCTGGGCCACATGCTCAGAATACAATGAGGAAAAGCAGACACGGTCTGCTCCCTGCTGGGACTCAAAGTCTGGTGGGGGAGGTCGAAAAAACACAGAGAAGCGAGCGTATCAAACTGACCTCCAGCTGCACGCTGGGCTCGGTCTCATGAAGAAGCAGCTTCCCTTGCTTTTAGATGAAGTAATGAAGGAGAAATCACAGACTCTGATACACGGTAAATATGTCACCAAACGGGGGCAAGGACATCAGGAGCAATGAGGGGGTCCGATGCAGAGACTCTACCAGCCTGCTGATGAGGGACAGAGGTGTGTCCCCAAACATGGCGGCAGAAATGGCTCCAGCTGCACCTGCATTCATGGGATGGCAAAGCACCGTCTGTGCTTGTTTTCAAATAGGAAACCATTTGTGAAACCATTAGCTACTAAAGCTTCAAGAAGGGAGCACTTGGTGAAAGTTGGAGATCTCAGGAAGGGCTTTGCAAAGGAGAAGGGATGTAGTCGGGACCAACAGGGATAAGAAGGTAGAAGAGCCCTGTCTGGCCAGACCAGCCTCTCTGGCTTTGACAACAGCTCCAGACAAACTGCTCCCCTCGGCGAGCCAGAATGAGATTCCTAAAACGTCAATCTGACCCGGTCACCTCAAAGTTGAGACTCTTCCCTGCCCCTCACTGTCCTCAGGGTGAAGGCTGAGCTCTTTCTCGTGACCTATAGGGACCTCATGGTCTTCTCTGCACCCCTCTTGAAAGTCTCCACAATTCCTTTTGCCCTTGAACTTGGGTTCTACCTGCACCAACTCAAGTCCATGAGCACGTGTGCTTTTGTGGATGCTGTTCCTTCCAGCTGGGTCTCTCTTTCGTTTTCCACTTGTCAACTTTCTACTCCTCCTTCAGAGACAGGTGAGGAATCACTGCTGTGGGGGGCCTGGATCTCCCCAGGTCTGAGTTGGGGGCCTTTGCTATGTGCTCCAACAGCCACAGCCCCAACACATGATTCCAAGCCCTCTACATTCTGTCTGCTGAATTGCCTCCCCTGGCATGCACCCTCTAAGTTCTGCGAGGGTGGAGCCCTTATCAGTCTTGCCCGCTATCAGTCCCCCCAAATTAGTGCAGTTCTCCTTGGAAACAAATGAATGCATGTTGATTAAATCATTGGGCAGCGCTGCTGAACTGAAGGCTGTCTGGTCGGAGGGGCTAGCCTGTCCCAAGACGAAACTGGCATCCCATTGACTGATTCCAAGTTTCATCATTGAAATCATCCCCAATCAGAGAGAAATCGGCTTCCCAAATTTAAATCTGGCCCAACCTAGAAAGCCCTACAGAAACAGAGTCCGGAGTTCAGGTTATTAATATCCAAGTAGAAATTAAAGGAAGGCAAGGACACGCAGAAGGGGAAGAGGTGTCTCAGCTCTTCCCATTGACGCAGTCTTGACATCAGATGGCTGAGAAAAGCACAGCTGCCTTTCTCCCCCTCCCCCCATGTCATGATGAGCTTCCTACGTCAGGATTTCATTTTCCCCTTTTAGAATTATTTATGGGACACTGGGATTAAATAAAGAATCCACTCTTTGGGACGAAACAATTTTATGTCCCCCCCCCCACCCTCAAATTTTTCAACGTTTGGTATATGGATTCTATTTTAACTAAGCCTCAGTCTGGGAGGAATAGGTAAGTTTTCTTTCCTGGTTATATCATCCTAAAGCTTATTCAGATGTGATAACGTTTTTGCTGCTGTATCTTGGCAACATGATTTATTCTGCAAATGCTCAGAGTTACGGTCTCACAAAGCTGTACCATCTGGGTTGAATTAATAGGCTACCCAGAGAAATAAATGAGAATGGTCTCCCATAATTAACATGTAGGTAAAGTATATTTAACAGATTATTATAATTAATATGTCAGTTACTGATTTCATGCTAAATAGAATTGTGAACACAAGATATTAAGATTAGTTACCCTCTCTGTGTGTGCCTCAAAAAAATGCAATGGAGAAAGAAATGAGGGCATGGGGTTCAGTATCAATAAAATTGACCTTAACATTAAGAACATCAGATACCAGAACTCTAAGCAAACAGGGACAATGTCAGGCATTATAAGCTGGGAGCAGCAAATTACTGGTTTCATAAATTCAGAGTCTGTACAAGCAATGTCCAGAATATCTCAGATGTGACCTGCAAAGGCACAAGATTGTGCTTAATTTATACACAGCTGAAGGCAGCTATCTAAAGGAAGAGTGGGCTGTGGTGGGGGGGGACTCAAAGAAGCCAACATTGCTCCCAATGCCAGTCTGCATTCCCTGCAGCCCAGGACTGCATGCAAAATGCCAGCTTAAGTCCAAAAGCTCACAAAGGATACTTGGAGGCAATAGGAACTGGGGGGCAGAGGGGAGTCACCCCCTCTGGATCTCCTAGGAAGTAGATAGCTTTTGTCTACTGGCATGGATAGCAAGACGAAGTTTCTACCCTCTGACGTGTCTCGGACAACAAATTCCTCCATCAAGATTATTAAGTTCCGTTTCTTTTAAAGCTTCAGGGAAAAGGAGAGATTTATCTTGGTGGCGATTCTCCTGGGGCTGCTGAACTGAACTGCTAATTCACCAGCCAGGAAAGCCTCCCTTCTCCGTGCAGCTTCATCTGGTTTCCTCACAATGGAGGTGTGTGTGCTTCACACCGCTGCGACCCAACAAGGATTGTTTTAAATGCGTTTACGTGTGTGTGTCACTGAAGCAAGAATGCGAATTTGCTTTCATCATTCTAGGTTTTGCTCATCCTGGAAGGAAGCTTTCTTCTGGACAGTCCTTTGTCCCCTGTGTTCTCCACCCCCAGCGATCAGAAGCTCTTTACCTTCTCACAGGTGTTGAGCTTCTAGATGTCCATGAAAATTTAATTCTGGTTTCCCTGGTACATCCAAGTTGTCCGTTTCTCGGGGATGAAATGGCAGTCTCCGTGGGTGTCCAAGGAGAAGCCACATTTCTGAGGACGAGTTGGGGTGTACTCATCTCCCATCTCCCCCCGGAGGGGGGGTGCCCAGCAACCCACCTAAGAGTGCCTGCTTCTAGAGCTCCTGATTGATGAACAAATGGATTCCTGAACCCTCCAAGCTGAGCCTTCTTTAGGGAGTCCCTGACCTGAGTCTGGCACGTTTCCAAAATAGCCAGGCCATCAGAGAATTGGTAGCCGGAGTCCAACAGAATATTCCTCCCAAGAATGTATCCATGTAGCCTTTAGGAACAGAATGAAAAATTTTTCTGCTGCCCTTTTTCTCCACAGTTCAAAGGCGGGAACAAATATCGTCATTGCTGAGGGGGAGGGGTGGTGCTTTTCGGAAAGAAAAGTCATCAAGTTCATTCAAGAAACAGATTTCTGGGAAGGATTCAGGGAAGGTTTGGAGAACCCAAGAACAGAAGTGCCCTAGCTCTCAGGAGAGAACTCTGACCGGGAGAAAGCCACCTTCTCCAGCTTTCTCCCTCTTGACCGAACGCTCTGTTGTGCTCTTCATTCCCCTCTCTGCTTCCATCTCTTTCTGGCTCTTATCTTTCCTCTTCCATTTGCACAGAGCTGGGGCAAGCTTCCACCTTTGACTTTCCTCCCAATTCAGCTGCCCCGAAAGGCTAACCCGAGCCCTGATGCCGATAGGCCAACGTTCCAGGACAGAATTTGATTGGCTGAGCTTGAGTCAGGGATTCAGTACTGATCCAATCAGCTGTGCGGAGAGTTAAGCGTCAAAGGAAACGTCACTCTGGGAAGGATGAGGGAGATGAGGGTAAAGTGACTACATGACTTAATTTTCTAGCTCAGGACGGGGGAGGGGCCATCACTATGTGGATGTTATTCGCTTTAACTGGGAGAGTCTGTCTTCACTCTGCCTTGGGTTGAATAGTTCTGGTTTCTGACACACACACATTCATTCAAAGTGTTACCAAGGCATAAATCTAAAATTTTGAGCACCGTGTACATCTAGCTGGGATGTTGTCGGCATCACCTGGGGGGCGGGCTCGCGTGACCCCCGCCGCGAGTTTGGCTCACAGCCCACGCTGTGCAGAACATTTGTTAAAGGAGTGAACAGTTAGTGAGGCTTGGTCACAAGCCCTGGGCGCCCAGCAGCTGTGTCTTCAGTAACAGGTCCACTCATTCTCCGTGGACGCCCCCACTCTCCGCGGATACCCACTCTCTCTGCGGATACCCCCACTCTCCACAAACAGTGGCTGCAGAATGTTCCAGACTGTGGCAGTGGGACCGCTGAGGGTGAGACCAGCGACTGCCTGGTCGGGCGGACTCCCAGGCCCCACTGGGCCTGCAGGTGGGCAGCCTGTGTTGATGCCGGAGACGGCACCTCACGCATTTCCTTTAAAATCCGCAAATGCCTTTGGCCCTGCAGTTCTGTCTCCAGAATGGGTTTTGCAGACATATCTACTCCTTCGAGCAAAGCAAGACCAGGATAGTCACTAAAGTCGAGTTTAAAATAACTTTAAAAATGGGAGCAAGTAAAATGTCCGTCAGTCAGGGAGCTGATGGAGCAAAATGTGTCTGTTTGATACCCGTCCGGATCTGCAGATTAAAGGGAGCGCATCAAAAGTCATCTGGTAGACCCAAAGAGAGGCTGGCATGAAAAGGTGCCAAGATACACGATTCCATTTTTGTTTTAAAATAAACACTGTCCAGGTCTTGCCAAGACGCTGTAAATCTGCAGGTAAAGGGTGAGAGGACCCCCCCACCTACCCTTAAAAGTAGCACTCTCTGAGGGGGAAGTGGCAGAGACCCCGCCCCTGGGGGGGATGTGCCCCTGTGCCTACTCATGGCATTCTGACTCCGTGTCGACTTTTTATAAGCATGCTTACCTCCTTCTACTTGTAACCTCCAAAACTTATTTCAAATAAGGCAAATGGAAAGAATATCACTGCGGACCAGCCACACTTCCCATTGAAAGAATCTCTCTCTGACATAAGTAATTTACTGCCAGTTACTTGCCTAATTGGGAACAGGAACCCTTGTCACCTTACGTCAGCTCCTCGAAGGTGTGTGTTTAAGTTAGATGTAAGAATCAAACCTGTACAGGTGGGTAGGCATTGTGACCCATTGGCACAGCTATTTATTTATTTATTTCCTGTGTAGAAGACCTGGGATGCAGGCCAGAGGTGCAGGAGGTGAGAAGATTCCCTAGAGACAGAGCGGGGAGCAAAGCAGGCAGATGTAGTGAAATACGCTGCTGAGGGGAGGCGCGGGCAAGACAAGCAAGGTCCGCTACGCCCTGTGGGTCAGCATCCTGGCCGGGGATTGAACTCAGGCCGCAGTGGTGATAGCGCTGAGACTGAACCCCTAGGCCACCAGGGGGGCCCTGCAGAGCAGTTTACAGTTCATCAAGCGGTTTTGATGTGGCCTCCTGTGTCTTCTAGATGCAAGTTGAGCTTTGGCTCACTTGGAAGCTCTGTGACCCTGAGCAAGTGCCACACCTTTTCTGTTTCAGATTCTGGATCTATAAAATTAAAAGCATGAGAACACATGCCTCATAGGGTCATTGTGAAACTATCAGTAAATACTCTATGTTAAGGGCAGTGCCGGACACAAATCCTCAATTATCCTAACTGGTAAATGGGTATCACTCACAAGCAAGCTTATCAGACCTGAGAGACAAGTCATCTTACCCAAGGCCAGATTCTTCATTGACAATTGAAAAGCCTCAGTGGCCCCTCGCTGTGATCCCCCCAAAACTGCGTAGAAAATTTGTGGGGAGAGCATGGGAGCATCTTTCTAGGGGAAGGTATGCAAGCTGGTCACCCCCTTTGAGGGATTCCTGAGACAGCAGGTCCTCAGTAATTGCCCCCTCTGTCAGTATCCTACTCAGACTCACCCTTCATCTCTAGGGGGTCCATGGCCCCCTCTTTCTTTGAGCCCGCCTCAGGCCGCCCAGCCAGTCACGCTAAGTTAGAATAAATCCAGTCTCACAACAGGTTGATGAATCCAGAAATACATTTTCTCACTGAGTAAACCAGTCTGACTGAATTCATCAGTGCGGCCACTGAATTCCTCAGGGCCAGCTCAATTTCAAGTGATAGAAACTTGAGTCTTGATGAAAAAGAAAAGCGCTTGTCCACATAAGCAGGTGGGGGAGTGCAGCCACCTCGAGCGGGCTGTGTCAGGTGCTCCAACAATATCATCACGTATCTTTCGGCATCTACGTCTCTGCTTCACTCTGGGCTGGCTTCAATCCTACGTAGCAAAGATGGTGCTCAGCTGCCCCAAGCCTGGCACCCCCCAAAATAAGAAAACTCCGCTTTCTCACCAATTTCAGCTAAGCTCCAAGATTGACTGCCTGGTCCAGGCTGGTCGATGGTCCACCCCTGAACTCACTACCAAGGCCAAGGCGGTGAGCAGGCTGGGCGGGCTAGGCCTGCCCCGCCTCTGGAGCTCGGAGATAGAACACACGAACCCACCTGGGCTGAGTGGGTGAAGTATGGTTTCCCAGAGAAAACTGGGGTGCCACTGCTAAAAGCAAGGGAAGGGATGCTGGACCAAAGAGCTGTCTGCTGACCTCTTATGAGCCATTTTCAGAACAAAGCTTCTATGTCTGATGTCCACCCTCAAGGGCTGAGTCTTTTCAGTGAGCACAGCCCGGCCCAGTCCCAACTCCGCCGCAAGACCTGGGACTCCCCAAAGGAGAGATGGTTGAGGCTTCACCAACCGAGAAGCCCCGCAGAGAGGCTCCTGCCATTGCGTCCTCTTGGTAGCTCCGCTGCGGTCTTCAAGGCTCCTATTCGCCATGAGAAGGCAAGGATTAACACGGATTTTGATTTCTGTTGAAAACACGTTGTTTCAGAAATACAGTTGGCATGGCAGGCATCTTGGTTGATTTACTCTCTGACACAGGAAGCTTATTTATAGCATCACAGTCTTCTGAATGTTTAAAAACTCGAGCATTATCAGCCTGCTGTGCTTTTCCTGCGAAGTGTGGAATGGCACTAAATGAATAATGCCACCTGGGCCAGCAGCACAGGCGTCCTCAGAAGCAAACGCCGCTTTCATCACGCCCAGGGCGAGTGAACTCCCTTCTGCTGGGCTGGAGCGTCCTGCGGGGGGGCTTTCTGTGCCCCCATCTCCATCCTGGGAAGGGAAGTCCTCAAGGGGACAGGTTGGCCTCTCACCCCCTTTCCCAATCTGTTAGCCTCTCTCTTCTCTTCCCTGAGATGCCAGCTGCTGTCTCTCTTTCTCTGCCACCACACAGGAAGCGCCTCTAAGTTGGGGGAGCTTCTCCATCCTGCATCTTCCCCCCAAGGTTTCCCCTTCCTTCTAGCTTTCTTCTAGTCTGTTCCATCAGACACATGTCGAAAATACCTCTGCGAAGTGCTGTTCGAGCAGCCTAAGCCATTCTCCTCCTTTTCCAGGTCAGAGCAAGACTCAAACAGAACATTTTCCCCAGCAACTACATCTCACTGAAAATAGATATTGGCACAGGGATGTGGGTTAATTTTGGCATTTTCTTCTGCTTTTCTGTCACAGGGAAAAATTGATTATGCTCAAGTTAAAAGGTAAGCTGTTCTGGGTGGATTTAAAACACTTAGGCGACGACGGCCTTCCCCCCCCCCACCCCCATGGCAGAGGGTCTTAAGTGGCTACCACCAATATGAACGTTTCCTGTTAATTTACAGACAGGCCCCAACAGCTTAGTGCTAAACTGGAGCGCAGTACACTTCTTTGGGTCAAAGGATAGGAGACTTTCTTCTATCTCAGTGTCAGAGGTTGTGATTTTGATGTTTCGACAGAAAACAGACTGCATGCAATTTTAGATCAAGCTACCACCACCTCTTTCTAGAATCTGACTGCAAAGTCAGATACTCCATACAGGACTTTTCTGTAACACCTTGAACACAAAATAGCTAGAAAGTTGCTCTCTGTTCTTCATCCCCAGCTTGGTTACAGGAAAGTGGACAAAGTCAGCCCAGGGTCTCTGGAAGAAGCTTCTGACTGCTCCTGTGAATTACTAATGGGTGTTGGATATTACGGGCTGGGCATTATGACAGCAGCTGCACTTCCAAACCAGAAATAAGGCTGGTGGTTGGCAAAGCACGAGAATTCTTGATGAGGGCAAATACAGAAGTGAG
Source organism: Scalopus aquaticus (assembly GCA_004024925.1). NCBI lineage: Eukaryota > Metazoa > Chordata > Mammalia > Eulipotyphla > Talpidae > Scalopus > Scalopus aquaticus. The sequence continues at coordinate 209,519 of PVIJ01000394.1, read as the reverse complement.
GACCATCACAGAAATTGTACCACAGCGCTGAGAAGACACAGAATCACCTGCAAGGTGATTAAAAGGTTAAAATCGGGTCTGGATTGCAAAGGCATCAATCACATGACCATAACTAAGTCATCCTTCCCCGCTAAGCCTCAGTTTCCTCACCTGCTAGTGGCATCGCTCATCAAATCTTCTAGGCTGTCATGAGAATTAAATGAGATAAACTGAAAGCTAAACTAGGTTTCTCTGTGTCACAGAGACCCTTAAAGTTAAATGCAATGAAAGAGATGCCAAATCACTCCTGTGGGGAGGCTAAGACATTGTGAGACTTGTTTTATTTACTCTTGGCTCATCAGCAACCTTGAGAGAAATAGGGTGTGTGGTTGAGAAGGCTAATGGTCAGGATTTTAAAAAGCTCTGGTGTATCCTGGTAGAGCTCAGCATTCAAAGTCATCATTCCAGCATCTTCCACCAGGATAAGCAACCCATAGAAAGAAGTCCAAGAGGATGACTTTGGAGGGTGTTGCTGGCCATTTGGGTCACCCGTGAGAGCAGACAGGGTGGAACTAGAGACACAGAAGAGAGGGGAATGGCTGGCAGACACCCCTTGGATCTCACAAGATCCCCACTAGACTGGGCAAATTGGGGGCAAGAGGGAGGAGAGGTATGATGGTACTGGATAGCCCACAAAACAGACACAACTTAAACCAGAAAAATGTTTGGGATCTTCTGTTTGACCCCATGTTATGGTGGTCTAAGGAATACAGGTTCAAATGCGTCATCAGGTAGCCAGCTGCAAACACCTGTGAAGGCAGAGCTGGTGCCCATGGGACCCCCCCAAAGTCTGGAAGGGGGAAGAATGGAGATGAAGCCCCCGGAAGGAATCAGTCACATCCAGTGCTGTGATAAGACCACCCAAATCACTCTGGAGAAGCTGGGGGGGAAATTGGCTATTAAGGTAGGAAGTTGCCAGAGTTTTCCGTGAGAAAACTCGTAAGACTTCAGCTTATTAAGAGTTTAGCTTTGCTTACAGTAAAGAAATAGACAAATAAAAGTGGGGGGAGGGGGGGTCTGCCCTCTCTTTCTCCATCATGGCTTGTTTCCAGTCCGCTCAAAGCAAATAGAAGCCGAAAGAAATTTCTCCAAGGTGAAGACAAAGCGAGATCCAGATTCCTCCAAGGGAAGAGGGAGTTTGGAAAGGAAGGGAGTCAATCAAGGAGGGGGGCTGGGGTAAGGGGGCGGGAGACGAGAAATCAACCCGCACAGCAGGCTGGCCACCCAGCAAAGGGGAGCACCCAGCCAGCTCAGCTGGCTGCAGGATGTGGCCCAGTGTGGCCGGCGGCAAAATGACTGCTGACGGGGCTCCAGATTGAGTGATGGCCTAGAGGGTGGTGATACACGCTCCCATTTCTTTGCCCTCACCGCCCAGGACAGAGGGGCAACTAGGTCATGCCCAGCTGGCTGTGTGTGACAGCGTGTGTTTGCGTGTAAATAAAGTTTTATTGAAATACAGCCATGCATATTCCTTTATATATTATCTATAGCAGAGGTGAATGTTCTGGCAGAAGCCATATGTCCACAAGCCTAATAGAGAAACTACCCAGCCCTTCACAAAACAAACCTGCCAAACATACTCCTAAATCACGTATTTTAACTAGAGTTTCTCAGCAGTCAGAATCTTTGCTCACTTAATAGTGCAAGACATGTTGGACACAGAAAAAATATTAACAGGGATAGTAAAGAAAGCTGGTGCCCCCCACATATGCCCAGCAGCAGCTGTTAATGTGCCTGGCCTAATTTACTCTTCTTAACAACCCAGTGCAATACCACCAGCCATTTTACAGAAGAACAGTCAGAGACTCAGAGAGATTAAGTAACTTGCTTAAGGCCACAAAACTGGAAAATGGGGGAGCCAGAACTCAAGCTCAGATCCAAAGCTTCTGTTCCCAGCCCTTTCCTGCCACTTCCTCCAGCCTCCTGAGCCAGCTCTGTCCTTCCCAGCCAAACAGAGTAATTTGAGTCTTACACTGGCTCGGGGTAATTCCAGGAGCAAATAAGAACTAATGGATGTCTCTGTCAGCTCCAAAGCATTCGTTGTTATCGTGTGCTCTCCCCTCTTCCCCCAGCTCTTCCTTTCTTTCCAAAGAAAAAAAGCAGGACTGACAACCCTCCATCCCCTCCCCCCACACACACTCACACACACCCCTTGCTGTTGTGTACCAAGAAGGGTGGATTAAAGCCTTGGAGCAGATAGGAAATCGATATGTAGATGGGTGGGGTCCTTTTTTTTTTTTCTTCAAGTTTGCACTTCAAAGTCACTTTGGCCAATTGTCAAAATGTCAAGTGTGGGTTTCCCTCCTTTTCTCTCTGCCTCCTTCTCAGCTTGCTGCATTTCCCGGAGCATGCTGTTTATGTTGGCCCTGCCTCGGACGAGGGAGCAATCCATCGGTTTCATTAGCTCTTTGAAAAACGAGGTGGGACCAAGTTGGCGAGGTGACCAGGTCACCAAGAGTCATTTATCATTTTCGATGAGGCATAATGAACTCCTAGAAGCTGGACTCTAATTTAATTGTCTTCTACTTAATTGAGGAGAAGGAAGCCAGTTCCAAGGCACTGACTGAGGTGTTTTTATTGAAACATAAGACAGTTCTTATTTGTACCCTGTAGGTGACAGGAAAAAAACGGCTTCAAGTGACGCTGTCTCTCTCTCATTCCTTGCCATCTTCATTTTATGTCTGGGGGAATCTCGGTTTCATGCTTCAATTTGATTCATCCTCTTTCAGTAAATGGTACAACATCCGCCCAGCTGCCCAGGCCAAAAATAACGCGTCCATTTGATTCCTCACACCTCGTAGCCTCATCGGGGCCCATCCGCAAATCCCATGGCGCCTCCCAACACTCACCGTTCCCAGCACCCCCTGTTAGAACCTGCAGGATTCAAGCCTCCCCATGCTCAAACACCCACAAAGCCTCCTCAGAGTCTTCCTTCTTTTCTCACTTAGCACTCCCAAAGTTCTTGTGTCTACCCAGCAGCCCAAGTATGAGATATCTCAATCAGCTAATCATCTACTGCTCCCCAAATTTTGCGCCTTAAGATTAAAAAGTAAACATGGACAATCTTACACGCTTTCTGAGAGTCAGGAATTTGAGAGCAGCTTCCCTGGGTGACCCTGACTCAGAGTCTTGAGGTGGAAATCAAGATGGCGGCCCTCAGTGCTGTGAGCTGAGGCAGGGCCGTGCCTGGAGGACCCCCTTCCAAGGTGGTTCCCCCCATAACTGCAGTCTACAGCAGCCTCCTACAACTGCTCGAACGTTCTCCTGGCGAGGCAGCTGGCTTCCTCCAAGTGACGGAGCTGCAAGGGGGCTGGGCAGAAGCCGCGTGTCTCACAGCCTAGCCTGAGAAGTCACATCTGTCACTGCCACTTAGCCTGTTATTTAGAAGTCAGTCCTGTTCGGTGTGGGGGGGTGTGAATACAGGAAGTCAGGGCCACTTGGACACTGGCTAGCAGGTGACTCCCTGGTCTAAAACCCTCCAATGACTTCTACTGAAATGGAATAACATTCCCACATGTTTTATGCTTTACCAACCTTGCGTCAATGGCGTCCACTTACTGCTCTTTGCCCGGTGCCCTGCAGATCCTGTGGCTTCTTTCCCTTTTTCTTTCTCAAGCACATTCCTGCCCCAGGAACTTTTCACTTGTAGTTGCCTCTGCCTGGAACATTCTTCCAGACTTCCACCCTGCTGACAGATCTTTCAGGTGTACAGACAAATGTCCCCACCCGAGAAGACTACCCCCCTCCCCATCTAATAGAGGAATTGCCTCCCTCTACCACCACCCCCCTATTTAGGGTTCAAAAAAGGAAATGAACGAAACTTAATTTATTGGAAGCTTGTCCTGATCTGATCATTTAGTGAAGGTGCTCTGTTAGGTGAGCTCAGGTGCCTGGGCAACCTCCCCTTCCCTCTCATTGCTCGTCTCGCACCAGACTCTCAAATGAGCCAACAGTTCCCAAAAGATGAAGAACTCTTGGGAGCCAAGTGGAGAGCCCCAGAAGCAAGCCCTTGACCCACATCCACATGAATCTAACCCTGTCACACTCTGCGTGGAGGGGAGAGGGTGTGAGGAAAAGGGGGGGAGGAAGGGGAGCCCCACTTATCGCCCACTGACACACCCAGAGGGAGGAGGTGTCACTCAAGGGGTTCCTGCCTCTGTGGCTCTGTAAGCTGCTTCTCACATCATTCTCACAGCAGACATTTCTGTGCCGTGGAAAGTCTTATACCCACACCAGAAAGGAGGAAACTAAACTTGTGTGAGACTCTACACCCATTAAATGACAGGAGTCAAAATTCAAGCCCTGCTATAGAGTAGGTCCTCTAAACCACCTATACAAAGGCAGTGTATGCAGTAGTGCTGCTTCTCGAAATCATTCTATATTAATATGAGGGTCTTATTTATGTTACCAAACAACATTTATTGAACACGTGCTATACACCCATCACTCTGCTAGTTGCCAGGGAGATCCTGAGAAGCTGACACCATCCCAGGCTTCAAGAAGTTTGTGATTATGTGCTGATTTGAGAGACAAAACAAGAGCAAGATTTCTCTATATCTAGAGGAGTGAGAACCTGACAAGAAGAGTAGAGCAGAGTAGGGAAGGACATTTAAGGTCAGAGAGGATAAGAGTTTACATCAAGTCTTGAAGAGTAAGCAAGATTTAAATGCAGGTCTTTCACCTCCTTTGTGAGGTTTATTCCCAGACATTTAATTATTTTTGGTACAATTGTGAACGGGATGGTTTTCTTAATTTCTTCTTCTTCAGATAGATTAGTTGCATGTAAGAAGGCTACTGATTTTTGTGTGTTGATTTTGTAATCTGCTACTTTATTTAACTGGTTTATTGGTTTAATTAGTTTTTCTGGGGGGATTTTAGGGTTCTCTCTGTATATGTTATCATCCACAGTTAGTGATAGTTTTACTTCTTCTTTCCCTATTTGGATTCTCTTTCCCTATTTGGATTCCTCTTGCCTAATAGCTTTAGCTAGAACTTCCAGTACAATAGGTAAGATATAGAAACAACCTAGATGTCCAAAAACAGATAACTAGATCAAGAAGATATGGTCTATATACACAATGGAATACTACTCAGCAATCAAAAAAGATAAACTCAGGACATTCACGGCAACATGGATGGAGCTGAAAGGGATGATGCCTAGTGAAATAAGCCAGAAGGAAAAAGAAAAACAGTGGATGGTTTCACTTATAGGAGGAATATAGTGGAGACATAGGGAAAGAAAAAAAAGACAAAACTAGCAAGCAAACTATAAATCGAAGACATACAGCAGGGGAGGGCAAAGCACAAGAGACTATGGTGACAGTTTACAGGTGACTTGGTGGTGGGAATTTTATGGGGACTACACCTGAGAAGAAAAATCAAAAATTATACAAAAATGAATGACAATGTAATATATATATTTAAATAAATATATTTAATAAAAATAAATAAATGCAGAAGGTGGGGGAGGGGTGGCAGCAAGGTGAGGAGATGGGAGATTGGGTGTGGGGTATTATCTGCAAAAGGGCCATATACTTGCAAAAGTGAGGAGGCAGGACATGTGAGAAAATAGAAAGATGACCATTTTGAGTGAAACACACTGCCTGCATGAAAGCAAATGGTGTAAAAGCATAAAATGGAATGTAAAAGGAGAATGATGTGTGAGGGTGATTAGCTGATTGACTAGGCAGAGGTCAATAGATATCCGTTGAGTGCAGGAATGACACATAAAAAGTAGTCCTTTCCCAAGAAAATATTGCTGGGCAATTAGTCTTCTACCCTAACTGCTCTTAAGTAACCTAAATATAAAATTGAGGAAATTGAAAAGCACATGTTTTCAATCAACCATGACTTTAGATCCTATATACATGGTATCTGGGTACTTTCCAATTTTTTGGTTCCAGCACAGCTCAGGAGAACAGCTGATAGAACAGCTCCATTCTATGGTCAGAATCGAACAGAGTAGGTTTCTAAACCTGGCTCAATCACTTCCTGGCTGAACAACCTGACCAAGATAAATAGCTTTTCTAAGCTGATCTGTGAAATACGGATAAGAGAGCCATATTTGCAGGGCAATTGTGGGGATGAGTTTAGATAACATCCATATTTTATAAGCATTCAAATATTAGCCTTCTCTCTCTCTCTCCCTAACACTGAACTTTTATTCTCTAAGGCAGATGGTTTAGATTGGAGAAAGGAAAGAAAGGAAAGGGGTGTGACAAATGTGGTGACCTCCTAAGCAGGTATTGGGGTGGATAGCAGTTATTTTGGCTGTCCAGAAGAGTAAGTGCCCTCCCTTCCATGTTCCTATTCTAATCAAGTTACAGACCCTACCTTTCCGGACAGAATTAATGGAGGTGGCGTTGATTCTAAGCCAACTTGGGCCAATGATACGGCTTAACCTTTCGGTTATGACCATTACCTAGAAGTGGTCACATGACACACACCAACCAATCAGAGTTCTTCCCTCTTAGTTTTTAACATGGAACCGGGGAGACCAGCTCTGTTTCACTTCTGCTCGTCTCATATCCCCAATCCTCAAGAGGAAGTTGTTTTGCACTAATAGAAAGTGTGACTAGAAAGTAAGAGAGCGGTCTTGTGTCAAGTAGAGTGGTGATGGCGAGAGAGCATCTAACCATGGTGGTTCCAAGTTCCACCGTGCAGGCATCCAGCCATCCCTGCCTTCCTTGATTTGTGAGCCAAGCAACTTCCCCTTTCTACCTATGAGAATTTCAATTTGGCTCCTGTCACTTGCACCCCAAAGAACCTGACACCAAAATAAAGAAATGAATTTGCTGTGTTTGAAGAACAACCAAGAGATGAGATTCACTGGAATGAGAGATTTACCTTAAGGATCTGTGAGATCAAAGCTGAATGAAGAGTAGTGTAAGCCACGTGACAGAGTCATTGAGGACCATGGATGCAACATGGTGGGAAGGGTTACTTAGGGTGGGGAGAGATGTGGATGATGAATAACAGCAGGTAGAGGCTAGAGGCAGGGAGACCACCTTGGAGGCTGTTCATGTGGAGCACAGTAGATTCCATTGAAACAATTTTCAAGCCATGGAGAGTCCTGGGGCTTCACCTTGTTGGCACATGAGCAGTGCAAGCTGCCTGCACCTTTGGAATTTTCTTGACAGTGGCCTCATTAGGGAGAAGTTCTATCGACAGTCACATCAATAACTAGATGGGTAATTAACTTAGATTCCTGCCCCCCAGGGGGTGGTGGGAGGGAGGCTGAGAATAAAAGAGCTCAATATCATTGTCAAAGCTTGTACGGATGTGTCTTTCTCCAGAGGGTGCCACCCCAACAGGGTGGCTAAATGAGGTTTAATTTGACAATCCCCAACAATCCATTGTTAACGATATACCATTGTTGTAATTTGCATTTGGTAAGTGCAATTTTTGGACTGTTTGTTCTCCCCTAGCTTTCTCTTCTGGGTTTCTGGACCCCTGTGTTCCTTGGGGGGCAAGTTTCCTTTTCAACACCACAAATACCATCCCAGCTATTGGGACACAACAGTTAAATAATGTGAAATTGCACTGATGCCAGTGAAATAAAAGTGAGTTTTACAAAACCAAGTTCCTTCCCTGAACATAATAACAGTAAATTTCTAGGGTCCTATAGTGTAATATCCATTAGATTTATTATGTTGCAATTCCCAGTCCCACTAGTTCTGCCTGAGGGTGAGTATATTACATTTCATCACAGTTTCATTTTCTCCTACAGATGAGAAATGGGAATGTGATTGCAGTTATGTTGCATGCATGTGTTAAATCTGATCTCTAATAAAATCAAACACATCACAACTCAAAGCACTTTAGCACAGTGTCGGCAAAATGAAACACCATCTGTCATCATGTAGAGATTACCTTATTATAACACAAAATCAAACTGCTCAGTGTGAACATTGTTACTTAATAAATGGGTAAATGAAAACTGATAATTATGATCTTATTTATTTTAAATGATTACTTAAAGCCACCAAAAGCACAACATAATTTGTCAATTAGACACTCTGGACCCCATAACAGCATATAGTGGAAACACCCCTCCATAAAAATGGCAAATAGACTTGGAGGGGAACAAAGGAGAGGGATTAAGAACTTTCCAGAACTGCCAAAAGTGGACAGGAGTCAAGGATCTGGATTTAAGAAGCTGTGGCCAGTTCCAAACGGTGCTTGCGATTGCTAACCTTGAATCGCCCAATATTTTCACTTGGAAAGACGTCAACAGTTGCCAGTGTGCAGGAAGGAATAGTGATAGACGAAGTCTCCAGGAAGAGCTGGTGGCCCTGCCTTGGTCCCCACGTGACCTATCTCCAGCGGTGATCTTCTTTCCAACAGTTGGAGATGGCAGGTTTTTAACTTGGTTTTAATCTTTCATCTGAATGGAACATGATTAGTCTAGGGTTATTCATTTCTGAAAATGGAGATTAAAGAGCAGGTCTAACATACACAATTTAGAAGAGTGTGAAAATGGAGGAAAGAGCGGGGTCCCCACCATGGAAAATATGAGAGAGAGGAGGGCTTTGTGCTTCCTTAGAAAGAAGAAAATAGAAACATCTAAATGATTTGCTGTGATCCTAGATACACAGTGACGTCGCTTCCTATGCTTTTACCTATAATCCTGATTATCTGCCCTGATGAAATCATAACCACGCCTGGGGACCCTTCAAGATGTGACAAGCAGAGTCCATAAGCCCAAGAAGCTATAGAAATACTTCCTGTCTACATGCTAAGTGGTTTGATGTAGGCACACCAGGCAGAGATTAGCAATGCTGGGCTCTTAGAGGCACGACATCCAGGGTTTCAAAGAGTCTTGAAAATGCTGCAAATGCTCTTAGCACCCAAGAAATTGATGGAAGGGTTTGTACATCTCCCCTAGGTTCCCAGAGTTTCTCCCCTACCCCCAAGATCTGGAAATGACATCTCAGTTACAGGGAAATAAATTGAGTTGGAAACATTAAGTCATCTTGCTATGTCCTCGTACTTTAAAGGGTGACTTCATGGAGAGTCTGTCTTTAGCTCCATCTCAAGTGACTTAGCTCATTTCAAGCAAACTACATGACAAGGTAGTTTCATCTCTAATATTTAATTCAATTAGGTAGATATTTTTGGAACTCTATGTTCTGATCAATGAGGTGATTTTTTTTTTTTAACATTTATCTTCTTATGCATACAAGCTAGGGTACAGGCCAGAGATGTGGGGTGGCAAGAGGGTTCACCAGAGACAGAGTGGGGAGCAGAAGAGGCAGATCGACGGAAATACACTGCTGAGGGCAGCAGCAGGCAAGGCAGGAGAGGTCTGCTGTGCCATGTGGGAATCTCCCCTGCTGGGCATCGAACTCGTGTCACTGCTGCCGACAGCCCCAAGCTTAACCGCTACACCACCAGGGAGGCCCTCAATGAGGTGATTTTAAAAAATAGGCAGTTTGTGTTTGCATGTGATTTGCAACACATTTAGAGAAAAATAAATTGTAATGAAGATTGGAATTTGTGGTAAAGGAAGGTAAAATTATATTGAAAAAAGAACAATCTTTGTAGCCGTTTGATGGTGGCAAAGAGGCTTACAAAGGCCCTCCAAGGAGAGGGAATCTGGGATTGGTTCTGAAGAACTTCAGGAGATAGAGCTGATGAGACAGAGGAGAGGTGTGGTGGGCACAATTCTAAGATGACCTTGTGATGTAAGAGAGATTTATCTGGTCTTTGTCCCAGGGTCCTGACACAAAGCTCCTAAAACTCTTATGTCCTAAGTAGGAGGAATGTCTCTGTTGTGCTAATCAGTGACTGGTAGTGGACCCCTAGATAGTCACCAGAAACACCAGCCATGTGTTAGAGGGCTGGACATTGACTTCAATCTTGTGATAGAAGATAGAACCAAGTACGGCTATGTCATGAGGCCCCAGTAAACACTCTGACCCCTGAGGCTAAAGAACTTGCTGGTTGGTGGACACATGGACGTGTTGGGACGTGACCTATCCCAGATGCCACGGGAGAGGGTGGAAGCTCTATAACCCCCTATATACCATTGTAGGCATTGCTCATTGAGTTCTATGAGTCATTCAAGAAAATCCTAAAAATGGAGGGGAGTGTAGGAACCTCTAAATTCACAGTCAGTGGCTGAAGAATAGATGGCCCAGAACTCCACTTGAAGCAGTCATCCAAAGTAGGGTCAGTCTTACTCAGGACTTCACCTGTGAATTGATGGAGATGGGCTGTAGGTGAGTCTGAGCTCGTCAAGAGCTCCCTTAAACGGAGTGGACTCTGCCTAGCAATAGAGTTGGGTCATCGAAGGAGTTCAACAGGAGGGACGGTCTCCATTGCTAGCTTTGAAGACGGAGAGGACTGTGAGGCAAGGAATATGGCAGCCTATCAGCGAGTAATCCTGGCTGACAGCAAAGAATGGAGACCTCAGTCCTACAACCACAAGAACACAACTCTTTGAGCCTGGGAAAGGGCCTTGAACTCAAAATAAAAGCCCGAGTGATGCCTGGATCTTGGGCTTGTGAAACTCTAAACAGAAACAAGCTATTTCATGCCTAGACTTACCAACAAAACAGTATCTGACATTATGAAATGCAAAAATCAAAAATTAGTGGTGACTCTGCTTTTGTTTACGTGGGAGAAATTTCTGCTAAGGGAGAAAATAATTAAATCAACACACAGAGAGAAGCAGAGACAAGAAATATCACGGCTTATTTCTGGTTCGAGTTGTATCTTAGGCCCAGATACAACTGTCTTTAGGTTCTAAGAAATACTCAAACCCTTTTACAATAAATTCCCTTGTCACATATCAAGTTGGATTCTGTCTACCATAATGAAAACAGTCTTAACTAATGCCACAGTATTTTAAAAGAAACTCATAGTTTCCTGATTTCAACTAGGCCAATTTTCTTTTTTTTTTAATATAATCTTTTTTTTTTTTTTAAGATTTATTTATTTATGCCTACCAACTGGGGTACAGGCTGGAGGCGTGGGGCAGCGAGAGGGTTCGCCAGAGACAGAGAGGGGAGCAGAACAGGCGGATCCACGGAAATGCACTGCTGAGGGGAGCAGCAGGGAGATAGGAGAGGTCTGCCACGCCATGTGGGAATCTCCCCTGGTGGCTGCCGACAGCTCCAGCACTGCGCCACCAGGGAGGCCCCTCCACTAGGCCAATTTTCAATTCTGCCTGTTCCAAGACAAAGTCTCCCCTCGAGGGAGCATTTCACAGGTTCTCCACAAATAGCACTGGACTCTCCACACACAGATTCTAAATAAGTTCTTATTTTTGTGTGCCCAAATTCTTGACTCATTTGATCGATTCAGTAAACAACCAGTTAAGATAGAATAAAAAGAGTTTGGGGCCTCCCTGGTGGTGCAACAGGTTAAATCTCAGCACTATGAAGTGATCTGCAGCCACTGCACACGAGTTCGATCCCCAGCCAGGGAGCTTCCCACACGGCACAGCAGACCTCTCCTGTCTCACATCTGCTCCCCTCAGCAGTGTATTTCAGTAGATCTGCCTGTTCTGCTCCCCACTCTGTCCCTGGTGAATCCTCTCACCACCCCACACCTTTGCTCTACACCCCAGTTCTCGTATGCATAAATAAATAAATCTTTAAAAAACAAAATAAGGGCCTCCCTGGTGGTGCAACGGGTTAAGCACAGCACTGTGAAGCTGTCCAGAGCCACTGCAGCACAAGTTCCATCCCAGGCCAGGGAGCTTCCCACATGGCGCAGCAGACCTCTCCTGCCTCGCCCACTGCTCCCCTCAGCAGTGTACTTCAGTAGATCCGCCTCTTCTGCTCCCCACTCTGTCTCTGGGGAATCCTCTCACCACCCCACACCTCTGACCTACACCCCAGCTTGTATGCATAAATAAATCAATCTTAAAAAATAAATAAATAAAATAAAAAGTGTTCAAAGTTGGTTCACTGAACTGGCCTTGTAGGTGAGCTTCAAGCACTTAAGTGATGCAAAGACTCACCTGAGCGACGTCACATCCAACGGGATGAGAAGTTCCAGGGGCTGTTCTTCCTCTGCATTTTGCTCATTAATCCCCAACACCCCACACAGTGGCCTCCCTCCAGGAAGTGGGGATGCCAGCCAACATCTCCCTCTCATCTGCGAGCCTGTCTCCCAAAGCCCAGGAGAGTTTCCAGACAATTTTACAGATTCAAAGAAAACACTGGGTCTGGGGAGGAAACTTGGCATTTCAGGCCTCCTACCCATTTTTCACAAGAAAATCAAATGTAAGAGCAATAGCAATGAAAGAATGAGTAGAATAGTACTTTCCCTGTGGCGCCGAGTGAAATACAAAATGCAAATGAGCTTCGAAGAAAGGAAAACAAGGGGTTCTGAGTATCTGGAAATCTGGGCAGCGTGGCCACATGGAGGGGTGGCCACCCCAACCCGAGCTCCAGTCCCAGACCCAGGTCTGGAGTCTCCCCTCCCTCTGGGCTCTGCCTCTCCCTGTGCGGCCTTTACGTTACCTCAGGTGCTCTCCCCCAGGTGACTCCCAACAGATCAGCGTCCTCAGGGCTCCACAGCTGGCAAAAGGGACTTTCTTGTTTCCCCCACTGTTGCACAAAATGTACACCCCAAATTCTAGTGCACCAATTCAGGTCACGAGGGCACCCAACTCACTGGGCTAGAGGAAGCTCTATTTTATACTGTGCTCTATTTTATATCTCAGGAGCTACATGTCCCAGGCCGAAGTGTCAGCTGGTGGCCAAGTAGATGAAGTTAATGAGAAGAAATGGCAAGAGGTGGAGGCTGAGAGGAAGGGAGAGGTCAGGTCTGTGTCTCCAGCAGTGGGGCTATGCTGTCCTTGGTTTCAGATAGCACTATAAGCTCCTTCAGAAACTGAGGCCAGGGGCCTCCCTGGTGGCTCAGCGGGTTGAGCGCAGAACTATGAGGCTGTCCCGAGCCACTGCAGCACGAGTTTGATCCCCAGCCAGGGAGCTTCCCACAGGGCGCAGCAGACCTCTCCTGTCTCCCCGCTGCTCCCCTCAGCAGTGTATTTCAGTAGATCTGCCTGTTCTGCTCCCTGCTCTGTCTCTGGGGAATCCTCTCACCACCCCACACCTCTAGCCTACACCCCAGCTTGTATGCATAAATTAATAAATCTTTAAAAAAAAAAACGGAGGCCAAAGATTACATCTTCCCTCTAACATAAAATGAATGCTGCTTATCTTCCTTCTACCTGGAAGCATAAAGACACGAATCCTGACACGAGACCTTGCGTCTGACACCCCCTGCTGTACGATGCTGTGGACACACACCTAGGATGCATTTCCCTGTTAGAAAATAAAGTGGGGTGCAGAATGGGAGAGTTCACCTTCCAGTAAAGTTGATGATGCCTTGGAGATTGACCTATGATTTTCAAGGTTTAATTTTGCCAAAAACATCCCAAGAGAAAGGCCGTCTGCTATCACCACTTGTTTACAGTATAAAGGTCACTGGACTATCAAAAAATAAGAAAGGAGGGCCTCCCTGGTGGCACAGCTGTTAAGCACTGCTCTGCAGAGATGCCCACATGTCGCAGCGGACCTCTCCTGCCTCGCCCGCTGCTCCCCTCAGTAGTGTACTTCAGTAGGTCCGCCTGTTCTGCTCCCCACTCTGTCTCTGGTGAACCCTTTCACTGCCCCACACCTCTGGCCTGTACCTCAGCTTGTATGCATAAATAAATCAATCTTAAAACAAAATTAAAAAATAAGTAAGAAAGGAAATATACCCAAATTATCTCCATCTTAAATGTGTGTTTCTTTGGCCTTATTAGAAAACCCTCTGCTTGTCTTTGTCCCATTTTGCCCAAAGCAGTGAAAACATCATGGATCAGCACAGGCGCTTTGGTATACCAGCAGCCCCCTCCCCTGCGCCCATCCCCTGCCGCCCCCTCCTCTACCCTGACATGGCTGAGACTCTCCGCAAGGTCTAACTGTCCAAGCCTCAGTATCTCCATCTGACAAATGGGCACAGTGAAACCTGCTCTATTTCCTTTCCCAGAGTTGTTCCGAACGTGAAATGAACAACGCTTCAAAGTCGAGAAGGTGTCTCCCCCTGCACCATCCTCTGGAACCCTTTCTGTCCCACCCAGCATCAAGTCTCCAAGTTTTTCTCCAACTCTCCAGCCTTGACTGGTTTAATTTAGACCCTGAACATTAGTTTAACAAAGTGCTTTCATGTTTATTATATTGGATTAGCAAATTATAAGCTATCATATGAGGCTTTCGAGAACTCCCCGACAAATGGCCTGCACGTGGGGAACCCTCATATAGTCACCATATGGGCTACATTTATTAAAGCTTTGGACTTTGAGCTTGGGGCGAGCCAACCTCTTTACAGAGGGACTCCTGGGGATTGGTTGCTAGGAAGCTACAAAAGCTAGTGTTTTTAATGAGATTTAAAGTATCATAAATTATATATTATTTTCTGCACTTAGGACGTTCATAGCTCTTTGGTTTATTTTGTATTTCATTTTGCATGGGTGACATAGAATCCCTTTACATACTAAATGCCTTGCATAAGAATTCCCTCCGAAATCAGAGCAAAATTACATTTTAAAATTATTTTTTTTCTCCCTAAAATAAAAAGTTCACATTTCTTTGTCTCCTCTTGCATGTCCAAGGCAGGCAATTGCTAAGAATTTATTTTCTCCAGCTTAAAAAAAAATTAATCCCAGCCTTTACCAATAATAATTACTCAAGTGAATACTGTGAGTTGAGTCTGGAACTGCTGTTAATAAGAATTCTCATAATTCCATTTTCTGATGAGAGTTAATGTGGGTTCTGCGGGTTTAATTCCACAGATAATTACGGAGGCAGTATTTAAAAAGGCTGTTTAGTCTGTACTCTTCCTCAACTCCCTTCAGTTTTCAACATTAAATAAAGAGGCAGCTATTCCACAAAAGAAATTCAAAAACTATTTGGTTTAACTGCCCATCTTTAAGGAGGCAAATCATTATGTAAATGTGGCATCCAGAATTGGCTTTGAAGGCCCTTTGCTGTCCAATCTGCATAATAAAAGGCAGCGCGGGTCGGTTGCAAAGGGCTACAGGCATTTTCTGCAGAAAGTGGCCACCACTAGACAAATTAAGACAGTGGTTTTCAAGAAATTGTTTTGATCAGGGATCCTTTGTGAAATGGGATTTTAACATCTTTGGGAAACAATGGTCCCCGAGAAACACATTTTCTTTTTTGCTTCCTTTGTGACGTCTCCTCCATCTTGAGCTGTTCACATGAGGTCCTCAGTCCTGTTCTAGAAGCTTTCAGGAACTTCACGATTTAATTCAATGGGCGTTGGTTTTCGCTTTTAACAAAAATCCAGTGTTCTAACCAGGTGCTGATGATTCCTAGTAACGGTTTTAGGAGCACGTCTCAGGGGAGCAGCGGGGAGGCTGTGGGGTGATAAGTGCGTAGAGGGGAAGGGACCTCGGCTGTGAGGCCTTGGCTTTCCTGAAGTGGTGAAGCTCATGTTTATTTTGCCTTTGTAACACAGGGGTCCCCATGCATACGTTTTGGCTTCCCTGCCCCACCCAAGGGAGGGTGGAGCTGAGCAGCGAGGAGAAGGTAGGAGGAGGCCCGAGGGGCAGAGACATGTGAAGAAGCCGCGCTGGCTTCTTGGTCCTGGGCTGGTTGAAACAGATGTGGGGGAGAGACCAGTGAGGAGGTGACAATGGCAGCCTTTATCTTGATATTGATTTTGCTCCTTCTGTCCCAGACATGCTGGGCCCCTCTGCCCCTTTCCTGTGGGTCCCCACCAAGAGGTCTGTTAGACTTGTGGCAGCTTTTGGGCCTCAGCTGCCCTGCTTTGGGCCAACCCTGTCTGTCGGGGCATTTACCCATGAGGGGATGGGTAATTTGGGGTGCTTGATTTGGAAACTATTTGATCTATTCGATCTGTTCTTTTCCTTTTCCTCTCTTTATTGCACACTTGCTGTATTCAAATTTCTTCCATTGAAGGTCTTACATACTAGAGCATGTTTTGTCTTGATGCAGCCAATGACAGAACCTTTTTAGAGCTGTGAGGTTTGGAGTCCTTGGGGTACCCCTCACCCTGTAACACCTTCATGCCAGCCAGTCTGCTGCCCTTTGTGGTCTCCCCAGAGAGGGGCCATGCCAACCAGCTCCACGGCTTTAGGGTTCTCATCTGCACTTGGAATCTTGAGAACTAGATTCAGTTTACTGCTCACCTGGCCTGCAGCTGACCAACCAGAAACCTGGGCCTCACCCAGCACCCACGCCCCTTCTCTGCTCTCACCGAGAGGCCTTTCCAAGCTGCGTTCTGTGACTGTTCTTACACTGTCAACTTTTGAACTATATCCTTCAGCTGTAATTTCAAGAAAATCATGAGAGAACGGGAGGATGACACGGAAGGCTGGAACAAGTGACCAAATGGAAAAAAAAATGAACTTGTTGGCAGTTTGAAAAGAGCACTGGAAATAGGGAAAAAAGAAAGAAAAGCGATCCCCACCCTAGAATTATTACAGAGGCTATTTGTGAGTTTGGATGACTAATTTATATATATTTACATTCTCTATAATGATCATGCATTGCAGTGATCACAATTACAAATATTTTAAAGTCGTTTTGTTAAATATATACTGAATTCCCGTGTTTACACGGTGGAGGGTGCCCAGCTCTGTCCGACTGCTTGAACTTGGACGTAGTTCACCCTTCTGGACCTCAGTTTCCTAATCTGTAAATGAGTAAATTCATTCCAAGGTCTCTTCCAGGGCTCCAATGTTGAGTCATCTATGAATATCTGTTACATGCTAGGGATAAAAAAAGAATAAGGAAGCATAAGGATACAAAAATAAACGAAATCTTATTCTTACAACTCAGCAACACTGAAGCTATATGAGTGCTTGGAGATCTTCCAAAATGCTCTGGTGTAAGAATTATTTGAAAAGAAATACTCCACTGAGGGGATAAATGATTGGGAACCTCTGATCTAGTTCAATGCTTTAGTTAAGAAATAAGTGACTCCAGGGTGACAAGCTAGAAGAAGGCAGAGCGAGGATTCAAGCCTCCAGTTTGAGCTCCATCTGGTGGTTTTTTGACCATTAAACTTCCTTTCATTTGTTATCTGTCCCTACTTGACCCTTTAAACAGGGGACCGTTGACTGCACTTTGTTTGGGATCATATGGGTTTAGGACTGTTGTTCCAGTGCCTCTATTAATAGCATCTCTTTTGCTCTCAGAAACATCATGAATTAGACAATGACTTTCCTGATCACACCCCTCACCCCTCAACCCACTCTTTGCCCCTCTCTTTGTCTGAAGGCATTTCACCTTGTGACTCAAGCTTTACTCAGGCTTCTGTAACTGGGTAATCCTCAGGGAAAGGGTTGGTTTCAGGTTCCCTGCCCCACCCAGGGAAGGGGGACCTGGGCAGGGAGGAGAAACTAGAGAAGACGGAGAAAGAAGAAAGGATGGAGATCAAGAGGAGGACCTGAAGGAGGCACAAGGAGCAGAGACATGTGAAGAAGTTGCATTTACTCCTCAGCCTTGGATTTGCACCATGGTCTTGGGAGCATGGAAAGAGAAGCGTGAAAGAAACAGATGTGGGTGAGAGACCCGTGGGGAGGTTGACAAAGGCAGCCTTGACTTGTATTTTGATTTTGCTCTTTTCGTCCCAGATTTGCCTGTCCCTTTCTGCCCCTTTCTTATCGGTCCCCACCAGAAGGTGCCTTAGACTTGTAGCAAGCTTTTGGGCTTTGGGCCAATCCTGGGCATTTACTCACAAGGGGATGGGTAACTTCGGGTGCTTGATTTGGAAACTGCATTCTTTCTCTTTCTCTTTTGAGCATGTTAATTGTCCTGAAGTTCCTTTCCATTGAATGTCTTCTGCACTACGTTTTGTCTTGATGAAGCAGATGGCAGAACCCATGTAGAGCAGGCAGGTTTGGGGCTCCTGGGGTAGCCCTGAAACTGCCCTGTAACACTTTCTCCTGACATCTGTCTTCATCAGAGAGAGAATTGACCATGACATCTCAGATTCGTTTTCATTCATGGGTGACCTCGTGGTCTCGATGACAAAAGAGACCCTGGTGGACATCAGTTGGGCTTGGCCTTCAGGAACTTGATTTTTCAACAAGTCATGAGACAAAGTGAAAAGAAAGGCCATTTCCACTTAAGGGAGCCGCGCACCTACCTGGTGCAAGCCTCTCTCCCCTCTCTGTGCATACTTGGCAATTCTCCCCACACAGCCTCTTTCAGTCATTTGACAATTATGTGTCAGGTGCCATGTTTTTCTTGAGAAGATACGGAAATTAGCTAGGCATGGTCCGTGTTCTCAAGTTCATGGTTTAGTTGGTAGATAGAGGATGAGGAGGCAGTTTTTACACATCACTGGCTCATTTTATCACTTTTAATCTTCTCCAGCGTGCTGTATTGTGGGCACTCAAAAAGACAGGTTGAAGGCATGCATGCATGAATAAATGCATTAATGAATACTGCTCTGTTCCCTAATTGCATTGTGTATCAGTTTTTCATCTCCCAAAAGATAGAACCCTATTCAGAGAGCATGGCAGACTTGAGAGAGAGTGACCCAGAGCAGTTCAGAATTTGGATCAGAGGCAGAGCTCCTGGGTTTGAATTTTGGCTCTGCCACCAGCTAACTGCACACTTTATGGCAATTTCCTTACTTCCCCGGGCCTCGGTTTCCTTTCTGAAGATGAAGGTAATGACAGTAGCTAAACTCATGAAGTTGTTGAGAGAGAAAGTACCAGATCATTTTGTGCCCTTTTCCTTCCCTCCCTCCGCCTCCCTCCTACCCCCCCCCCAACTGATTGTCTCTCTCCTATTTGGTTTCTTTATAGTCCTGTTATAAGTGAAACCAGTCGATATTTTTCTCTTTCTTTCTGGCTTATTTCACTGAGTATGATCCCCTCTAATTCCATCCATGTCGCTGCAAATTGCATGTGTTTATCTTCGAAAAGAACACAAGGGAACATGGAGATGGATCACGGGTGAATTGGTGGTGGGCTACCCAAGGGGAATACAAAATGTAAAAGACATAAATAACAATAAAAATATATATTACAAAAAAAAATATGAAAATACTAATTTAAAAAAAAAAAAAGAAAGTACCAGATCATAGCGTTGTGCATGTGTTTGACGAGCACCTCTCCGCATATACCACTGGCTAATTTGGGGGTGTAAATGCTCTGGCCCCCCAGTGTGAAGTCACCCAACACAGAGGTGGGAAGAGCTGCGTCTAGTTACTCCTGCAAGTTAGCTCCCAGTTGAGTTAAAGCTAAGAGATAAGGTACAGATAAACTTCTTGTCTGTTTATGTTTGCTCTATTACTCCCTTTTTCTGTTTTGGTCCTAACTGTGTTTAACAGAAGAGTTAAGACAAGGGATCGACATTCTAAATAACTTTATGGACTAGCCAACTATGCTCACCAAGTCTGTTTGCCCATTAAAGAATGAGGCGGATCTCACCCATCCACCCCCCCCACCCCACCCCTATCGTCTGCCATGCGCTATACTGTGCTGTTGGGTTTCTTTCTTGCCATGACAACAGCTTCCTTTTTAAAGGACTTTACTAAAGCCCAAGAACTATCTGAGGTGCTTTCCTTTATAATTATTACTATTTTTATCAAAAGACCGTGGATTCACACCCTTGTTACAGTTTCGAAAGTGCGGGACCTCCCGCTTCTCAGCACACCTATGGCCACATCACCCATATTCCTCTGCCATGGTCCCTCTGAGGTACGTTAGGTACATGACCCCATTTTAGCTTCCCAGCTGTGTGAAACCGGAAGTGTACCCCCAAATTATAGATGAGAAAGCTGAGGCTCCGAGAAGTAAATAACATGCTCTTATTCCATCACTACCAAGCGACAAAGCCAACTTTCAACCCTGACCTGTGTGACCCAGCACTCACACCCTAACTGAAAGCCTCAACTACTGCACTTAGCTGCTCTGTTGCCTTTGAAGTTCTAAGTTATTTTAATCTGACTGTTAGTGCCCCAGGCAACACCCCCTGGCGGCTGAGGGCCCAGGCTCCAGAGTCACAGCAGGTTCAAACAAGTCTGCCATTAGTCGACCTGTGACCTCCAGCGAGTCGCTGAACTCTTCTGTGCCTCAGTTTCTTCATCTATAAAATGGGGGCTAACTTTAGTATCTACATTAAAGGGTTGTTATAATACTTAAATGAGCCAGTAATTGGAAATATTTATTACAACGTTAGGTAGGTAGTAAGTTTTCTGTGTTCATTAATTTAAAATAACATGCTGTTAGATGAGGTGAGAATTTCCCTGGACTTCAAGACTGAAAAAAGCAGGAAAGCAGCCCTTGGACACTCTGGCCAAGGTGCATAGTTCACTGTCAGGAAAAGCTCCGGGCTGATGAAACCGAAAAACTTCGAGAACAAGCCAGCGCCAGGCTGGGCTGTCCGTGCGCATGCGCGCTCTGCACCCTGCGTTCCAGTTAAATGGCGTCTATGGAAACCAAAATGGAAAGAAGTAAAGCACAGTGTGTATTTTTCTAAACAGGTCCCTCAACAGTGGTACTTGGGTCCCTCATGGGACACACGGTGGAAAGGAAGAGGGTATCATCTGGTGATAAACATAACTTTGGCTGCTTCCCTCAATGACAGATAACAGAACCCCATTCAGGGAGAGGCCCCTGAAGGTTTTCCCTGTTCTTCTCTCCTTGCCAACAGCATTTGGGTAAAGGCAGTGGCAGCAATGCAGTTGGGTCACCCAAATATACCCCAAAAATCGATTTTGCAGAGGTTTGTCAGCACCCCTCCAGCCCGTCACCTGCACATACATTCATTTAGTACAGCCCCCTCCGCACTGCACTTACCAGGTTCTCCAGTAAATTCTAGATCTTCAGGCATTACTTCTTCTGTGCAGAAAATGATAACACAATCTAACTACCAATTTACAAGATGAGAGGTTAGAGGAGTGTGATCAATAACTTCTCTGGCATGCAATCAGCAAAACTGGGGAATTCTATAGGATAAGTGGTCTGGTTTAGAAGGGAGAAGGGGAGGGAATCATTGCAGATTAAAAGACTCTAGCGCCACATCAGTCAAACCAACACCATGTGTGGGCTTCGTTTTGGATCCTAATTTGAACAAACCAATACAGAGTGTCATTGTGAGGCCGACCCATACAGGTTAAACATTAATGATATTAAGGAATTGTCATTTATTTTTTTGGTGTGGGAAACATGTTGCATTTACGCTTTTCAAAAGTTCTTAACCCTTCAAAATGTAGACTGAGGTATTTCAAGGTGAAATATTGGGATATCTGGCATAAGCTTTACAATACCACAGGCAGAGGTGAGCAGTATAAGCTGGGGAGGTTGGTACTGATGAAACCAACCTGGGTATATATATTACATGTTGCTGGATAAGTCCATGAGGGCTTATTATGCTAACTCTCCACCTTGTGTCTCTCTGAAGATTTCCATGATAAAGTCTTGCCGACTTTCTGAATCACACCTGTTGGAACCCTTTGGGACTCCTCTCCTTCTTCCCTCCCCTAACTCCCACCCCATTCAGTGACTTGCCTGGGTCTCCTTACAGAAAGCAAACTGTCTCCTTTCCACCCAACAACCTTTTTCATCAACCTTAATTTCTTCTTTCCTGCATTATTGCAGCAGCCTCTTAGCTGTCCCTATTCGCAAAATTCCTAAGCCACCATCTCACTCCACCAGAGGAGTCATTCTAAAATGCAGTCATCATCACCTTCCAGAAAATGCCCCTGCGTGGCCTACAACGAAATTCCTCAAACACCTGCCTGCCATCCCAGCTTCATCTTTCCATCTGGCCTTCAAATGTGGCAGGTTCTAGTGACACCAGGCTACTTGTCAGTGATTTGACAAGAATTCATTGGGCCCCTAAGCAAGGGGGAGCTACCCTAAGCAAGAGGAACCCCAATGGCAAATGTCACCAGGTTCCTACCTCAAGGAGCTAAGATGCCAGTAGGGGAGAGTAACAATACACAGGCAAAGAAGGGAGGGTGGAAAATGGCAAATGTAGTCACCCTCACGCCCCCCGAGTTTGCTATGCCCTTGACCTTCTGCATCCTTGCTTAGCAGTTGCTTTTACTTGGAACACTCTTCCTACCAGTGCCCTTCCGTCTTCTGAAAACCAGTCCATCCGTTCCCCTTGAGGATTCCGTCCAACCATTACTTGTCTGGGAAACCTCCCTTAGGCATGGTTTTTCATCATTATATCACTGACACCCACATTGCCCAGATCAGAGTAGAGATTTAATAACTACTTCATGAAAAAAAGCAAACAAGTGAACGGATTGATAGATGGATTTGTACCTTCCATGAACTGGCTTTCTTGGGCTTTTGAGTCTGAGTGTGACAAGCAAAGGTTATGTCTGAACATTATTCTATATCCTAAAGCCCTTGGGATGAAAATATACACTTTTTTAACCAAATTCCTTGAAAATGGGTATTTACAGGCCTGTCAGCGCTGTCACCGCTACAGCCTGAGTTCGATCCGTGGCCAGAGAGCTTCCACATGATGCAGCAGACCTCTCCTGTCTTGTCCTCTGCTCCCCTCAGCAGTGGATTTCAGTAGCTCCATCTGTTCTGCTCCCTACCCTGTCTCTGGTGATTCCTCTTACCTCCTGCACCTCTGGCTTACACCCCAGTTCTTCTATGCAAACATAAAAATAAAGTGGATATTTGCTGACAGCAGAAATTTCCCTATGTGTTTCCAGCAAATTGCTAAGTGCAAAGACATTTCTACCATGAAATACACAGAATCAAGCAAAAGATATACTGAGTTGTTTTTCTTTAACACCAAGATTTCTCTGAGCCCTTAAGATGATAATTTGCACTGCAGTCCTCCAGGGTGAAATCTTAAGAAATTATCCAAAACAGACCCTTTTGACCAACAGACTCTCTGGTTCTCAAGGCATCCCAGAAGACTCATGTCCTAGAGGATCCTTTGGGAAATACTGTCCTACCTAACACCCTGCCCAGGGATATTCCTATGGTCCCGACAACTTCCTTGCAGGCAAGGCTCTGCCACAGGACTTTGCCAAGTGGCTGTGCAGCTGCAGGAATGTGCTGAATGTCTCTGTTCTCTTGCCTCCTCCTCTGTTAAACTATGGTAATAACATGTCAAGATTGAATCAGCAAGACATAAAGTACTTTGCAGGATGGAACATAGAGGTTTCATTGTTGTGGTGGTTCATTTCAGTGTTGTTATCACTATTTTTCAGCTTTCTCCCTTTCTGTCTTTATTTCTCAATCTACACAGTCAAGGTAGAAATGCCTTAGTAATTGAGAAAATGGCATATCAATCAATGCTTGTTAAAACAAACGTACAAAAATGAAAATCTCTAAGGACAAAAATCAGTAGCTGCTAAGGCCGCTTCTAGATATGTGAGAAATGAAATAAGAGTAGACAATATGCCATTTGGGAAAAGAGAGTTTCTTTTAACACAGTGCTTTACATTGTTTTTGAAAACGCAAAGAATGCAATAAAATACATACGAATGTGTGATTTTACACAATATATGAATACCCATCTTACTCTATCGCGTGAGAAAATAAAATTGACAAGGGATTTCTTTTCATTCTGCATCTTTGTAGTTGAAATGATGACTAGTCTTACAGATTAAATCCAATCACTGGATTATTGATATTAATTCTTTCTTTGGGTTGACAGCTGTAGGATGGAAATGTCAGAGGAAACACTGAATTTGAGCCCAATTAAGCAGGCAGGACCTGGGCAGACATATAAAAAATACATCAATCATAGCTCACAATTTTATTTTTAAGCCAGAGTATTTCTGTAACCAGAGAAAGTAAGTTTAAAACACCATGTTAACAGCAATATCATTTTCCATGATGATTTATGTGATGATTTAAGCTTTATTCTATTGTTTGAAAGCTAATGTATCAACAAATGGTGAAAATTTTCTTAAACTCTTTTGAAGCACAATTTGACCAAGAAATGTTCAGGCATACAGGAGGCTTTATCACGCTCAGTATTTTAAACCCTGCTTTTAGGCAAAGCTTTTAGTTAAACAAGGAAAATCTAATCTGGCAATTTGCAAATAGGCTCATTTCTGCACCCGTTCATTAATGTGCTGATTAGAATCATAATGTGGAGTAGGGGGCATCTTAAAGTCAACTCATTTATGGAAATGCTCATAAATTTAGCAAATGGTTGTTCAAATAGAAACATTCCGTGATTACAGTCTATAGAAAAAGGGGAGAATTTAAGCAATCGGAATGGAAGAGTTTACAAGTTCCTTGCTGCAAAGTTATCTAGACTGAAATGAGGAGAGCTAAAATCAGAAGAGAATGATAACCAATAGCCAGTGGTGGAACTGACAGATTCCAGCAAGACTGTCCCCACCCAAGTACCGAAATAGTGGGAAAGGGGAGCTGGGGATAGCAGGGAAAGACGTGAGATTGGCCATGAGCTGATTATTACTCAAATGAGGTAACTGGTGCCCAGAGTTTACTATTTTTATATGTAAAATTTTTAATGGTACATATACGTAACCTATGTATAGTATATCTCTTGCTGGAAGACAAATATATGTATACATATGAATGCATTGAAGTGAATAAAAAGGAAATCAAAAGCAAATAAAAAACTAAGAAAGGAACATATCGACAATCAAGAGGAAGGGAAGGAAGAAAACCAGGGAAGAATTATACACTGTATAAAAATTCTTAGAAAGATTTCAAGATGGAGAATGATTAGAGATGTGTTTTTGACAGATAACATTTTTCAGTTTCAAGAAAAACAAATCATTTTTATTGAACACTGAAAGAGTACTAAGAAAAATGTATGCACAAAAGAGGTACACATTGCTGGGACTAGAATGATAGAAAGCATTTAAAACAAAATCCTCGAGGGCAAGTGGGTAACCTAAAAAGAATATAAATTCCCACACATGAAAGGGAGACTTGTGTCAACCCAGAAAGTTCCAAGAACTTCTTTCCTCTCTGGAACACCATGCAACCCACCCACGCCAGCCACCTTGCCCCTTCTACGCCTGTATGTCTAACAGTCTTCAGCATGCTTCTACGTGGTTATAGAATAAGATGGGGGTGGGGGATTTAGAAGGTGACCCAAATCTGTTGCCATTGATTTTTTCTTTTGCGTTTTTTAGCATATTCCTTGTGACTCATCTAGGCATTAATTCTCAATTGGTCTGTGTTGGGTGGATAAAGGAATGAATGGGTGGGTTATGAGAATGAATGAATAAACCACAGAACTTCCCTGTGTGAAACCGTTTTACCTTGAATTATGTCAATAGTTCCTAAGTAGTCTCACCTTCAACCTTTCCTTGTTCTATATGATCCTCCTTCATTGCAGATTCACTTTGCTGCTTCCCTTATTTATATGTCATTTGTGGGGCCTCCCTGGTGGCGCAAAGGGTTAAGCACAGCGCTGTGGAGCTGTGGGCAACAGCAGGGTGAGTTCATGCCCAGTGGGGGAGATTCCCACATGGCGCAGAAGACCTCTCCTGTCTCCCCACTGCTCCTCTCAGCAGTGTGCTTCAGTGGATCTGCCTGTTCTGCTCCCCATCTGTCTCTGGTGAACGCTCTCACTGCCCCACACCTCTGGCCTGCACCCCAGCTTGTATGCACAAATAAATCTACAAATAAATAAATATCCTTTGCGTCCTCACAACTCACAGGGTAAAATCAAAAGCCCTTAGCACAGAAAAAGGCTTCTAGAGCCAGAAGCTGTCTTCATTTCCCAGGGCCCTCTACGCAACCTCATGCCACTTTCTTCTGCTTCTGTTACCTACCGCTCCGTGTGAGGGGTTATGCTGACCTCAGTGCTTTTCTCTTGTCCTCTAGGACCCTGTAGCTCCTTCGCAAAGTCACCTCTGAAAAACTTTCCAACCACTCTTTCCTCTCTTCCTACACACACTTAAGTTACAGGCTCTGACACATTTATCAGATCATCCTAGAATTGTTAGTTGAATTTTTTTTTTTCCATTTGACAATGAGCTCCTAGATGGCAGATATTGATTCTTATCCTGGTTACCCATCAGACACTTGACACGTAGTAAGTATTCAGTACATGTTTGTTGCATTGACATAATTTACATTTGAGGATGACGTTCAAGACAGAGGAGGGACTATCAAAAGAATGCTATGGGATTCACAAATATCTTGAAAAGAACATAAAGGTAGGTGCATGAACTGACACATAAAAACCCTAAATTAGGGCCTCCGTGGTGGCCTAGGGGTTAAGTCTCAGCTCTCACCACTATGGCCTGAATTTGATCCCTGGGCGGGGAGCTGACCCATATATGGTTCAGTAGATTTCTCCTGTCTCACCCACTGCTCCCCTCAGCAGTATATTTCAGTAGATCCACCTGTTCTGCTCCCCATCTTGTCTCTGATGAATCCGCTCACCCACCGCACCTCTGGCCTAAACCCCAGTTCTCCCATGCCAAAAAAAAAAAAAATTAAATATATTTAAAACAAACAAACCCTAAATTAGCAATTGCCTGGAATGCAACAAGCTTTCCAGCCCATGATGACTTCCCCATGGGGGACAATGAGAGTGGTGCTCCAAATTTCCCCACCACTCAATATCATTCTATCCTAAAATATTTTTTCTCTGTGGCAAAATGGAAAGCTTGATCCAAAAGAGAGAGCTTGCCATGGATTTAAGACTCAAGGAAATGGAAGGAAAAAAAGAAGGAAGTTAGGGAGGGAAGAAGGAGGAGAACTGAAGAGATCAATGGCATGGTCTCCTTACATTGGGGATTTTTATCACATTTTGGGGACCCAGTACTTTCTGTGACCTGCTAACAATAAAATCCTCTCCCAGAACATAGATACCAAATAGTGGTAAGGTGCTCTCAACTGTCTTCTTGTTTCCTTTTTGGCTTAAATGTCCTTGATTTCCTCCCATTAATTGCACACCCGTTCTCATAACATGCAGAATGTCTCCTAAATTACCCACTGGTGTGTGCGATAATGCAGTGTGTGAGATGAATGAAATACTCAGCTCCTCAAAACTCCCCAAATACTTTCTTTCAAAAATGATCCACTATTTTCTTAGCTTGAATAGTCTTTTCATACCAACCTCGGTGACTACCAAAACAGTTTAATGTTATTAGAATATCATCAAGTCTCATTATGTTTAATAAGAGATGGTGACAAGAGATAATTTTAAATACATTTTCACCAAAATTAAAATCACAAGTTGTAAAATTAATCCTAGAAGTGTCAGTGATAATGTGATATAATTTCAGTCTCCTTAAACTTATTCTCGTTAACTGCTCTAGGATGGCACGCTAGCGATAAAATTATAAATATGGTAAAAAAGCTAAAATCTCAAATACCCATCTTCATTCTCAATAATGAAAACTGTGGTTTGCCTCATCAATTTAGTCGGCACTTTAAATGGATTAGCTAAAGGAAATTGATTGACATAATCAAATATCTCATTGTCTATTCCTCATTCAGTGTACATTCATCAAGTATTTATGTGTAGATTACTGGTAGACCCAGGGTGAACTAACAAGAAAGGTAAAAGACTTTCCCCCATTCTCTGTAACTCTCTCACTCAGGGAATAAGCTAGAAAAGTATAAAATTAAATGTGATTTGCATTTACTTATTCATAGGCTGTTTCATATCAAAAAGAGTATTTGAGTTTCCTTTTTTAAAAAATCATGAACTGCAACAGTATAAAACAAATAGAAGAATGAATTAGGCTGAAAGGAAAGTGAAAGGAAGCAAATGGTTAGGTGAATGTTCTGCTAAAAGAGGTGGACTGTAAATGAAGCAAGGTGCTCTCTGAGAGTCAAAGCAAATCTCACGCATGCACAAGCACACCCACACATGTGTGTACACACACACACACACACACACACATCAGTTGCCTAGAGAAAGCCAAGCTTTTCTGGAACTAAAGCTCTAGTGATGCTTTCATGGAACATATAAAGGGATGCTGTAATGTTTCCTTGACAACATCATCTCCATATCTAATGGCACAGTGAGTTTCATGGAACTTAGCTGATGGCAGAGAGGTAACAAAAGCCACAAAAGCTACATGGTTAACCTAACTGTTTTCCAATCCTCATCTCCCAGAAGCTAGTTACTCAATAGAGTCTCCAAGAGGTCCAAGCAGAATCTCAACCCACATGATAAGAGCTATGGTGTGGTGAAAACTCAAGGTGTCGTGGAAGCACAAAGAGATGACGCTTAAGCAAAGCTGTCAGCAAAGAGGAGTTAGCTTAGACTACAGGAAACCGACGAGGAGGACATAGATTGAATCTGACCCTCACCTGGTTTTAATTTTTGAATCAGTTGTTTTAAAATTTTAATCTAGTTGTTAAAATATTTTAAAAATCAGAGTCCCCATGTCTCTGAAAAATATTGGAATATTTGTCAGCACAGGGTCCATATTCTTGCATAAAAACAATTGGCCAAGACTCAGTAGCAGCTTCATCGTTCTACATAGTGAGCACTTTGCCTTGTGCCCCAAGCTCCACCCAACCCACTTCACTCACTTAGCTTAGCTTCCTTGGGCTCATGGAGTAAATGAAGGAAAGGAAAAGGAAGAAAAGAAAAAGGAAGCAGGTTCCAAGATATGAAACAGCGTGGTACCTTGAGGAATGAGTGAAAGGTGCGGCAGCGTCTCTGGCAGGAGCTAGCGCCTGGTCAAGCTGCATTCATTACAGGCAGAGTAAAACCGGACATTTCTTCTGTTTTGCTTGCCAGTGACTCCACTTGCTGGAAAAACTCTTAGGGTCTTATTGTAACTGTGATAACTGTGGTAACTGTGGAACCGGTTGTAGACCTTTAACGGAGAGGCTAGACTGGGTTCTTGACACTTTCCCTGGCGAGATGTGTCCTAGGAGCGCTGGTTTCCCAAGTCTCACATCTCAATCTCTTTGCTGCAAAGGGTGAGTTTCTCCTTTGCATGCAACAGTTCTAAATAATTTCCAGAAATCAGTGTCTTGGCCATTTGCTCCGTATCCAGAAACTCATGGTAAGGCAAATCTTGCCCACTCCTCTCTGCAGACCCCGTCCCCAGAGCAGAGACCCCCTCCTCCATGAGCCTTCTGCTTTTCATGCTTCTAGAAGGGAGCTCTGCCTCCTTGATGCCCCTGTGCCCTTGTGATTGGTTTCTTTATACTATGATTATTGGGATGTGCTTGTCCCTTCTTAGTTGACTGTTTGGATTTTGAAAGAGGGATATCACAAAGACGTCCGGAATGAGGGCTGCATCTTCTATTGGACGCCCTCCTACACCCTGGGCACTGTGTCACAACCCCAAACATCCACAACCATGAGTCACGGTCCATCACATGTCACATACGACAGTCTTGGTCTCAACGAGCTTACGTTCTGGAAGACAAATATGTTTGTTTGTAAACAACTCAAAACCATTTCAGATGGTGACAGGGACATAAAGTACTAAGAATAAAAGACAGTAGCTGGGAAAGGAACGCCCCCTTGGAGGTGCTGGGCTAGGAAAGGCCTCTGAAGCCCGGCATTTGGGTGGAGACCCAGATATATTATGAGACGGAAACTAACCTTGGGAACACATGAGGGCAAAGTGTTTCCCACAGGAAGACGGGAAGGCCAGGGCTGCAGCTGGAGCAAACTTGCTGGGGTGGCAGAACAGAGGAGAGGCCAGAATGGCTGGAGGGAAGTGAATTGAGGGACAGCTGGAGAGAAGGAGAGGCGGGAATGGTGCGTTCTGTAGTGCCTGGCCTTGACCACACCGTGATCAGCAAGCTAAGGCCCACAAATTAGAGGCAGCACCCCTCTGTCTCCGTGCGCATGTAAGCTAAGCATAAGAATAAATTTTACATTTTTAATTGTTTGTACATTTTTAATTGTTTGGGGAAGTAAAATATTATTTCATGGCCAGTAAAAATTATAAAAAATTCAGCTCGCAGCATTCCTAGACAAAGGCCTACTGGAACTCAGCCTTGACTATTCATTTAACATGTGGTCTATGGTCGCTTTACTTTCAATAGTTGAATGGTTACCACGAAGACCAAAGGCTCACAAAACCGGAGATGTTTACTATGTGGGCCTTTACAGAAAATTGCCAATGCTTGAACAAGACCGTCAACTTCCTAAGGTCCATTCATTTATTCAACAAACATCCCTTGAGGGGTCCTCCGTGGTGGCACAACAGGTTAAGTCTCAGCATTATGAAGCTATCCGCAGCCACTGCCCCACGAGTTCGATCCCCATCCAGGGAGCATCCATATGGTGCAGCAGACCTCTCCTGTCTTCTGCGCTGCTCCCCTCAGCAGTGTGCTTCAATAGATCCACTTGTTCTGCTCCCCACTCTGTCTCTGGCGAATCCTCTCACCACCCCCACACCTCTGGCCTACACCCCAGCTCTTGTATGCATTAATAAGTAAATCTTTAAAAAAAAAAAAAAATGAAAAACGAATATCCCCTGAGGGCCTTCTCTATGAGACATTGTGCTGGCTTCTGAAGCACAGTGGGTTAAGTGATACCATGAAAGGTCCTAAATGCCAATATAGCTACACTAAATACGGGGTGAGGCAGTTTTCTCTGAGTTTGAGAATTTACAAAACATCATGACCCCTGTCTCCCTTCCATGGAACAAAAGCATCTGGCCCCATTTTTCTCAAGCCCCAGAGAAGAGACAAGTTAAATCCTGAGAAGTGACCAGCTTGTTAAAGAATTGTAGCCAATCAACAAGATTGAGAGGCTCTGAAATATGTTGAGTCAAACTTTTTTTCTTAGAGCAAATACGAAAAAAGAAGATGAAGTCCTCAGAAGCAGAATATTATTTAGCAAGCGATGGAAAGTGTTCTCACTGCACTAATGAGTCATTAAGTGAGGCGTTTGGGAACTGGGGAGGTGCTATAATTAGGTTATCTGTATTTTTAACACAAGAAAAATAATCCAAAGCGGCATTAACCAATGCAGCTGTATTGGAAGGGGGACAGCGCTTTGCCGGTCTCCAAGCAGAGGGGAATCATTTTGAACAACCCGGAGCTCAGCTGAGCAGTTAATTGAACCAAATGCTTAAGAACCATTCTTCAGCCTTCGGTCGTCCTCCTGAACTGTCTCGTAGCTCTACCCTCGCTCGAAAGCAACACCCCATTCCAAAACACCAGGCCTGTGTAGATATTAGTTTAGATGGAGCGCCAACAGCAAACCTGATCATAACAAGAGGGGAACAGAAATGAAGTGAGTGACGGGTTGGGGATTTCACATAATTAAATTGTCAAAGGCCACAAAAGGAATGTGAAAATCAGAGGATATCACCATCACGGGGGAAGAGAGAGGGGATTTAGTCATAAATACATTTCTGAGGAAGATGAAGAAAAAATAGATGTCCAGATTGCTCATTTTTGGCCTAATGAATAAATCATCTTGCCCCCCACCCCCACCCCTCAATGCACCTGCTGCTTTGAAAAGCCCTTCTACACCAACCCAACAGTAAATGTCTCACAATGGCTCCGACGAGGCTGGAGTCCTGCCAATGAAAATTACCACTCTTCAACCAAGATAAACATCATATTACTTCATTACCCTTTTAAAACATATGCAAATTAAATCCATTATTCTTTTTTCACCCAGAAATGAAGTTCGTTTGGCTGGAATTCAGCGATTCCTTTTGTTGCAGTTGACCATGAATGGATGAACTTGATGTAGATGGTGCCCACTCCCCATCTTTGAATCAAACATTAATACCATTTGACAGTAATAAATAACACTTATCACAATAGGGATGGAATAATGATTTTCCCACTCAGCTGGCTCATCAGAACCTATCAGCTGACAACTGCATAAATGAGATTAGCATAACAGCTGCCTATGACAAATGTATCTAAATCCTTCTAATGCCAGCGAGTGCTTTGATCTCCCTATCAAGTCGATGCCAAAACCCAAATCCATTTCTGCAAAATACATCTTGTTTATTATAGATACATATGTATGTCCCAGCACAGTCTGCAATCCCAAGACATCCTTAATTAAAAGAACTTGAAATACTGATTGAAAATTGTCACCTCTGGCTTTGTACTTCCTTCCATGAATTTGCTGAATATTTTAAGAAAAATATTTCCAAAATGGAGTCAAAGATTTGCCTTTCCATACTTCCTTCTGAGTCACTCACCAGAATGTAATGAGTTCCCATTCTGATGTTTTCAAATGAAAATAATTACCGTGGTTTCATTTTGATGATTGCCTTTCAGAGGTATCAGGTTCATAAAAATTTAAATCAACTCCAAGTAACATAAGCCACAGCCCTTTACTTCCCATTATACAAGCGCAGTGAAACACAGACTTGTTCTTTGTTTGGGAATGCAAATGGGGCTTGAGATCAAACCTGAACTATAATGTCTTCATTTATCCTCCTCAACAATCCACATGGCTGATGAGGGTAATCCGAGGAGCAGTAAATACACATTTCTGGTGTCCAGGTCCCCGCAAGTCTCAATTTGTCTCTCTTACTGAACTTGAAGTTGAAGCAAGACAGAAAGTCCAGTGTCCGGGGAATAGCTTTGGATATTAAGGAGATTAGGATGGAAGGAGTTCGAGAAAAAGGAGACAGTTTGGAAAGCGAAGCTAACACGTGAATTGTGTGTGCTCATTTTTCCATCTTGGTGTACATTACAGGTGAGTGGCCGTAGTGGCTAGTTTATTTTCTGCTCCTCTGGGTGGTGCATTTTAATCATCCCCATATCACAACACTCCTCCAAACAATTACATGAGCCAGTCAGTCCACAGTTATTCATTCAGAAATAAATATTTATCAGGAGCCTGCCACGTGCTATTGTCGAAGCGAAGAATGGCACAGCAGCTATATAAACAAGTTCCTTACCCTCACGGGACTTACCTTCAAGAAGACCTATATCAAGAGCTATTGAAAAATAATCGTGTCACTACGGAGAGAGACAAGACACTTTTCAGATCACATATGAGAAAAGACTTAAAGAGATTTTGACATTTGCACCAACATGGGCGGTCATAAATAAGAACAGATGTAGGTGCTTTAGACAAAGAACATTGATGAAGACCACATTTTAGGTCTGAGTTTTGAGCATATGATAGACTGAGGTTAAGATTTCTCTACAATGAATTACTCAATCCCATATAGGACCACTTAGAGCTCAATATGAAACAGCAGGGGATAGTCATTTATTCATTCAACAAACATATAGTGATCAGCCATGAAGTGTACAAGACCAGGCCTCTGCTCTTGATGTTGTACCGTCCCTGTGGTACATTCCCATAATCATGAAGTTGCACAGCAGAAGGCTACTAGGCTGCAGGGAAGCAGACAAGTCTCCATGAAGAAATAGCCCTTAAATTGATGTGGGCTGGTATTATGATACACAGAAGACGAACCGATGACAAATAAAGACATCAAATAACAATAGCCAAAGTCAGGCATGTCAGAGTGAGAATTTTAGCAAGATCCCACTAAGGAGGTCTTGGCCATTAACACCAGATCCCATTGTAGTTGTCATATACAGTAGTTATTTGCCTCTGATTGGACATGCCACCATGTCCATTAACTCTCAATGAACCATCGATATTTCATTGTAACTCTTGATGAACCATTGATGTTTCATGCTTGGTGGGTCCAAATATGAGTGAGAGATTTCTGCAAGTATTATAAGGGCAAGACTCCATATCCTGCCTAGAGAAGGTAGATTAGAAAGCAATACACTTAGTTGAAGATGTTGGAATGAATCTAGTCCCTGTTAGTTTTGCTACACAAATGCTAGACATTTGGTAGATATTTGTTAGTTGATTGATATTTATGTCAGTGATTCCATTGGAAAGGGCTCTGAAAATCTATACTTACTCCATGCAATGTCTATTATTGGAATAAATATTATGTATCATAAAACCAAATTCTATTATTTTTCAAATATAGGTAGATGGCACTATGACTAACAAGATATAAAAGATTTTTAAGGCATCAATGAATTTGACATAACTCTTGTGTATTTTCTCCATCCCCAGATTAGCATTGCATCATTAAATGAGCATTATAATAGGGGGTTTCATATTGGGAAAAATTAGAAACTTCTATATGGTGAAAATGTCCTATGGCAAAAGGATCAATTCTGTGTTCTTAGTCTTAACTAATGATTCACAATAATACACAATAACCAAGTAGTTGATCCACTTGACTTCACAAAATTCCCCTTTCTTGAGGGCCTCCCTGGTGGCCTAGGGGTTAAGTCTCAGGCTATCACCTCTACAGCCTGAGTTCGATCCCCAGCCAGAGAGCTGACCCATATGGCACAGCAGACCGCCCCTGTCTCTCCGCTGCTCCCCCTAGCAGTGGATTTCAGTAGATCCACCTGTTCTGCTCCCCAATCTGTCTTTGGTGAATCTCCTCACCCCCGCATGCCTCTGTCCTACACCCCAGTTTTATGCAAAAAAAAAAAATACCTTTTTTGTGGAACTACCCTGCCCACCAGAGTAGCTGTGAATTTGGAGAACAGGAATGGTCTCCCACGGCCACAGCCACATAGAACAGGACAGGACATAGCTCTGATGGACTTACCAAATTGGCTCCCCAAGAATTAAGAATCTCTCTTCCACAAGAGAGAGAGGGGTTTACAAAGAGCAAGGCAGAGGCGAGAGGCCACATGACTCCTAAGGATACTCATATACTTAGAATAAATTCCCCTTCTTGCTTAAGCTAGCTTGGTGTGGGTTTCTTTTCCTCACTGCTCAAACAGTTTTTGCTGGGATAGTGACATAAAGTATCTCCTAGTGTGGATGACAAATGTGTTTGCATTTATCCCAGTGATGTCTCAATGGGTCCTGTAAGTGCGCTCGCCTTTTTTGCACTCGGTGGTTTCATTTAGAATCCCTTGGAGCAAGGTTCACTCTGGGGCTTGAAGACAGGATGCTTTATGCAGCTTTTTCATATGATAATGTAGAGTATATTTTCAGCCAGTCCTCAATCAAATGGGCATCGTCTTAAGGAGATATAATTATAGAAGCTTTTTTGCTGGCACTTCACTGAAGACAAAGCAAACAGTGTGTTAAGAAATCATATTCAGTGAAGAGCCTTGGGAAGCGGGTCACATTCAGCAAAGAGAGAGCCCCAGGGCCCGTCTGTAACATTTTACCCTCAGAGGAACCCCCTAAACTGAAGGGGCCTGAGGACCGGTGGGTATTTTGGGGGGTGACCAGATTGTGATTACTTTAATAGGCTGTGAAATGATGGATAGCCAACAAATCCAAATGAAATAAGGTCAAGTAGACTTGATGGAAAGAGAATCCTTCAGTAAAAGCCACTTAAATGTACTAAAAACAACTTAGTGAAACAGTACATCATTTCAAGTTTTGTTGTCATTGTGGTTCTTTCAAGCTATTGAATGCTGACCATTCAAATTCATACTGGAAATGTTGGTCTTCCGTGAAGATTCAGTGTTTCGGTAACCTTGACATTATTTGCAGTTTCAAATTGCTGAAAAGTTGAAACACTATAAAAATGATTAACAATGGTAATGTGTCCTCCCTTACTGTCACAATCAGAAGATGAGACATCATGAGAGAATGGCTGGTTTGCAGTGCAATTATTTATCTGTCTCTGTTTGATAAGAGGGAAACCTGACTTGGTCCTTCATAAAATTGGACCAGAATTCATGGCATGTCTTCGATTGTAAAGTGATTATATTTCATATACGCCATAAATGTGTTTTGAAAAAGTGGGGGAGATGAGAGAAAAGAATTTCGGGAAACAGAGACGTGGGCCAACAGGAAGCTTTCTGAGTTCTGGTGTTTCCAACGCATTGTAAGGGCCACAGGGACCACAGGGCTGGTGTGTAAACACAGCCTTTGTTCTCACTGAGAAGACCCTTTGCCACTCTGCAGCTAATAATATTTCCCTTTTGTTCCACCTCATTACTTCGAGCTTTCCTCCACTGTTCTAAGTAATTTCTCTCCCTCTTCACTGTCTGCACCTTTACAAATATTTGCAAACGGCTCTCATGCCCTATCCAGGTACTTATCACGAAGCAAAACATCTTCAGTGTCTTTAATACTTAATAACTGGGCCAGTGTCTTAACTGTTTTTCTCCCCTACAATTTCAACTGTCTAACCTGTTACAGTAATTCCTTCATGCAGTCCTCTGCATCACAATGTCGAATTCAAAATTCACGCTACTTTCTTCAGCAGATGCCGTCTTGGGGAGTCTGCTCTCAAGAGGATCTGAGGGTCAAAGAGCTGCCGTGAATCCCAGACAGGAGACCTTGGTGGTGAGATTTGGTCTTCAGGCTACATCGCTGTGGCTTTGGGCAGTCGTTGCTCTCTCTTTTTGTTCTGATAAAGGGTTCAAATAGATATTCTCGAACATGCTTTCTAAATCCATGGCTCTACAACTTACTTCTATTTTAGATTTTTATTTTCATTTTCATGGGTTTTTACTTTCTTTTGAAAACAAAATGGCAGTCCATTGGTCTACAACACCATGTATGACTCAGAGGTGTGGGTCACGTGTCTTTGGGTGTGTGTTACCAACCACCCCACCACCAAGGCACCCCCGTCCTCGATGGGCCCCTACTCCTGCTCCCCCACTGGTATTCTCAGTTTTATAGTCAGGTTTCTAGGCTTTGTATTGGCTTGATTTTGTCTGACCTTTGTTTTGCTTTTCTGTGGTCCACTTGTGAGTGAACCACCCAGTATCCCTTTTAAAGTCTGCATCTCATTGAGTCGCTCCTTTCTTAGGGATCTCCAGCTGCACTTGGAATAAAACCAAACTTCTTCACAAAGGCTGCAGGGCTCTGCCTGGTTTAGCCTTTGCCTGTGTCTCCAAATTCAACTTGAATCACCTTGTCCTTGACCTTCAGCTGGGTTCCTCCATATGATGCCCTGAAATCAGAGTATGTGTCTAAGTGGTTTATTTGGAAGTGGGTTCATAGGAGAATGGGGGTGGTAGGCAGTGAATGGGGCAGCAATTAATAAAAGGTATGTTATCTGCAGTTTTCCATAATGAGCAACTGCGGTCCAATGCCATTGGAGACTCTGAGAACACAGAAGAAGCACAGACTATACCTCCTAATAACCCCGCCCAAGGCCAAGAGACTGAGACCTTCCATTCATCCCAGGTTGAGAGTAGCTCCTGGGCATCAGTTCTCTGGCACCTCCTGCCCACCCAGTGTGCTGACCCAGCAGGCCAAGGAAAGCGGCCACAGCACAGACAACTACTAGCAGCTGGAGGGGTGCGGGAGGCTAGCAGCTCCGGGGTTCACTCAACTCCAGCCTTGCGAAGCTTCTTCCAGTTCCTCAGCTTGCAATGCTGTCCCAGCACAAGACCCGCTGTGGCTCAGTCGCTCTGCAAGGGTGCCTCTTTCTCTGTATAAGCGGTGCTTTCCCTACCAGTCTCACCCTCCTCCTAATTAGAGTCTCTCCCTTCTTTATTTTCTCCTAGCTTGTATTTTCTTCTGTCTGTTTCCTGCGTAGCAATCTTCATGCTTTGTAGCTCCATTATTATTGTTAACTTATGCCCACGTAGTCTACTGGGGTATGCGCGACCCCTGAAAGGACCGAGTCTATTTTATTCATCAATGTATGAAGCGCCAGCATCTAACTCAGCACCTGATATATGACTGTTGAGTAATAGGTAGATTGTACTGCATGAGTAAATCTGTGAAAGCTCACAGTTGTTTAGAAAAATCATCCATTTCTATTCAACACCCAAAAATATTTTAGTGGGATAAAAAGAAAATATTTGCTATATCATTATCCTACACACTGAAAAGTGCTGATTGTGATGGTTTACTAGAGGAAACCATACCAGAAAGTACCATAGGTTTTTTCGTTTAAGTAATTTATATAAATACAGTGATTGATTCATAGATAGATAAGCAGAATGCATCATGCTAAAGCAATTCGAAGACAGATTCCAGTTTCAGCCTTCCTGAACCCCGTCCTCTAGGCAGTAATTCTGACTTTCTGAGCCTCTGGTATATTTACTCCCTTTTTTTGGACTTTTAAATTTGTTCAACTAAAAAAATAATAATGAGGAAATTAGATTATCTCTTCTTAAGCCGCTTCTTAAGCCTCAACATTCTCTCAATCTATTAAGTAAGGAATAAATATGACCCTTGCATGTTATAGAAGTTCAATCAAAATTGTGTGCTTTTTGAATATTTAAAATACAGTTAACAAAAAAAAAAAACAATGAAATCTTGCCATTTGTAACAACAGGGATGAATCTTGAGGGGATTGTGCTAAGTGGAATAAATAGGAATACGAAAGAGAAAAACAGACATTGTATGATTTCACTCGTTTATGGAATATAAAGAAAGCAAAATCAAACCTGTAGATTCTGACAAGCAAATGGTGGTTACCAGAGAGGAAGGAAGGGGGAGGATTGGGAGGAGGGTTGGTTGGTGGCGGGTGGTAACTGTTGGGTGGGAGCATGGTGAGAAAATGTTATCTTGAAAATTACATAGTGTTACAAACTAATGTAACATCGATTTTAAAATAATAATAAAACATGAGAGATGATTAAGTCATGTGCATAATAATATGGAATTCTGCTACCTAAATCTCAATTTTTCATTTGCAAAAGTGGCTATCTTCAGAGCAGACTAATGACTCAGAATGACTAAATACAGTGTGGTGCCTGGTGGCCTCCTCGGACAGAGAAAGGACATCAGTGAGAGAGCTAGTGAAACCCAGATGAACTCTGGAGTTTACTTAATAGAAATGCACCAGTGTTGGCTTCTTAGTTTTTACAAGTGATTATAGAAAGCAGTAAAGTAGGGGAAATTCGGTGCATGGTATATGGGAATGGACTGTACTTTTGGGCCACTTTTCCTATAAATCTAAAACTATTCCAAAATAAAATGTTTATTGAAAAAATTAGTTCTTTAAGGGGTGGTTTAAAATAAGAGTGAAGAACCACAACTACTTGCTGGTGAGTACCTCTGTTACTTGATTCTGTGCTCATAGCAGACATCTCTAATCGATTGCTACACTCTTTACCACTGATCCAAAATGTGGCCCCAGACACTAACTACCATAGCTAAGCAACCATAGCTACCATTGAAAAGTTATGTTGAAAGCAGGATAGCATGATATATGATGAAGAAAGACACTTCGCCTCTGTTATTCTTTCCAAATATCTATAACCTGAGTTAAATCATGAGAAAACATTTCCAAATTGAGGGTCAGTCTACAAAATGCCTGCCCAGTATTCCTCAAAGAAGCCAAGGTAGGAAAAACAAAAAAAGACTGAGAACTTGTTATAAAGAAGAAGGAAAACAAGGAGACATGACATCTCAACGCAATGTTAAAATGAGATCTTGAGTAAAAAAGGGCATTGTTAGGGAAGAAATGGGAATGAAATCTGGAGCTGATGGTAACAATGTCAATGTCTTCTTTTTGACAAATGCATCATGGTTATCAAAGATGCTGGCGTAGGTAAGTGTAGTAGCAGGTGTGCAGAAACTCTGGATGATCTTGGTGATTTTTCCTGTAAATCTACAATTATTCCAAAATATAATCGTTATTTTTTAAAATGTCACTGAACAAGGCTCCTTCACTAGCAGTATGTTCAACTTGGTGGAGCTACCCCTTTATCATAAGTATCTTTATTCTTTTCAGATATTTTCATGCAGATATAGGAGGTTGAAATTAAATTTCTTAAATTAAAAATTTAATTAATCTGAAATTCATTTAAGAAATTAAATTTCTTAAATTAAATACTACTAACTACTTACCATTAGAACATCTTGTCTAAGCACACGGTAGGAGATGAAAAAAAAGATCTCCCCAAATCCAGTGATGCTTTTTTCCCCACTTTCAAGTAATTTGAGTTGCTGCAAGTCACAGAGTCTCCCAAATTAATTAATTTTTAAAATTTTAAATAAATTTTCTAATGCACCTTTACTTAAAACCAAATTTAATTGTAGAATTTGAGTACTGGGCATAGGAAGAATTGATTGAGTATTTTGATGCAAAGGAATCTCTGCCCCTAACACTAACAATCAACTAAATTGCTACAAATCCTCCCCTAATACCCTCCAGATAGTCTATGGAAGATTCATACAGCTTTCCCCTTGAAGATACATACCGAGAGCAAAATTTAAGCCTTCTGTGTACTTATGGATCCCATAATTCATTGTCTAGGTGAAATGGGCTGCTTTTGAAAACTTGGAGACTACAGCCTTCACTTTTCAAATTGTGTAGCTAGCAGATTTCATTTACAGTCTATTGCAACAAGTCCCTGGGAGTTTCCACCGAAAGCCATAAATCAGAATCAGTTAAGAAAAATGTTCAAGAGAATTTCCCATTTCTGCAGATAGACAAGGTTGAGAAATATCAGAGGTAGAGTTATATAGTGTGAAATGACACTTTCTAAAGGGCTCTTTTGAGCAATTTATTAAGAATTTGTCAAAGACATGCCAAGAGCTCATCAGTGAATTAGGCATGTATTATAATGCTCATTGTAGCATTTAGAGATCATGATACTTATCACTTAGATTGTACTTAACTCAAAACATTTTCAATTCTAATTATATTCTCCCACGTGTATCTGTATAGAGAAATAACCATTTATAGGAGGAAGAAATACCCAGACTCACAAATAAAAATTCCATCAAAGAAGGCTTGGGAACTTGAGAAGGGTATTAAATATGTAGACAAATGTATAACATCTTGAGTTTCAGCCAGAAGTCTAAGTCGGTCCCCCAAACAACCATTTGGAGTTCTGTCTTCTCATCAAAATGAGCCTTCATGCTTTTTCTTCCTGAAGTTTTAGCTGCCCTAGACAGAGTCTTTTGAGATTTAGGCTAATTATACGGAGCCAAACAGGGAAACCAAGCAATTCCATTTTCCCAAGCGTGGAGTTTGTCTTTTCAGAAATCAAACTCAACGAAGATGTGTTCAGCATATTCCAGCTTCACGGCTTCCTTTTCTTTTTCCTTTTTTCCCAAGCTGTAAACCAATGTTACCGCAATAATAAACACATAAAACCAAGCCAATAAAATTAAATTAAAATTTAAAAGGCGTCACCATTTTCCATAGGGTTGACATTTTAGTAGACAGAACTAACCAAAGGAGAGTCCATTTTTAAAGGGAATAATTTTGATATTTTTGAAAATATGGGTTAAAGACTTTTGTTCAGAGAAGGTTGGAAATCAAAATTCAAATACGGCCACTCAATGAGCGCCTTCACGTTAGTGTTCGAACCATGAATAAGCAGGGTCGACAAGATGGCAGTCTCGATCCTAGGACAGCAATGCCCAGACCCTGAGAACTTGCCTGAAGTCACACCATGTGTGAGATGCATGTGGAAGTGTGCCGACCGCCGCCCTGTTCACAGCAAGAAAAAACTTAGAACTCTCCTAAATGGCCCTTGATATGGAAATGCATGTTCATCTACTATGTGGCCCTGAGAAGCGTGAGTTAGGGCTACGTTCTATTCTGCTGCTGCAGGGAGCTCTGGCCTCCAGAACTTTACCCAGAAAGGTAAAAAATTAGAGCAAGAGGTTTTGAGAAAAAAGTTGAAATTATTTGGGAGACCATCGAGTGTTGTCGTGAAGCATTTGAACCACAGAGTCAAATAACCCAAGTTCAAATCCCAGCTTTGCCTGCACCCGAGTTTACCCCCTGACCTCCATGCACATCATCTACAAAGTGTGAGTGACACTGCCCGCATGGCCTCCTTTGAGCTCTTAGGAGACTAAATGCCACAGTGCACTTAACATGATGCTTAGCGCACAGCCTGGACTCAGTATCCCCTACTGCGATAATAAACAGCTAAAGGGGATCCCCTGGATCCTCTTGGGGCATAGCTGGTGGGTCAGCAGCAGCCTCTGAGCTCTCACGGGAATGCAGACTCTCAGGCTCCTCTCCAGTACACTAAATCAGAATCTGCATTTTAGCACAATCCCCGGATGAGAGTTTGAAGGGAGGGACCGGAGGGTAGGGACCGAGATTCTGCACGTCCAAGCAGCTTCTGGGCCAGGGCCAATACTTGGAGAGGCACGTTAAGGCCGAGACATCCTGCCTTCGAGATTGCCCCGTCCTGTCCCTTGCTTTTGTAGCTGAAGGCACTGAGTTCTGAGAGGTTAACTTGCGTGTTCAGGTCACTCCCTAGTCCACAGCAAATCTGGACCCAACGTTCCTTGCTCTGAAACTTCTACTTCGAACAAAGGTCTGGAGTCTCAGATTGTCTCTCCAACACACAGCGGATGGATTGAAATGGACTCACACTCGAATTTGGAGGCTGTGTGTGTGTCAAGGTAAGTGAGACCCTAAATGGTTGTTTTAATGAATGCAACGTTGTAATTCACGCAGAGTCACTGTTGTACCTAGCAAATTCATAATTAGAGGTAATTTAGCACCTGCTGTCACGAGAAGACAGCATTTCCTTTAATTTAGCTTGATGCCTTGATTATAGTGTGGGAGCGGCAGGAGACAGGCAATCTCTCACTCGACTCCTGGAGAAAACACACAGCCTTTGGTTTGTGGTTATGATTAATAAAGCCATTTAGCATCCTTGGAATCATCGGCTGCTGCTTCGCGTACGGATGCAGAATCTTCCATGAGCTAGAAGCGCTTCTCATCTCTCAACCTGTTGCAGAAACTGTGAGCGGCTCCTGGATTCTTTGGTGGCTGAGCCATCCCAAGAATTCCCATCAAACCAGCTTGGAGATATCATTGAAGCAACAATGAATCCCAGGTCACTACGTGAGGGTCCTAAGACCCATTGTGCTGTTTTTCTACTGGCTTTACTTTCTAGTTCAAGACCTTGCTGCAGGAATGTGGAGGCCTCCTTCTCTCATGGGCTGCTTTAAACTTGGGTCTCTCCAAAGCCAAGTCATCAGGGGCGTGATGGTTCATTATCTGTGTCAACTTGATTGGGCTACGGGTCTCCAGACAGCTGGTGGAAAATTACTTTTGGGGGGTCTGTGAGGATGTTTGCGGAAGAGATTAGCATTTGATTTGGAGAACTGAGTAAAGGAGATGCCCTCCCCCGTGTGTGTTGGGGTGTCATCCAATCCCTTCAGGGCCCAAATAGAAGAAAAAGGCAGAGGAGGGGCAAGTTGTCTCCCCACTTGGTGAGACACCCATCTCCCGGGCCTTGGGCACCAGCTCTCCTCGTTCTGAGATGTTCAAACTCAGGTCAGGACTTACCTCTGCCCCTGATTCTCAGGGTTTGGGCTCTGACCAAACACCACCAACAACCTTTCTGGCTTTCTAATTTGGGACAGCAGAAAGTGGGACTTCTTGGCCTTTATAACCAGGAGTCAATTCCTATTATAAAGTTCTTGCATCTACCTACCTACCTACCTACCTATCTATCTGTCTGTCTGTCTATCCATCTGTCTATCATCTCCTTCCTTAGCTATCTAAACACCCACCCACCCACCCACCCGTGCATCCGTCCGTTCGTCCATTCGTCCATTCGTCCATCCATCCTATTGCTTCTGTTTCTCTGGAGAGCGCTGGCTAATAGTACAAGAGGCAGTTCCAGGCCAGCTGACCTGCCCCAAGAGGGGCCACTTGGAGTGCACCTTCAGCCCCCATGGGCACTGCTGTGTCCAGTCGAAAGATCCACCCAGCCCAGTGCTGTCCTGGTGATTCTTGGACCCCAGGTCCAGGAAGAGAGGACAGGTGGAGTTTGTCCTCTAGACCCCACTCAAGGCTACCATTTTCACTCTGGTGCCAGGCTGGGATGGGGAGAGCTGTGGGGGCTTTGAGCTCAAGAGTCAAACCCAGGTTTAGGGGAGGCCAAGCCCCACCTTATTCACTGTGCTACTGAGTGTCTTGCTTTCCCCATTGGTGTTCATCTCACCAGAGGGAATGTGGGGGGCTGACTACCTCATAGCAGGACCCCTGAGAGGTCTTGGGCATTCTAGGGATGAAGGAGGAAGGTCAGGATTGGGAGCCAGGGGAGACGCAGTACATCCTGGGCCCAGTCCCGCCACCTGCCTCGCGTCCTTCTCAGTGGCTGGGGATGTTCCACTGCGGGTAGCGCCGCCCCGCCATTGCATTCATTTCTCTCTGCGGCAAAGTTAGCCATGTGCACTGTCGTCTGTTTTCTATGAAGCGAGAGCAGACATTCATCACAAAGTGCCTGTGCAGGCTGCTGTCTGGTCAGCAGGGTTTGGACAGAGCCTGAGTCACAGAATTAAAGGTCTGGATTCCAGGACCACATTCCACGTGTGTAGCCCCTTGCATGCATCCGTCTCTACTGAGGAAAAGGGGTTCAGGGAGGGCACCTGGGAGCTGGGTTCACAGCACAGTGCTGCCACTTACTAGTGTGGGACCTCGGCATGTTTCTCGACCTTTCCTGACCTCATTTCCTCACCTATGAAATAAAAATAATGCCTACCTCATGGGTATTGCAAAGACTAAATTGCTGTAAGGAA
The DNA here is from genome assembly GCA_004024925.1 of Scalopus aquaticus. NCBI lineage: Eukaryota > Metazoa > Chordata > Mammalia > Eulipotyphla > Talpidae > Scalopus > Scalopus aquaticus. The sequence continues at coordinate 165,153 of PVIJ01000394.1, read as the reverse complement.
AAAATATATAAAATGTTAGCACATGTTTCACGATTGCTAAATATTCAAGAAGTGCTTGGTTATTTTTTATTTGGGTAGGGAATAAAGAAGAGGAAGAGCAGGAAAGGGGGAAAGGAGAGCAAACCTTTGAGGAAGAAGTTATTGTTCATGGATACACTCCTGAGGTATGTGCTCGCTCTTAAGTAGCCATCAAGTAAGGGAATGGGCACTGCAGAGGGTGGACAGCCCCTCAGCTCCCCTACCCTGTCCCCAATTCCTGCTCCCACCTCCAGGAAAAAGGGGGCACATCTGAGGTGACTCAAGAAGATCCCGAAAAGGCAAATTACTTCTCAGGTGTGTTAAATTCATGATAAGTAGCTAGTGTAGAAACTACAAAATCAACATGAATTCCCAGTGAAATGTGATTAACTCTACACTATTTTGGTAAATGTGAGATTCAAAATTCATGATGCCTTGAAGCCAAACTATCATCCAAAAGGGTATGTGTTTCTTGGGGCTTGGGACTTGGGGTTCACTTTTTAAGTTCAAGAAGTCATGAGGGATGTAAAATGATGGGAAACCTAATTACAGAGAGTAATCGGGGGGTTAGGTCTTTGTTGTTGCTATTTTTAAGAAAGATTTTCTGGACTTTTTTTTCTATTTGTCTCTCTCGAGATTCAGACTACAATTGAGACTGGTATTAAAAGACAATCATTACCCAGGCCCAAAGGATGGAGGACTCAGCAGGTTGCATATGAGCCACTTGATTTCAAGTGGTGTTAAGAGGGTTTTTAATTACTCAGCTTTGGACTCAGGTATCACCTTCCCTTACAAAACAGCAAGAGAAGAACAGCTTCCTAAGTGGATTAGGTAACTTCCCCACCACAAGCCCCAGGACCGGCAGCCATTTTGCCACACAGGAGAAGCTATTTTAAACTAGCTCATTAGCAGGGGCTGGGAGAGGCACTATTTAGAGTTCCCAAAGCCCCTGTGGAGAAAGAGGGAAAAGTAGACAACTTTCATCAGTAGCCAAGATCCCCACATTTTCCCCACCTGAAGTCAAGGACAGGCTTCAAACTACGTGGAACAAAAAGAGCAATAGATAGCATCAAGCAAGGGCTTTGGAGTTGACTATAAGGCGTTCCAATCCCATCTTGGGGTGCCGGCACGCGTAGGTGAGTTCATCAGGGAATATAGGCTCACTTTCCTAATACTAGTATTATTTTCCCCATGGGGTTTTTCTGAAAGTTACTTTCAAAAAAAAATATGTAAGGGTCTTGGCACAATGGTTGACCTTCAGTAGAGGTCTCTAGGGAGCAATTATAATCACTGTTATGAGGACAATGATGACAAGTTGTGTCACACACAGCTTCGTTCCTTTCATGTCCCCAATCATCCTTCCAAAAAGCAAGTCTTCATCATCCTCAGCTCACCATTGGCCTCTGTGAGGAAGGTCCTACTTCACGTTTGGCTCCATCGTCTCTTACCCTGCCTCGAAAGCGCAGTGCCAACTTCCCTTGTAACTCTTGTCCATCCTCCGCGATTCCAAACCCAGAAGACAAAGTTCTGTTGACCCCACGGGCGGATATGCCCAGCACCATAGTTTCACCTCTGGTTCTACAGTCCTGTTACTTCAAGTCAGTCCCCTAACCTCTCTTGAGTCCATTTATCATCTATGGTAATATCAGCTTCATTCATTTGAAAGAATTATGCGAGCTCAAATACTCAGTAGGGAGCAAAGTGAGGTTGAAAGACCAGCTATGGGTGGTTATTACTCTGTCTCTTCTTGTTTCTGCTTCTCCCAGCTCCATACTCATGCACCCCATTCTTGGCCTCTGCAGAGTTTACTTTCCCCAAGAAGAGGTCTGCTTTCTGTGCAAACAGTCTCCAAAGGCAATTAGGGCTCACCCTCCCTCCCTGGGGTTACTGAAATTCTATGCGTCCATGCTTCTAGGAACATTAACCATGACTTTACTTGGTGACACCGTCCCAAAAGGGACCCATTGGCTATGGGATGGCAGACGATGACTTCATCGGGAAGGCCATTAATCATAATTATGGAATAATGAAATGGCTGTCAATTTGCCCATGCCTAATAACACCTAGTTAATAAGAGGGTCTTTTGATTTCTCGCAGTGGAAATGGATGGCAGAGGAGAGTGTTTCTGGGAGAGCATTACACGTCTTGGATGGCTGAAATGCCTTGGCCAGTGGAAGTCACTCGACTCTTGGCTGGATGCCTCAGCAATACTCTATGAGCCGTGCAATAACCCTCTGAAATGCACTGCTGCTCCTGCCTTATTGCTTAATTAATCCACTTCTAATTGATAGAGCTATGCATTACCACGGCTGCTTCCCTGCCATGAGAGCCCATAAAAACATATTTGGCTTTTTTAACTGGACTCAAGGAACAATGTCAAGAACATGAACTCCTAAATGACGTCATACTTTGTCAAGAAATGTGAGTCCCGTGACTTTGGCCAAATAATATCCTGACATCTAATAAAAATGTCCAGGTCCACTGAAAGCATTATTATATTTCGAAGGATTTATATTGCAGGGAAGTGGAGAAGCAGGGGGTGGTGGAAGAGGACAGGAGCTAATTGGAGAGCGGGGGCTGATGCTGCCTTTTGCACCTCTCCCTGCAAGACCTCCCCCTTATTTCTTCCTCTTAAGTGTCTCGTTACCATCACAAAAACCTCCATCAGGTATCCGGAGAGGTGGGCAGTCTGAAGCACTGTGCTGAAAGATGAGTCATGTCTAGCTCAGCCAATTCCAGGCATTTGTGAGAAGAGTTTTCAAAAATAGACCGAGTTCTAATCCCAGCTCCATCTCTCCCTAGCAGGATGACCTAGACATGTTCCTCTCCATCGCTGGTCCCCAATTCCCTTAGATATTTAAAACACACACATCTTTAGAAAATTTCTTAAACCCCTCTTGTTGCTATAAAGCTACCCACAGTAGCCCTCAGGCACTTTCAGCTCTGAGACCTTGGAAAGAAAGGCCTAGATTAATGTAAACTGGTCTGACCACAATGAAAGGCTATGTAGAGAACCCTCATGGTACTAAAAATGGATCTGCCATATGTCCCAGTGATTCTGTTCTGAGGAATCTACCCAAAGGACACAAAAACATTAATGCAAAAGGAAACCTGCACTCCAATGTTTATTGCAGCACTATTTACAATAGCCAAGATATGGAAACAGCCCAAATGCCCCCAAACAGATGAATGGATCAAGAAGAGACATTCTATATACACCGTGGAATACTACTCAGTCGTCAAAAAGATAAACTTATGCTATTTGCCCCAATGTGGATGGAACCGGAAGGGATGATGCTCAGTGAAATAAGTAAGAAGGAAAAAGAAAAATATCCAATGGCTTCACTTGTAGGAGGAATATAGGGAAAATCAACAAAGGATCAGGGAAAAGATAAAACTTGCAAGCTGAGCACAGATCTGAGGCATCCAGCAGGGGAAGGAGAGAGAGAAGGGTCAAAACAGGGGAGGGAAAAGCACAAGGGACTGTGGTGATGGTTCATGGGTGCTGCAGTGGTGGCAGAATTATGGGAACAACACCTGAGGGAAGAAATCAAATACTGCACAAAAATGAACAACATTGTAATAAAAGAAAAAAAGTAAAAGAGAGAAAAAAAGGCCTAGATCAAGGGCACCGTGGAGGAGGACGGGGAATGTCAAAGCACCCCACTTTCCTATAGAGGAGTCTCTATCAGTTGTTTTTTTAAATTTATGCATACAAGAGCTGGGGTGTAGGCCAGAGGTGTGGGGTGGTGGTGAGCGGATTCACCAGAGATAGAGTGGGGAACTGAACAGGTAGATCCACTGAAATCCACTGCTGAGGGGGGCAGCAGGGAGACAGGAGAGGTCTGCTGCACCATGTGGGTCAGCTCCCTGGCCGGGGATCAAACTCAGGCCATGGTGGCTGGTGATAGCTTCATAGTGCTGAGATTTTAACCCCTGCACCACCAGGGAGGTCCCGAGTCTTTGCATTTTTATAGGGGACTCTTGGAAACATAATGCTTGACCTATAGAAATAATGTAGGGATTCCCAGCACCTGGCAATGGAGACCAGGTATTTCTGCTTCGAGAAGGGTTTTCCAGCGAGGCTGAAAATGTGACGTGTGGGCAGCCACCTTCCTCATCTCTGAGTAATGTGGGCCCTGAACACGCAGGAAGGGGCCTGGACTCCCTGGAGAAAGGAAGGAGAAAGGTGACCTCTTCCAAGGAGCTCCCTTCGCTTTGTGCTTCATTCCTTTCCCCAGTGAAGCCAGACAAGGAGTTGCTGTCGGTCTCCTGTCATTCCGAATGACTGGTGGAGGTGCGAGGTATGGAACAAATAATCTAACAGGTATCTGCTGAATCTTTGGCCCTTACCGGCTGATTGCCGGGCTGGCCTGTGGCAGAATGGAGTAGACGGCCCGTGTGCATTAGCCGGGCCTTTCTCGCCGATCCTGCGTTCCCCTGGGGGCCATGCCTCCCCTCAGCCTCTCAGGGCTCCAGCCTCTCACCATGCACCTGCTGGTTTTTTGCTCCTCTCCCCTCATCTGTGTTTGACCACTTTGATGCACTTCTTGGAGGACTTGCTCCAGGTCATACAACTAGAACGTGGATTCCAGCACCTCGCACGGTTGCTTCACATCTTTCTTCCAGCTTGGCACAGAAACCGTCCTCACTCTCTGCCCCGTGATTCAGCCCTTCCCTGGATGAATGACAGTGGGAAAATCCATTTCCTTCAGAGAAAAACACTGCCTCCTCCCACCGGCTGTCATCTTGTCACATGGCCTCCAAAGAGTCAGCCGCCGGTCCGTTTCACAATGTCCAGTCTGTCCAGACTTAGCCGCAACTTATTTGGTATGTGGATAGACAGAGCTTTCCAGAGGCTCTGGACTCCTGTTGCTGAAAGGCTGACCTCCAGGACAGCAGACAAAGGCAGGCGTTCTGGACACGCTAGAAGGCCCGGGAGGAGGGCACAAAGGCCCGGTGCTGCCAAATTACATTTCTTTCACCTATCAAGTTCCAGTGAATTCAGATCCCCAGAGGAGTAGGTTTTCTGTGGTCCATTTTTTTCCTGGAGGGCTCCCCTCAAATATAGCAAGGGTTGCACCCCAGACCTGGGTCAGCCTCCTCGCTATGGCTGATCCGCCTTCAGCTGACCCTGACTCTAGTGAGGCTGTGAGGTTATGGCCATCTCATCCTCTGCTCTTGGTGGCCCAGGAGCACTTCTCCCTCTCATGGTGACAAATGTTCAAGAAGTCCAAGGAAATGCCCCCGAGATTGCCTGCCCCCTCCTGCTTAGGCCTCAAGCACCTTAGCGAGCAGGTCTCTGCTGACCGTCCATCGGGTATCACAAAGGACGGTCACATGAAGGAGTTCCATGGTGGAGCTGCCCAATACGCAAAGCAGCTTTTCAGGAGTAATTGGTGAGTTTGACATTCAGCACAGGCTCGGACATTTCTACACGATTCCTAGGCATTTTGCAAGCGGAGGCTATTGCTCAACCAGAGACAGTGTGAGTGTCCGTCTTTCTGGGTCAATGCAGTCTCAGGTTCTAGACCTTTCCTTGTGCTAATCCAGCAGCTCACCAGGACATGAGGACCTGCCTGGATTGGGGAGTTTGATTTGGACCGCCTGGTCTACCAAGGTGTGTCCTTCTCACTTCTGTCGTCATGAGAGGGGCAAAAAGCTGAAATGTGTGGACCAAATTGCCTTCGTCATTCCTGAGCTGTTATTTTATTGAGAGGGAAGCAGTAGAGAGAACAGCCAGAGAGTAAATATCACCCAGTCCCCAACATCTATCCAACAAATGGATAAAACAAGAAACCCTTAAGAGTTACTTTGAAAGCCTTGAATTCTTAACGAAAACTTCCCCCTAAGATTCTCCCAGAAAAAAAACACAACTGAAATGAAAACTTTTGGAAATGCAAGAGAAATGGCACATTTGACAAGGGTCAGCTGGCCAGACTCCTGTGATGACAGCATTCTGGGAGTATTAATATGTACCAAGAGCTGTAAATGGTTGCAAAAATGTACATGGATTCCTTGACATAATGTACTAGCTCACACCATCTGCCACTTGCAACAGTCATGGGCTGCATGCTTGAAATCCTTTTTAATCACTTTCACTTAACAAGGAGTCGAACAACAAGCTAATTTTTGAAAATCTGCCACCGGCAACCTCCAGGGATATCTAAAATGGGCAGATGTCGACTAAAGAATGTTAAGAATTTCAACACTTTGTGTGCTCGTTCGCAATGGGGACTCGATTGATCCACTCTGAGGTGAATATCAACTGTACATAAACAGGGGGCACAGTGCAGTCCCCACATACCAATGTGCTGTGTCCATAAGATCAACTGAATGGTCTCAGGGGGCAAAAAAATAATTAAATATTGTGGCCCCTACAGATGCACCAACTATTCTTTCTCAAGAAACTCAAGATCTAGTCAACGCAAGAAGCCATGAGGCCCGTGACCCAGGAGAATAGGGTAGTGCTGAACTGGTTCTGTGTCGGGAGCCATCAGACAGGATGGCCCCTAGCGGTGAGTTACGGCCCTAATTGCCTGAGTTGCCCACATAAGGTTAGGGTCCGATAAGGATGGCCTTGGATCTTTGTTTACCCTCTCCATCTACATTCTTCCCAAACTGAGGTCAGCGGGACCATCCCATTATTTCCCGTGTTGTGCTCTCATTGGATCCCCGACCT
>PVIJ01000394.1:0-158353 GCA_004024925.1 Scalopus aquaticus | reverse complement strand
TCTGTGTACCCCAAATCATATTTGCTGAATTTCCTAGTGAAAAGAAAATAGTTTAAAGAAATTTTCGTACATGGTTTTTGCCTTATACTTTTAAAGTCTAATCCCATCTTAAGAGTGAAGCCTTCTTTGACATACCCTTCAAATCTTCAGAAAACCAGGCTCTCTTTGGAGCCTTATGGGAATACATGGCAGAAAACCAAGAATAGCCAGTCAGAGAAGGTAAGGGTCTCTAGGGAGATTCTTTGACTTACAATGGATTAGTTTTGCCTACCCAGGGATGGGCCAACTTGGCAGCATTTTGCCAAAATACCAAATGTTAAGACCAGAGGATAAGACGTTCTAAGAAGAAGATAAAAGTTTCTCCCATCATTCAAAAACAGGGGGACAAATCCCAAATCAGAGCTGTTTGTACCCTAAAACTCAGAAGGGATAGAGCAGGAACCACACATGACCCTGAACAGGGGTAGTTACGAAATGAGCTTTTTATGTATAAACAGAAGGTGTCTGTCTCTCCCCCAAATGAATAGTGTTTGGGATCTCATTGACCAAATTGCCAGTGCTCATTATCTGCTCCAAGATTTGTTCACTAGAATACACTTTTTTCCCACTGTGCCTCAAACGAATCTTGTGAGAGTTCATCTAATGTGTCCCCTAGACTGGGCCCTGGGCACCCAGATACTTGTTCAAACATTCTTCCATCTGTGTCTGTAAGAGTGTTTTTTGGATGAGATCAAACTTTTTGAATTATGAGTAAAGCAGATTGCCCTCCCTAACATGGGTGGGCCTTGTTCAATCAGTTGAAAGCTGAGTAGAACAAAAAGACTGCCAGACAGCTTGAGAGAGGAGGTGAGATTTTCCTGCCTTCAGTCTTGAACCAAAACATCAGTACTTCTTGGATCTCAAGCATGCCAGCTCTTAGACCCAAACTTAGGCTGTTCGTACCCCTGGTTCTCAGGGATTTAGACTCTGACTGATACTCCTCCCCTGGCTCCTAGGCCGCCCATTTTCTGACTATAGATTTTTGGGATTCTCAGCTCCGTAATCATGTGAGACAATTCCTTATGATGAATCTCCTAATACACATACACACACACACACACACACACACACACACACTCATACACTCACACACATCTCCTATTGGTCTTTTTCTCTGGAAAGTTCTAAGACATACATCTTTAGGCAGAAAATTTTCCATGGTTTGTGCATCAAATCAGGTCTCAAACTGACTGTTTGAAAAGGCTAAAATATGCTCTGGTAACAAGCAACTCCAAAAGCTCGGGGCCAGTGGGGCACAGTAATGGGTCATAGCTCACAATACACAGACACCACACATCAGCAGAGGGGTTCGGGTTATTACGGTCACTGAGAGATGCAGGTCGAAGGAGTGACCCCCTACCCCAAACCCCCGACTTTGCTTGTCAATACACTTGGGGCAGAGGAAGCACTGGTCAGTCTTGCACCTGCAATGTCGTGATGTTCCAGCCCAGGAAAGATGAAGCTCATCTTCAATTACAACTCATTGACCTGGACTGTGCCCGGCCCGGCCAATCACTAGGGCAGCAGGAAATGCCACCCCACCACGTGCTTGGAAGGCAGAAGCTGGAATCTCTGGGAAAGATTGCTAAGACTGCTATTTTCATTTAAGACATGAGTCACTTCCTCTGCTATCTTCTCCAGTCGTCTTGAAAATCACAAAGCAGTCTGTTTGACCAGATCCTGTGAACCGATTGCTAGAACAGTTTTAAAAATAAAAAAAAAGAGCTGGTATAGGTTGTCCAGCTCGTAAATGTTGGTTGAAATAAGCAAGTCATTAAACAAACACCAATTCAAATCCTCAGGGTAAGGGCCTGAGATTTTTCTTGGACACCCCAGTTTTGTCATGTGTAGTTGTCATGTGTAAAACGTAGCACCCAAAGTAAAGCTGCTCCATGTAAATGTCTTTTTATGTCCCTCTCGTGGCCAGTGAGGTTTCCGGAAATCCCACCTTATTGTCTCCATTCTTTAATTCTCTTACATTTCTCCAAAACTTCTCTTTCTTCCATTCCAAGAACTGATGTTCTATTCAGGTGGGGGTGTAACATGTATCTCAAGAAACATCTTTTTATAATATATGAAGGCAAGATGCAGGGTACCCTTAAAAATCTGTCAGAACTTGGGGGGCCTCCCTGGTGGAGCAAGGGGTTAAGTCTCAGCACTATGAAGCTATCGCAGTCACTGCAGCATGAGTTCAATCCCTGGCCAGAGAGCTTCCCACATGGCGCGGCAGACCTCTCCTGTCTCGCCTGCTGCTCCCCTCAGCAGTATGTTTCAGTAGATCTGCCTGTTCTGCTCCCCACTCTGTCTCTGGTGAACCCTCTCACCACCACCACCACCACCTCTGGTCTACACCCCAGCTCTTGTATGCATAAATAAATATATTTTTTTTAATCTGTCAGAACAATTCCTTCATTTTACAAATGAGAAAACTGAGTTCCAGAACACGAGTTATTTTTCAAGGTCGGAGTTTTTCAAGTTTTCTAACGATTTGACTAAATCTATTTTTACCAAATCATACACCCCACCCCACCCCCAGAGGGACCAACAACGGGATTTATTTTGCTGAACAAGCACAGAAAAACTCCACAAGGAAGAGAAAGTAAGATAGATATTGAGAGTGGTGATGTTGAAGAAAAAAATGGGGGGAGGCTTTTCATATTCAAGATTTCTCTGAACCATGTTTTGCCATGTTTGTGATTTATCCGCCTTATCCCCCCACCCACCCCACTCTCTCTTTCTACTCATACACAAAGACATGAGTTAAACAACAGGACGTGAAGCCATCTCACTGAGCATTTGTGTACAGCTGGGTCATAAAAGAAAACGACCACTGACTCATTCCTTTGAAGGGAAGAGGAAAAACAGCAATTCCAACAGCATCAAGTACTTGCTTACTACTAGCTTTTTCTCCATGAATAGTGTTTTCCGGGAAAATCGTATTCTTATTTATATTCATAAAGGCTAGTGCAGAAATCAAAAGATAAATAATATCTCTGGCCTTAGCCACCCACCTCTTCATAAGCACAAATTGTATTCTAACCTCTCTTCTAGCACTTTGATATTTGACATATATTTAGAGTAAATATCAGTCCTATAGACCATCTGCATAATCTTGGAGAGGTGATGGTCATGCAAATAATGACTCTAGATTAAGGGGTGGGGGATCGAGGCGGTGTTAACGCTAGGTCTTCATTTGAAAGCGAGCTCTGTGACCTGTCACTCCAATTACAGTAGTCCCCTGTCCTTCCCTGATTACATGTACGTGTGCCGTGGTTTTCACGGAAAGGACAAACCCTTTTGGAGAAGCCACGTAAGTGTTCTTGTCAACTGCACAGCTATTCATACTAATTGTGCTTTCGATTTCTCACTAGCAACAGCAGTAGAGACCAAGTGAACACACATAGTCCCTGCGATATAGTAAAACCCGAGATGTTCCTGACATCTCTCTAAGCACTTGAGCAGGGGTGGGAGCTAGCTCAGAGTTAGACTGTTAAGCACAGAGAAGAAATTAGCATTCTTCCGGCTCCTGTGATGATGGGAGGGGCAGGTCTGCAGGCAGAGCAGGGCTTAGAGCACATCAAGTCCCTGAAAGGGGAGTCTTTTTACTTAAATATTTTTATTTTCTTACATCATTGTTCATTTTTGTATAGTATTTGATTTCTTCCCTCAGGTGTTCAATGTCACTTAAATTCTGGGAAATGCAAATCAGAACCACAATGGGAAACCAACTCACACCAGTGAGAATGGCCCGTATTAAAAAAGCTGGCAACAACAAATGCTGGCGAGGATGTGGAGAAAAAGAATCCCTCTTACACTGCTGGTGGGAATGCAAACTGGTCCAGCCACTATGGAAAGCTGTGTGGAGGTTCCTCGGAACACTGAAAATGGATCTACCCTAGGATCCAGTGATTCCACTGCTGGGAAGCTACTCGAAAGACACAAAAATACTAATTCAAAGGGAGACCTGCACCCCTGTGTTTATTGCAGCGCTATTTACAATAGCCAAGCTATAGAAGCTACTTAAATGCCCCAGAACAGACCAATGGATCGAGAAGATGTCGTCTACATACATAATGGAATACTACTCAGCAATCAAAAATGATACACTCATGCCATTTGTGCAACATGGATGGAGCTGGAAGGGTTTATGCTAAGCAAAATAAATCAGAAGGAAAATGAAAAATATAGGATGAAAGGGGAGTCTGTCCCAACCTTTTGAAAGTCAAAGGTCCCCCAGTGTTTTCAGTCTGAGAAAACAGTGGCTAGAACACAGCCGGGAACCCGTTTTGGTGGTGTTCAGCTTTGCGGTCCAATGCCAAAGAGAGAGAGAGAGAGAGAGTTGCAAGGTGACGCTAATACACCCATGTCTATTTCTCACCCAGAAAATAAAGGGTGCTTTGGCGGTGGGAGAGCTATGGTGACTGCACCTAAGGGGGAATCCTGTACTGTGTAAACACTAACAAGGATGTAAAACAATGGTACTGCACCAAAAATAAATAAAATAAACATAAGGAATAAATTTTCTTTTTAACTTGGGCTTCTAGGCAAAAGAAAGATACATACTGGCTCTTTTGTTGATTGAATTAAGAGCTTGCCCTGGCGGGGAAGAGAGTCTCCCTTAGAAATAGGTGCTTACTGTTTATACCTGTGAAAACACGCGCACACACACAAGGAGGCACACGCTCCTCTCCTGACTGCGCTCTGCAGAGTAATGTGGTCCAACTTTAAAGGACTTCCTCGCCATTCCATTGGTAGAGCCCTTCTTTTCATACCTCTCAGTGGGCCAAGAGACTGTTCCAGATGGTAAAACAAACTCCCTTCATTTAACTCCAATTTGTGTCAAGATTTTTGCACAATAGATTTGGGCACAGAGGAGGCTGAATAAGGGGCGTTTGTTTATCTAGCATTACAGTCCGGTTCCTGCTCTTCTTTGTCGAATGCCCCCTGCGCCGTACTGTGCAGCTTTTCCCTGCACGGATGTTACCATCAGGTCCTTGTAGAAATCTATTAACTCAGGCTGTCATGCCCTTCACAGGAAAGATGGCACTGGGTTCTCCCCTGGGCAGGGGGCAATCTTGGCCAGTGATCAAGGACACGCAGGAGGCCTTGTCACATGCATCTCTTGCCTCAATGGCACAGACCATCATTTTCCTGCTTTGTGCTTCTGTTTCCTCAACTGTTACAAGGGTTTTAACTCCTGCCTCTGGTTCCTCCTAAGGCTATTCTAGAGGGAAGTGGATAGAAATGTCCTTGAAGGGAAAAGGTATTTTCATACAACAATTGGATAGTAAAATCAATTAAAAGAATATTTTTTAAAAAGGAGCTGAGATGGGCAGATGCGAGTAAAAAGAAGGAAAAGAATGGAGCCATTCACCCCCAAAGCTACTGGAAAATGTGACCTATTTCAGGTGATATTAACAGGTACTCTGGAATGAAAACATTCTAGCAGCCTCATTCCTGGACCCCTGCAAGAGAGGCCCTGGCCCTAGTATTGGGAAACAGGCCCTGTCCTTCAGGCCAGCGAGCCCACACGTCTGCTCAGAACCCACTCTGACCCAGATCTGCGCGCCCAAGCAGCCCAGGCCCCACTGGGAAGAAGCTTGCATATGTATGTGCAATCTGACGTATCCACACGTGCACGCAAAGGATTCCATGGAATAAGCCACCAAGGCTCATTGCATTATGGGAGAAGCCTGGGTGGTATGGAAGACACTAGATCATGTCTTAGGGTCAAGGAAGTCTAAATTCAAACCTGGATTTCCAGACAATTAGGAAGGAATATTTGTCAAGAGAGGAGGACGTACTATCTGTTACACAGCAGCTTGATTTGATAGCTTAAGTTACAATTTCCAAAGGCTTCGATGTGGGTTGTTTGGGTCTCCATTTATATTCATTCTTCAGAGCCCTGAAAATACTAGAAACAGACCTAGAATCTGGGGTCAATTAAGTTTGGGAAACATTGGGATAAGCACTGTTAAACAGACTTATTTTAAAGCAGGGTATCTCCAAGCTTCAAGATGAATCATGCATTATGTATATCCAAGAGAAGATTATACCATATTTTCTTTATTCCAGGATGCACTTTTTTTTTCACATTTTAACATTTCCAAAATCAGAATGCATCTTACAATTGCAGCCAGCCAAGAAAACAGCTGTCCCAAACATGTGAATTTTGTGTCATATGTGTCAGTGGCTTGGAAGAAAACCCCAGAGACAATAATGGAGCATGTTTTAAAGAAATGTTGCATCACCGGAATGCTTGATGGCCTAGAAGAAGATATCGTGTGGAAAAACAAAAACTTCAATCATTGATTTGAAGTTCGAAAATGATGTTGAAGGGCCAAGTTCAACATGAAGTTTGAGGAAACGTAAGCAATTATTTTGCTGAAATTTTCTCCTTTAGATACACACACACACACACACACACACACACACACACACACGAGTGATTATAACAAAAATCTATCTATAAACATATTCTACATCTCTTTGAATAAGTATAAAATAAAAATTCTAAGTGCTAAGAAAGAGTCATCTCAGGCTTAGTTGGTAACAGTTTGTCTCTCTTAGTTGAAAATAATGATATGTATTTATTTAATGGCATTTTAGATTCTATAAAATACAATATATGCAAAGTTTCTTAGATGTCTTCAAACCCCCCAGGGAGACCCCTTTGATTCTAAATCATTACATGAGATTAGTGTTTTCTGGACTCTACTTTGAAAAGGCTGCATTAAATCATGAAATATTGATTAGAAGGGGCTTCAGAAGACCCAAATTCTTCATTTTCTAGATAGAAAAAATGGAAATATTAAAGAAGTGCCTTGACCAACTTTACACATAACTTAAATGGCAAATACAGAATATAGCCAGCCGTCCTGACTCTTGGTGGAAAAAAAAATTGAACCCCAAGATCACTTGAATTTTCTTGAATTTTATCAAATTGATTGTTCCTGTCCCACCTAGAATTAGTCCATGCATAGTCTGCTCTTTTGTGTTTTAGCAAATTCACAATTTGTTTATGAACCAAACCTGGACTTGCTACCTCTGCCCAAAGAAAGTGAGAAGTGAACAGCCACTTTTTTAGGGAACTGTCACTGAAATCGTGGGGACAACAGCCCCATTAGGACACACACACACCCTTTTCAGCGTCATTCCTCTCTGGCTAAGGCTGAATGTGTGTGTACTAGATGGTTGCCCACATGGCAGCTGGATACAGCCAAGGCACCCAGTAATTAATTCCGGTACGTGCCCACACGCCAGTCCTGCCCACAGTTGGCCATCTTGATCACATGACTTTCCCCAGCCAATGGGACATCAGCAGCCTTGCACCAGCCGGAGGCTTCACGTGGCACTTGCAAACAAGGGTTGACTCTCTCTCTTGCTCTTTGTAGCAGCCCGACACTGTGTAAGAGCCCTGAACTTATAAACCCCACGTTTGCTGTCAAAAAAAAAAAAAAGAACCCTGAACTTGCCTCCTGGAAATTCAGGACTCAGTCGACAGTCAACCACCAAACCTAAATTCAGCCATTTTGGTCCTCGCCAGTCCTGAAAGAAGCCCAATCCAAATGAGTGACCCACAAAATTTACCCACAATAAAATGGTGATGTTAAGTTTTGAGGTGGTTTACTAGACCGCATGCAAGAACTTGTGAGCCCCCAAGCCAGGGCTGCCCCAAGAAAGGCAAGATTATTAACCACCACTCTGGTTACTCAGAAGAGAGACAGAAAAAGTCTCATTAATATTGCCTAGGAATTTAGGCTTAAGTCTTCTGACGTAGCCTGTCCCTCAACCCAGCAAATCAATGCTAATAAAACACATGTGCTGGAAATCCCCAGGTGCCCTTCTAGGCAGAACTTTTTGGTTAGGGAAAGAAAAAGAAACTTAATTTGAAGCTTTAATAACCTCCCAATTAGGTTGTTTCTGTTAGCATTAATATTTAATCATGACATTACTGTGACTGTTTTAGAATTGAACTGAAATTAAGTAAAAATGTTTGATCATAAATAATTTCATTATTAAAGATAATTTTTGTTATGTATGTTCCTGTGCCTATCTTTTATTAAGTTTACTTTTCATGTTGACATTTTTAAGGGCATAATTGTATGTTTTCGTTCTTAGCAATATTGTTACCATATATTAATTATGGCATCATGCCAGGAACACACCAGTAATGAAACCCACTGCTTTCTCTACTTTAAGAGCCAGCAATGAACTCTCCCTTCTTCACAACTCACAAATAGATGATCAAGCTATATTGATTCACTGAATTATTTTCTTCTCTTAATTTGTGCATAAGCATCATTGGTCTTGATTTATTGCAAAATCAGTGTCAAAGAGAGTGGAGGGATCGTTATCTTTACCCTTTTTCCAGGAGTTTTCTGGAGACCACATACAGGCAGCACCAAGGAAGGGTGATGTGGTAGGCAGCATGACTGCCCCCGAAGACGTCCACATCCTAACCCTCTGTGGGGTAAAAAAGAAAGTTGTCAGGTTTTTCCACCCTCCCCTTAGTGATGGACTTCTGCAGGCCTACACATATTCCCAATGGCAGGCACCTGGAGTGGGGTGTGGGCTTGTGTGAGTGGGCACACCTTGGCCAGAGATTGGGCTTATAAGCAGAGGAGAGCAGCAGTGGCAGAAGCAGCAGAGGAGAAGCAGAGAACCTTCCGTGTGGAGTGCAGCAGTGGCCACGGGACGCCACCAGAGAGCCCGAGAGAGTGAAGATTTGCCGGGGGCTGGGAGGCCTGCCAGCCTCCCGGCCCCCCGGCCCCAGGGAGGCCTGCCAGCCTCCCGGCCCCCCGGCCCCATTGCCTGCCCTGTCCCCAGCTGCCTTTCCACAAGAAGCCATTAAAAGCTTAAAAAGCCACCAAGGGCTCCAGGGCTCCTCCTCCTTTTGACCCGTCTGCGCAGCTCCCCACTCCCTGGTTTTTCCTGCCTACTACAGTTGGCGTTAGTCAGCAGGATGACTTCAACACAGACAGGTATAGAGCTGCCCGAAGACTTCAGGAAGAACTGACGGGGGCAGACTACGAGCTGGACAATGCTGGAGGCCACAGCAGCTCAGGAAGTGACCAGAGTCCAGGAGCTTCTAGAAGACCTGAAAAAGCTGCACAGGAGGTGGACAAGGTCCAGGAGCTGCAGGACAAGACCTCAGGTTGAGGAGACGGCCTGAGAGGACCCGCTACTCCATGGCAGCAGACTCATCGAAAGAAAGAGTAAAGCACAGATGGACTTGGAGTAAGTTATGGCTCTGGGACCCCGGGGATGGAAGGAATCGTTTTGCGCCCCAGAGGATGGGAATCAGGAGGTAGCCGGTGGGCCTCGGTGGCCAAAAGCAGCCTGTGCGCTGCCCGGACCTCCCCGGGCCACAGCCCAGACAGGCAACGGCCAGAGTAGAGGAAGGGGCAGGCGCGAGAGCAGGCTTGTGTCAGGGTCTCTGCAGCCAGGCAGAGGAGCTGTAAAAGCCAACTTGAGGCAAAAGCTGGTGCCAAGGTTGGGCAGCTCTGAGCGGCTGGTAGCGGCTGAAAGGTTCTTGAAAGCCAGTGAGTCTCTTAAAATCACCTGTGTGTGATGCTCTGTTCACTGCGGAATGAGGGTGAGGTGCTGAGGCACCGTCCTCGGGGCGGGCGGGGAACGTGGCGGGTGGTGGAGACCACAGCCGAAGAGGGGACCCGAGAGGCCACATGTGGAGCTTGTGTCCATGGACCCCTGACCCGTGCGCGTGTTCAGAGGGTCAGCCTGAGTGCAAGGGTCTGCGCATCACAGAAGTGGCTATGGAAGCTGAATGTTGGAGTGACGACAGAGTTCCCCTGGAGATTGGGCGATAACCCCCAAGGAGTGTGTCGCCAATCTCAAGAGTTGAGTGCATCCTGGGGTGGGTGCTATGTGGATCCCCATCTCGAATGGGCAACATGAATTGGTGGATCATCTGTTGGCACCAATAATCTTGTCTTTTGCCCGTAGGCTGGTGTCCCGCCTGGGCTTACTTGTATTTTGCTATTTTGCTGCATTGTTGTGCTGTGCTGCATTGTTTGACTCTGTGGGTCATGTTCATATCCACTGAGGGAAATGTGTAGATTGTGAAATGTGTGAATTGTATGGCAAAAAAACCTGAGGGGGTGGACTGTAGGATAAGGGAGAAAGTTGTCAGGTTTTTCTGCCCTCCCCTCAGTGATGGCTGTCTTCAGGCCTACGCGCATGCCTGATGGCAGCACCCAGAGTAGGGTGTGGACCTGTGTGAGTGGGCACATCTGGGACAGAGACTGGGTTTATAAGCAGAGGAAGCAGCAGTGGTGGTGTGGCGTGGTAGGCGTGGCGCTGTGTGGCAGAGTGCAGCGGAGGGCTTAAGATTTTGGCGGATATGACGCCGCCTAAGGGAGCAAGTTTGCTTGGACTGATGCTGAACCTGCTGGGTTTAGGGTGGTTGCACAACACCCACACAACCTGTGAACATGTTACCTTCCTTGGCAAACCCTAAGGGTGGGGAGATTCTTGCATTATCTGGGGGTCTCAATTCAACCACAGGTGTCTTTAAAATTGGAAGAGGGAGGCAGAAGAGAGAAAAGTCTCACCCTGGAAGCAGGGTGAGAGTCACACATGAAGACTCAACCCCTGATTGCTGATTTGAAGATGCAGGAATGGGGGGCCACACATGCAGGAAAGGAGGGCAGCCTCTACAAGCTGGAAAAGACGAGGCAACATATTCCCCCCTAAAGCCCCAAGAAAGGAACACAGCCCAGCTGACATCTTGATTTTAGCCTAGTAAGACCAGGTCAGACTTTTGACCCACAGACTGTCTTGTTTTAAGCCACTAAGCGTGTGGTCATTTGTTACAGCAGCCCCAAGACACTGACACAGGTAGTATTCCCGGACACCTCGTCGGAATCCAGGCAAACCCACGAATGAGCCGTGTGTCAGGGGCAGGCTGTTTAACCTCTCTAAGCTCCCTCTTTCTCATCTATAAAGTGATAATAATGGTGCTTATGTCATCAGGTTATTGGGATAATTAAATGAAGCAATTTGCACAAAGCTCTTAGCACAGTGTCTAGCACATTCTAAGCACTTGTTAGAGGTCAATTATTGTTGCCATTATTAAAACTTGTGGTTGATTGTGTTATTGTTCGCACTCACTTGCACCCTGCTCTCAGAGAGGTACCTCCTGCCTGTCAGCAGGTCGCTCACAGAGCCTTCCAGAACATAGCGGGCACCCCCCACCCCAGCCAGGCATGGCCACAGGGCTCCTTTGGCCAATGGCCTGCTGTGAGCAGACGTGAGCCAAGCCACATCCAAGGAGGAGCTTTCTGAGCAGGTGCAGAGTTTGGCTCGGCCTCTTCTTCTTTCCTCTTTGTGACAAGAAAGACATTTCCAAAATAAAATCTGCTCCTTCCACCTGAGTCCTGGCTGAGAAGGCGCATGGCACAGAGCCCCAGCACATGTAAAGTGAGATAGAAATGTTTATTGTTGTAAGTCATTGAGATTTGGGGGATGTTTGTTTTCATAGTAAAGTTGACAAATACACCTCTCATGGATACTGTTTGGAAAACCTGCCAGCACGCGGGCACGTTCGCTCGTTCTCTCTCTCTCTCTCTCTCTCTCTCTCTCTCTCTCTCTCTCTCTCTCTCTCTCTCTCTCTCTCTCTCTCTCTCTCTCTCTCTCTCTCACACACACACACACACACACACACACACACACACACACACACACACACACACACGTGCATGCATACACACCCTGCATGCTCACATACACCCCCACACACTAGCTATAAGAACTACATTTTGCTTACAACTACCCTGAAGCTCATAGTTCGTATTCTGTGCACCCTTAGGTGCCACAGTTAGTCCAACTGGATGGCTCGGTTTCAACTAAATAAATTCCCTGTCCAAGAACTGTGGAATTCTGACCTGGAGACCAGCTCTGCCTGTGCTAGAACTAAGGGATGTGGGTAGAGGGGAAAATCTCAGGACTTACAGCCTGGTTATTTTGGGTCTTGCAGTCAGAGACTCTGAGAAGACATCTCTGCAGGGAAAGAAGAAGACAGATGCAAGATGGGGAGAAAAGGCTGCCTGAGTGAGTTCCTAATAGTTTTCTAATCACTGGGCTTGGTCGACCCTGAGGCTCTTGAGCTCTGGGAGATATTACCTTCTCCCTTGTAATAATTCTGTTGGCTAGCAACCAGTGGTGATGGCCCCATCTTTGTTTGCAAGTCATAGAAACAGAATCTTACTAGCTTGATAAGGAAATAAATGCATTAGAGGAAGGGTCTAGGAGTAGGGAATTGATTGGGATGGCTCATCAACCAAACTGAAAATACAGAAAAGAGGGCAGGACTGGGGGTTCTGGGTACCAGGAATGATGTAATCTTATTCTCCCTGACTAGGATGGATAAACTCCTCATAGATCTTCTGCTCTTAATATGCTAACAGTTCCAAGCCCCATGAGAGTTGGGGCTCACATTTTTGAGTAGGGAAGGCCAGGGAAGGTTAGCCTGATTTAAGCTCCACAAAGCCAGCTTACCCTGGACGGGAGACAGGTTGTTTTTCAAAAGGAAATGAAGGAATTACTTTTAAAAGAGTTAGTAATAAATGCTGGGAAGCCAAAGAAATTAAATTTCCACTCCAATGGTGGAAGTAGAGTGGTGGACACAGAACTCTGAGAAAAACAGGGCTTCCTTCCACCCCCTGGAGGTGGCCCCTCACCACAGATGGGCCCTCGGGGCCAACCCTGCATTGTTTCAAGACTGCCCACACTTTCTACTCTAAAACCCCAACCCTTGAGCACAATGATTTGCCCAATATTTAGTCAGGAATCATGTTCTAGTCTCTTCTAGGTCTTCCCTCTCCCCTGTGGATTTTTTTTTTATATTTTCTATCATTTTCCTAACTATTTTTTTTAAAGATTTATTTATTTATGCATACAAGCTGGGGTGCAGGCCAGAGGTGTGGGGTGGGGAGAGGATTCACCAGAGACAGAGTGGGGAGCAGAACAGACAGATCGACCAAAATACACTGCTGAGGGGAGCAGCGGGCGAGGCAGGAGAGGTCTGCTGTGCCATGTGGGAATCTCCCCAGCCAGGCATCGAACTCACATCGCAGCTGCCGGCAGTTCCACAGCACAGCGCTTAACCACCAAGGAGGCCCATTCCCTGTGGATCTTAAGGCCTCGAAGGACCAAATTTAAAAGCCACATAAAAGCAATGGTGTGAATTCACCAGCATCATCCCGATTTCTTCAGCCTCAGGACCCATCTATGCAAATAACAAAGATGAAATAACCGAGTCCATGTCAACAAGGTACCAAAAACATTTAGTCAATTAGATCAGGTTGGCAAACAGCCTGTCATTCTGGTCGAGGGTGGGAGAATCTGCCGATTTGTTGTTAGACTGAATTGACGGGCTGTCTTGGTCAAAATAAGTCTTTTTTATTAAATGTTGACAGATCACAGTATATCAAAAAGAAAATCTACCAAAGCCAGTTTCATCTATGTAAACAGCAAAACGGAGGTGGCATATTGGAAATCTCTAAATAACACTTTGGCTACATAAAAGGGTGTAATTCTTTAGGTCAGAATAAATGAGGAAAGAAAGTCTCCTTTTCGAGAAAACTGAGTCTAAATTACCCAGAGATGGCACATGGCTGATATCAGGGTGATTTCTCACCCTTCTCTAGAATCTCACCAAGTAAGCGCCACGCTCCTGCGATTTATGACCTTGTTTTATCTGACCAATGACTCTAGAAGGTAAGGACCGCTGTCCCCATTTGTAAAAAGAGGAAACTGTGGTTTATGTTGTGGAAGTGGTTTGCCAATGTGACACAGATACTACATTTCAAGAGCGGAGATCGGAACTGAGGTCTGACTTCAAAACCCTGGTGTCAATCGTTGGGCGGGGTCTGCCTTCTAAGAGCATTAAACAACCTCCCAGACACAATGCTCGAATCTCATCCTTAGGCTACCCCAGAAGCTGCCAAACATCCTTGCCAATCACTCTGGCTCAGAGCATCCCCTTTCATCCGTCCCCCTACGTGCAAAGGTGGGCCACTGAACAGCGTGGGCTCCCAAATGCTCTCGCCCAGTGTGTCCTCAAGGTCATTGAGTCCAGAGGGTGTACCCCATGCTTTCTGTTTTTTAATTTTTTTTATTGTTTCTGTCTTTTACATTATTGTGTATTCCCCATGGGTTACCCACCGCCCATTCACCCGTGAACCGTCACCATAGTCCCTTGTGCTCTTCCCCGTTTTGAACCCACCCTCCCTCACTGAGTGTCTCTCTCTCATTTACTTCCCCTATATTCCTGCTATGAGTGCAACCATTCGATATTTTTCTCTTTCTTTCTGGCTTATTTCTCTGAGCATGATCCCTTCTAACTCCATCTATGTTGCTGCGAATGACATGTGTTTATCTTTTTCACTGCTGAATAGTATTCCATTGTGTATATGTACCACATCTTCTTGATCCAGTCATCTATTTTTGGGCATCTGGGTTGTTTCCATACTTTAGCTATTGTAAACAGTGCTGCTATAAACATACGGGTGCATGTGTCTTTTTGGATTAATGTTTTGTGTCCTTTGGTTAGATTCCCAGAAGGGTCTACTCCGCGCTTTCTGTCACTGTTTCGTGTGCATGGGGACTTCACACTTCTGCTGCAGTTGCTCTTGGAGACAAGCACCTTCCCACGAGAGTGTCTGACCTGGGGTGTCCACCACTGCCTGGTTTTGTGTCGCTCATGCAGCGGGGGGCTCTTTCTGTGAACATGGGGTGAGACTTCCATTGTATTGTTACTGACTTTTGTCTTATACTTATGGCTGTGTCTTCAATCCCTCCTTTCATTTAAAGACTAAGAGTTGCTTGAACAGCAGCAAGGCTGGCTACTGTCTCCTAACCCTTCCGATGGCCTCTTGCCTTCTGTCCATCCCAGCTACGACCCTTGTTTGGGTGGTGGCCCCCAAACCCAGAGGGACTCACAGGATGGCAACAAGGGTCTGGTAGTTAACCAGTGTCTTCAGGGGTCATGACTCAAGGGTGTGTCCACCCCTTACAGAATGTGAACTTTCAGAAATTCTTCACCTGAAGGGACATGACAGGAATTCATAAGAAGGAATGAGCCTCCCACAATCTGGCCTAGTAAGACAAAACTATTTTAAACAACTGCCCAACAGCCTGAATCAATTTCTTTAAATTCTAGAACTCTATTTTCAAGTACGTATCCCTTAGTGATACAGGTAGATAGGTAGGTAGGTATATATAGATAGACACACGCATATATGTATATGTATCTATATAGCTAGCTAGCTAGCTATCTGGCTATCATCTGGCTACCTGGCTATCATCTGGCTACCTGGCTATCATCTGGCTACCTGGCTATCATCTGGCTAGCTAGCTATCTGGCTATCATCTAGCTATCTGGCTATCATCTAGCTATCTAGATATCATCTATCTGAGCAGAGCTCCAAGATCAGGGTCAAACCCAGAATAAAAGTAGTCAGAGAAGAAATGGGGTTCAGGTGCATGGCTTCCTCTTAAGAAAGGAAAGAAACCTTTCCTGTGGCCAAACTTCTTGCCTTTATGCTTACTCATCTCCACCAGCAAAACTAAAGAGAATATGGTATATGTTCTATAACTCTTCTTTCCTCCAGGACACCAAAGTGGAAGACGAGTGTAGAGGAGCTTATTACATGAAACCATCAATTCTCCCAGGTTCCTTCTTGGAAAGGGACATGGGGGGTGGGGCAGAGGAAAATCACGGTGGAGAGAAGGTTCGAGAGGAGGGGGTCCATTCTGAATTCAGTGTGTCGCACAGGGGAACGGGACACAGCATTGCACATGGGTGGTGGCCCCGGAGCATGGAGCATAAGTGACAGTGTGAGCAGCATCTGCTTGAGTTGTGTCACGTGCCAGCCCAGAACATTCTCCCACCACTGAACTTACATTCTAGGGAGAGGAGGCAGGCAGTGGGCCAGCAAGACACTATCAAGTCCTGTTTAGGGCTGTGAAGAAAATAAGCTCTTAACTCTCTAGATCCACTGTGGCCGCTACTCCCTGACCATGTGACTCAGTGGGGGATGGGGAAGACCCCGTGCTGGCTTCAAGAATACAAAGAATGGGGCCTCCCTGGTGGCGCAGCGGTTAAGGGCTGCACTGTGGAGCTGTCGGCAGCGGTGACGTGGGTTCAACGCCTGGCCAGGGAGATTCCACATGGCGCGGCAGACCTCTCCTGCCCTGCCTGCTGCTCCCCTCAGCAGTGTATTTCCATTGATCTGCCTGTCCTGCTCCCCACTCTGTCTCTGGTGAACCCTCTTGCAGCTCCACGCCTCTGACCTGTACCCCAGCTTGTATGTACAAATAAATCCTTTAAAAAAAATACAAAGAATGGCATCTTGCAGGTAATCACAGAAGCTGGCATTTATTGGCACCTGCGATATGCCAAGCACAGCAAGCAATTTTCATGTATTAGTTCAAACAACAATCCTACAAGATGTGTTAATGACCATCCCATTTTACAGATGGGGAAGTTGAGGCACAGGGTGGTTTAGGAATTTGCCAGAGGATGCACTGTGAAGAAGGGACAAGGGGATTGAGGAGCAAGGAGGTGCATGGCAGAGGTGGTTCTTGTAGACACTCCGCTGCCGGCAGAGTCTATCTAAATGGGTCCAAGCCACCCTTAACCCCAGGCTGGGCTCCAGCATTGGCAAAGAGAAAGACCCAGTTCTGCTAAGGCCTGCTCTTTGCCAATCAGTAGCTAGAACTGTCAGGGTGTCTGTAGCATTAGGGAACCCCACGCCTGGGTCTGTGAGACAGACCTTCTATGGAAAGAAAATATGGACCTTTTCTTTTAATAATGCTCAGAGAAATAATGAAATGGTAGTATTACAAAAACATAATTAGGTCTTCAAAAAAAATCTCCACTGGAGTCCTATAAAAAGACCACAGGTGTTCGTCATTATTTTTTATTTAGCAGACAGTTTTAGCCATTGTTTGTTTTTCCCCCATTTATTAAGTTCTGGTATTTTAAGATGATTTGTGTATAATAATAACAATAATTTCCTGTTTGCCTGTCAGTTGTGAGCCGCTTTAATTACAGATATTCATTTTCACAAGTTAACTTGGTAAACACACTCATTTGTTATATTCCCTGTTCATTAAATCAGTTAGCACAGCTAGTAACTATGTTAAGTATCTGGCTGTGGGATTGCAGCGATGGATCTTCATCGGTTTCCAATACTGTTCTCAGAGACAGACACAGACTTCCTGAGAGTCCTTCCCGTTGGGTTGGAGATGCTGGATCTCCCCTGGCCTCAAGGCATTACGTGAGGGCACCCCCCCAGAGGGCCGGTGTACCAGTCACAATCATTCATTCAGACTAGAGGGGAGTACAAGGGCAAGAGACGGAATAAAGGACGAGGGAATCCGGATGAAGGAGGATTGGCATAAACGTGTTTGGAGCCCTCTGACCCCGACCCCAGCCTAGGATGTTACTCCTGCCCCCAACTGAGCCCGCAGAAGGAGGGGGCCGGAGTGACCACAATGTGCCCAGACGACCTTGACCTCTGGCGGTAGCTGATGATTCCAGGATCCACATCAGAGGTCATCAGTTGCCTCACATAAGCATTTGCAGGTGCATGTAAAGTTGGAGATATAAAATTCAGAGAGTCGAAGCTCAGTCTCGGAGCCATCGCAGCACTAAACCACAGAGGAGCTGCTGTTATGGAAAGGTATGAGGAGATTAATGAAGCAGACACTCCTTAGCAACAAGGAGTGTGCACCCAGAGAAGAAAGAACAGACAGAAAGGAGGTCACCTGAAGACTTAGCTGTTCCGAGGAGCCCAGCTATTTGTTTCTTCGAGACTTCTGGGCATCTCTGCAATAAACTAGCTGCTGAACTGATTTCATGGGTCTCTCTTACTTACAAGCAAATGCCTTCTGATCAATCCATTTCAGTCAGGGTGACTGGGAGGATGGTGATTCCACTAAAAATGTTATAACTGGTAAATTCCCATTGTTCCCAAAAGGAGCCATAGATACCAGTGTTAGCTCTCTGGTCACCTGCTGATTAGCTGTTTCACTCAAAACTTTCCCCTCAGCTAGTGAGGCCTACCACTATGTTTGCTTGCTACAGCAGGACTAAAGGCAATAATAGCTTATAAGCTCCCAGTTGGTAAGTCATGAGGTTCAGGGGAGTAGTTCATGTGGGGCAGGAGTAAAGATGGATGAGTTAGGATGGCACAAAAGAATGGATACTTAAACCAGATAAAAGTTCCACAAGTTGACGACAGTCAATTTTTCTTTATTCCCTTTCTTTTGTGGCCTTGCTGAGCTATCTACAAGAGAAAAGTATGTCAGTTGTAGTGGCCAAGCAATGATGAGAAAGTCATGACAAGATTTGCTGTGAATGTGGGGCAATTAGGGAAAATACTGAGTTTTACACATTTAGGGTGAGTCGTCTAGGTCACCCCGAAAGGTGTTAGGGGCTGACATTCATCACCATTGGCCAAGAGCCCCCACACTGGGTAAGTTCAGATCAATCTAAGGATCTTCAAAAGGCCCCGAAATTAATTCCCTGCTCTTTTCTCCTGGATATAGGACATCTCCTTCCCTAGGGTGCAAGTTCAAGTCCTCCTGGGTGGCGCTCCTGTCTGTTCATCATATGCCCATCTTTAGGCTGTGGGTCTCGTGATCCCTGGATTCTCTCTCCTTTCAGAAAAAATGACCCAAGTCAATGCTGGAAATGCACGTTGGACTTTAGGAGCAAGATGAGGGCCTTGGGCCTGCCTGGTGGCACAACGGGTTCAGCGCAGCACTGTGGAGCTGTCAGCGGCTGCGCCGCTAGTTCGATCCCCAGCCAGGGAGCTGACCCACAGGGCGCAGCAGACTCTCCTGCCTCGCCTGCTGCTCCCCCAGTGTACTTCAGTCGATCTGCCTATTCTGCTCTCCACTCTGTCTCTGGTGAACCCTCTCACCGCCGCACGCCTCTGGCGAGCAGCCCAGCTTGTATGCAAAAATAAAAAATTAAAAAAAAAAGATGAGGGCCTCATACTCCAGCCCTGGAGTCAAGAATGGAAACCATCTAACCCACAGGGCCACGGGGTAGAGGGGTGCAGGGTAGGTAGAGAAGGAATTTCTGCAACAAGCCTTCCCAAAGAGGTGAATGAGAATAGGACCGAGAGTTTGTGTGAAGGGTTATACTCTTAGAATTCTGAGAAAGAGAGTTGAAAGGAAGGAGAAATGTTCAGCTGGAACAGGAATAATAAAAGATCTCCTTTAGAGACCTTTGTCTTCCCTGCAGGGCATGCTGGGAGGAAGAAGCTCAGAGACGCAACCATAGGCGTGGACATGGTGGTAAATATTTGGCGAAGGCAGTGCCGGCATTCTTATAAGACTTGCTTTCGTGAGCAGATTCATTTGTGGGTGGAGTCCTGCAGGTTTTGCCTGAATCTGTTCTCCCTGCTCTGATGACAGCACCTGGCTTTGAGTTGGAAACCCCCCCCCCAGGGGATATAGTCTTTTGGGGATTGTCCAGCAAAGTGTCCCAGCCTTCCCTGCCTAAGGGGTGGACAGATGACAGCTAGACCAGTGAGAGGTCCCTCCCACAATTTTGATCTTGAGTACAGTAATAGAAATCCTAAAACCTCTTGGTGTTGACTTCATTCTGATGGAGGGTTCCAGGAAAGACTGCTGTTTGGGTCCTGCTCTCCAGAGGCATGGAGCAATTCTTGCAGTCTTGCAATTCTGACGGCAGTCTGGCAAGGCTCAAGTTCATCAAGACTTCCTTTAATTTTACAAGCTACCTCATATCCTCCCAATAAGTTCCCTTCCTGCTTAAATTGCCCACAATCAGGTCTGCTGCTTATTATTTAGAATCCCCAAGCAAGGCATAAACAGTAGTACCAGTGTTACAGAAAAAGCAAGACATGGCAGAAAGAACTGAGAATTCCAAAGTTAGGGTCTCACTCCCAATTTCGCAGGTGCCTCTAAGATGTTGGGCAAGTCTGGGCGAGTTCCTCAGGCTCATGAAGCTTCATTTGTCACCTCTGCAGAAGAGGTTGAATGCGAAGCTGCTAAGATCCTTCTCTGTCTTCACAGAAATAGTTTTTCGAACATCTCAGTGCTTTTAAACAGTCTCTAGTCTCTGTTTTCTGCTGTCCACTACCATTCGCCTCAGCTGTTGGACTGGAAGGAATTTAAGCAAAGGAAAGAACAAACATTCCAATAGCCTTCGTAAAAAGAATCCCAAATTCCATGCAATAAGCCAGTTTCGTTAAGCAATAGAAACTTAATCTGATTTCATTATTTTTTCATTCTTTCATTCGGCATTGCCTAAGTACTTCTTGCACATATTTTACTTTCTTCGGGAGCTGAAAAGGAAAATCCAGACGTGATCTCTGCTTTTAAGAAGCTTGAAATTTAATTGAAGAGGTACAAAAACCCCTAGAGAATTTCCAGGACAACTAGAATTCTGTAATCACAGCCTATATCAAGGATGCAGTAGGCTCTTAATAAGTATTTGTTGACTAAATGCACATACTGTGATGCAGACTATAACGTCGAGAGCTCAGAGTGATGACTAGAAGATGAATATTTTCTTGCAACTACTATCTCTACTTCATAGAAGTTTCACAGAAGTTTTGATTCCGAAAATATTGCTCAAAAATAGATCCACTGGGGCCGAAGATGTGCATTTCACAAAAGAATATGCTTAACGTTCAAACAATGAGTTAAAGACTTTACTTAAACTAGATTGTTCTTTGTGTGATGGCTTTAGAACATTTTTCTGGTGAATGAGGGTAAACCTGAACTTGACATGCCAAAACCTAACTCCATCCAAAACCTTTGGTCTGTCCCTTAGATGCCAGTGTAATATAAAATGACACGCAGCAGTGTTAAGCAAATGGAGCTGTTAAGCCTCCGGCCCCTCGCCAGGCCTGTCAACACTTAGAGGTCTGAGTAACACAGGGACTCTTGTTTCAAGAGGCAAAGTTCACCCTGAAGATCAGAATCCATTAGGGAGTAACGAGAGCCTCTGGCACGGCAGAGTGGACGAGACTCGGGAAAACCCGCACAGTGAATGCAATAAAATTAAAATGCAGTGGGGTGTACTACCGTGGCAGCAAGTATAACCTTCCTGGTGTCTTTAGCGGTGTTAATGGATCTACTTATGGCACAGATGGTGGTTTTCAGAAAAGTCATTTTTTCTTTAACAAATTCATGACTAAACTAAAAAGACCACTATCAACGTCATTACGCTTTCCAATTGACTTGCTTTAAGGGTTATTCTTTTATTATAGCTCTTAAGCTCCCATTTCTTTTTTAAAGTACTTCTTTTAATACCAATTTTCACAGCACTAAGAAATTTAACACTCTTCAGTGGTTATATTAATGGTAGGGAGCTGTGGCGGGCTAGAGAGATGCTTGAAAGACACCCCTATGGACTGGCCCATCACAACTTAAGGACCCCACCTGACAGCCAGGTGGGGGATTGTGGTCAGGAGGGAGGAGGGTGCTGTACCTTCTTGAGAACAGCACCCCTCCTCCTGGCACACCCACCTCATGCTGCGGGTGATGGTGTGCTGTAGTCCGGGCTACTCTCTTCAAACAGGATTCCGTGACAAGCCTCTCTACCAAACTGTGCTCAGTGAGGTCTTTCAAATGACCGGCAGGTCTAATTTGGGGTTGATTGCACAAATCCATAAGCATTTTACAAACATCACTGGGAGTCAGTGTAAACACAAAGATCAAACAGATTCGGTAGAGCATGGGATCAGCCAGAGTGAGGCATCGTGAGCCAACCAAAGGATTGGATGCTTTTTGAGGTGAGATTGACTTGGAAGCAAACCAGATTTCATAGCAATGAAGATATTTATTGTAATATTATTTGGAAGAGTAAAAACTGGAATGACTTTCCCAGCAATAGGAAAAAAATTAAATACATCTGGTCGGCTATTAAAAAGAAAATGAGCACCAATAAGAAAAATAGGAACCAATAAGAAAAAGCATTACAAGGTTACGAACAAACCCAAGACCCACCATTTTTTTTATAAACAAGATAATGCAACCACTTAAAATACGTGATATATAGCAAGAGCAGTGGTGGAAACACATCAAGATACAGCCGGGGTGGTTCTTTGATGGCGGAAATACACATCTATGGCTACACATCTGCATTTCTCTAGTCCCCGGATTTTTTACAATGTGTTTCTTTATATTCATAATGAGGACATTTTAATATTTGGTTTTATATGAAAAAAGGCTAGTGGCCCATCACACGGGAATTTTAGTGATAGAAAACATGCTTTTGGTGATCTGAATTCTGTCTGAAGGTGCCCTGCCATATGGCGTTTAACTGTTCCTGGTGTTACTTTAACAAATCACATTTAGGGCCTCCCTGGTGGCGCAATGAGTTCAGTGTCAGCACTATGAAGCTATCCAGAACCACTGCAGCACGAGTTCGATCCCTGGCTAGGGGGATTCCCACATGGTCCAGAAGACCTCTCCTGACTCACCCACTGCTCCCCTCAGCAGTGTATTTCAGTCAATCTGCCTGTTCTGCTCTCCACTCTCTCTGGTGAATCCTCTCACACTCCCCCACACTTCTGGCCTGCACCCCAGCTCTCGTATGCATAAATAAATGTCTTTTTAAAAAAAAGAAATTACATTTAGCATCTAAGCTGGCGAAACAAGGGCCATGTGTGTTCACCCTTCCACCTTGCAGGTGGATAAACAAAAGTTCAGAAATCTCTTTCCTGAGATCTCTAAAGATATTCCTTCCTTCATCTTCCCCTTCTCTCAATCAGATCATCCTTTTCAAGGCAAATACTTGCCCGCCGTAGAAATCTATAAGACTCAAAAGGAAGGAATAATTCAGACCTCCCACTTTACTGGACAAAATCAGTTTTTTTTTCTACTATATTCTGCAATTACACTGGTCACCAGTGGGATTGTTATTGGTTTTAAAAGGTGCTAATCTGTAGTATCTTGGTGTGCTGAACAGGAACATAACCCTGAAAATTTTTATTAGCTCTCGTTTTGAAGATATTTCAGATAATTCGTTTTATATGTTTCACTGTGTAAATTTATCCAGTAGGACTGCAACAACATCCTAAATCAGCCTAGAATGATGTAATATTGCATCGCATTGCATAATACCATCGTGCACGCATCATCCAGAGTTGATTGCATCCTTTTCTGATGAAATGCAACACGACTGCCAGGCTATTGTTGAAGTAAGCTGACAACAGCAGTGCACTATAGAAAGCCATGTCGGAAAGGTTGAGCATTGAAAATATGTTAGACTTTGTGTGAGACAGTTTAAGCTACTGTTCCATAGAACTGTTGTTATTTTATCCATTTAGGCACAATACAGAACAGTAATGCCTCGAAAGTGCGTTAATAGCGTGGACAATTTCTGCTCTATTTGTGGAGAAGTGACATTTGCCAACCAGAAGTATCACTTCTTAAGTGAAGAAGGCTTATCATCTTTACTTCGGATGCAAGGTTGGGGACCAAGACAAGCCTTGGGCTCCGCATATATGCTGTGCCACATGTAAAACACAACTTTCACAGTGGTTAAGTGGCAAAAGGCCATCAATGCTGTTTGCAGCCCCCATGGTGTGGAGAGAGCCAAGCAATCACATAAAAGACTGTTATTTCTGCTTGGTTCCTCCTCTTTCTGTCAGAATAATGAAGCAAAAGAAATTGAGAATAGTCTACCCAAACTTTCCGTCTGCATTGAGACCAGTTCCACATGGTGAGGGACTTCCTATTCCAAAACCTCTAGCAGAATATTCTCTTGATTCATCTGATGAGGACAGGAGTAAGCTGACCTGTTCTCCTGTTCCAGCAGCATGCAGTGATCCAGATTTTCACAGGGGTGCATCATCAACCCCACACAGACTAACACAGGAAGAACTAAATGACCTGGTTCGTGATTTGGACTTATCCAAAAAAAAGGCAGAATTGCTAGGATCAAGACTCTACAAATGGAATCTTCTAGAAGAAGATGTCACAATTACTTTCTATCAAAAGTGCCACCAGCAGTTGGAGCCTTTCTTCAGAATGGAAAGTACTCTGGTATTCTGTTCCGATATTG
The DNA here is from genome assembly GCA_004024925.1 of Scalopus aquaticus. Taxonomy (NCBI): domain Eukaryota; kingdom Metazoa; phylum Chordata; class Mammalia; order Eulipotyphla; family Talpidae; genus Scalopus; species Scalopus aquaticus. The sequence goes on along the minus strand of PVIJ01000394.1, from coordinate 134,232 downwards.
AGGGCCTCATGAATGCCTTAGAAATCACTCATGACCCACAAGAATGGAGACTATTTCTAGACTCTTCGAAACTGAGTCTTAAGGCTGTGATTTTGCACAATGGAAACCATCTTCCATCTATTCTATTCCTGAACAGCTGTACAAGAGACATGCGAAGAAATCTAAAAAGTAGTCTATGACTTGATTTTTTACAGGTATTAACCATAGGCCTATTGGCAAGCATTTTGTGATGTAAACATCAATTTATTGCAGATTACAAAAAAAAACTAGAGCCAAAATTAGTATTTGGCTGTCATATTCGTGTTGAGCACATACAAATTCATAGGAAATGACTAATTTTATTTCAGTAACATGACTTTTGTAAAAATTTGTTGACCAGTGTTAGTTTCCAAAACAGACTCAAATTCTGCTGCTGGGTTAACTTCAAAGGAACAGTGTGTCATGATTCTTAATTTATGAAAGACTCAACATGACCTCCAAAGACATTTTTTATTAATTTTTTTCCTTACATTGTTGTTCATTTTTGTACAGTATTTGATTTCTCCCCTTAGATGTAGTCTCCATAATTCCACCACCACGGCACCTGTGATTATCACCATGTCCCTTGTGCTCTTCCCTCCCCTGTTTTGATCCCTCTTCCTCCCCGTCCCCTTCTGGATGCCTCAGATCTCTGGTTTGCCTGCAAGTTTTAGCTTTTCCTGATCCTTTGTTCTGTTCCCTATATCCCCCATATAAGTGAGATCATCCGATATTTTTATTTTGCCTTCTGACTTATTTCACTTAACATCATCTCTTCCAGTTCCATTCATAATGCTGCCAATGACATAAGTTAATCTTTTTGATTGCTGAGTAGTATTCCATTGTGTATATAGACCACATCTTCTTGATCCATCCCAAAGACATTTTATCTTGAAGCCCCCTCCTGGGTAGGGAGTGCTATGTGGTGGTCTATGCAAGTGACTGCAATTGAGAGTCCTTATCTCCCTCATTTGGCTGAGAGAATTCTGGAATCTTCCTTTGCCATGTTTCACCGGGATATAGCTTGTCCATGGGACAGGTGTCTCAGGCACATGGAAAAGCATAAAGGAGCCTGCCTTCTCTGGAAAGCAAGACCCAGAATGAGACACTCTAACAAAATTGCTTGCTTGACTTAATCCTCTCCTTGTGGAGAAATAACATGTTGGAATATCTGAGGAAAATTAAAGTGCTTTTCAAGAAAAGGTTGAATTTTTTTGAGAAAGTTTTCTTCCCTCTTTTCCTCAGAGACATTTCCCCTTTGGAAACGGAGAGCAATTATTTTTTATTCAACTTGTCTTTAATTTTTATCTCATGTGAAGAAAGAACAGTGATCACTCACAAAGAGGTTTTAATGACAGTAAAAATGGTTTCATGATTGATCATTTCATGCCGTGCATTCCCCTGGAGCGCCCACAGATCGCCAGCAAGGGGGAGCCTCTCTCAGCATGAGCCGGCGGGGGGGCAGGCCTCAAGGGCTCAGCACAAGGTGGGGGGGGGCGATTCCTTGAACAAAAAACACAGGAACAAAAGGCCACAATTAGAGATGAGGAGAAATAAAGATTCAGAATGTGAAATATTTGAGCACTTCTAAATGTACTTTCAACTTTTTAACTCTCCTATCATTTCTCAAATCCTGATTTTTAATGAGGAACACTGCAGATAAAGAGATATCCAAAAATCTGAATGAACAATCAGGAGAGTTCTTAAAAATCAGAGACATTCGTAAAAAGCTCCATATGTCTGTCATCGAACCTTGTACTTAACACAATGTTGAACTGTAAGAAGAAAATTGTTCTTTGTCTCAGTGTGCAAAGTTTCTTGCTAAGTTAGATGAATGCAATATTTATTTCATTTCAATTATGACTTCTCAGCGTGGTTTTCTCTGCAATAGGGTCCAAGAGAGAATGGAGCATCATCTAAACTCTTGGAAGTTTTACTTTCTTTCCATGGATTTCCAGATGACTATGAGGGCTTTCTTTTTACTCCTGACTGTTTTGCTCAGCATCATCCCTTCAGCTCCATCCATGTTGCCAAAAATGACATGAGTTTATCATTTTTGATTGCTGAGTAGTATTCCATTGTGTATATAAACCACATCTTCTTGATCCATTCCAAAGACTTTTTATCCTGAAGCCCCCTCCTGGTTAGGGGTTGCTGTATGGTGGTATGTGCAAGTGACTGCAATTGAGAGTCCTTGTCTACTTATTTGGCTGAGAGAATTCTGGAATCTTCCCTTGACAAGTTGAATGCATACTCCAAACCTCCCGGGAAAATACCCACAAAGTACACAAAAAGCCTAGAGTGTCTATACCATAAACCAAAGACTTGGTGCCAGGGAAAGGCAGACCCAAAAACAGGGAAATGGATTCTTGCTGCAGCATGGAGATTGATTTAAAAACACATAAGTACTCTCTGAATCAAAAGAGAACAGGTAATTTCAAAAGAAGATGAGAGGTTAACTCCTTTACTATTTACAGCCCAACTATTTACAGCCAAACTATGACTCAAGGGTTGAACTGAGAAAGTCACCCATTCTTCTGCCTTCCACAACTGGTAGGGCCCCAACTGCACCTCTATCAGCTCTTCTTTCCCCATCTACTTGGAGGCATCGAAGTTCAGCCCCTGACATGGCCTGGCAGAAAGTAGAGAGATTGAGCAGGGATGTGGTTGTCAATGGAACTGCAGTTTTCACAAGAATAGCATCAGAAACAGGAATTGCAAACAGTTTGCTGGGAATCATGGGAGGTGTTCAGGAAAGGGTAATTTTCACTTTAGCCACTACTTAAAATATTGAAAACGATCTGTGACTCTTACAATGTTTAAATCAGACTCCAAATCAATTTCTAAAAGAGACAAAAATAGCATATATGCCAGCAGTCAACATATAAACATACACAAACACACACACACACACACACACACACACACACACACACACACACACCCCTCCTCCAACCAAATCTTTATTGCAGGTAAGGGCAAAGTCTCAGATAAGGAAGCCTGAGATGGTGTTGGAGTCCTTGGAAATACAAAGGCTCAAAGAAACAGTACAAGCATCAGAGTTCAGTGCTTAGAAATTATTTGGAACATCCCTCTAATCTAAGCTGATCAAAATTAAATCCTGCCTACTGTGGGGATTTCGGTACTTAACCTTAAATAATTGTTCAGTAACTCATTTTGGCTCCCTCAACAAGAGTTTCCCAAAAGTGACAAATTGGTCTCACCAATTAGTTTCCCATTTGGCATCTCTTTCTCATCTTAAAATAGGCATGTGATAATGACATTTCTTGAAAGACTGCAATAAAGAGAAGACATTAACATAGCTCGGATAGCCCGCCTGGAACATTCTCTAAGGCCAACAGGAAGTCATGTGACTTTATTATACTGCTGAGTTGGCAAACATGAGAGGGGTTAGGGAAGGGTCTTATTCAATGAACCCCTTCACCTCTCTGATATTAACATGTGCCTATATGGCCAAACAAACTCTCAGACTTGAGAAAGAAGGCCTTTCTCAAATCTCATCTCGCAGGTAGGTATCAAGAAAGGCAAAGGAATTACATATTCCTAGAATTTCAAGTGTCCTGTGTTTCTGACTATGTACTTTGAAAATACAAGGCCTTAAAAGTTCTTAGAAGGAATATTGTCTGGATGGAAGAACCCCAACACATTTTGTTCTTTGGGAAATTTATACATGAAACCTGTCTTGGTGATACAAATTCTAGAAGAGCATCATTCTGAGTACCACACAGGAAGATGTGTTCACACTGTCCAGAAACTTCCTGCTAAAAAAGACCTGATTCTGATGGAAAATTATATCAAAATAATTTTAACCAAGATTTATGAGCCCCTGTAGGAATTCAAGGAAATGGATTCTACAGTTTCCAGAAACACAATCTAGAGATTCCGCTTCTTATGTGTCCCAAAGGCAACTCCAAAGAAAAACACAACCTGTAGGGTAAGTGGAAGTGATCAGGTTTTTCTGCCCAACCCCCCCACCACACCATTAGCATCTGTGATCCACCCCGGTGGTCTTGCATGGGTGTCTGATGGCGGCACCTGGAGTATGGGATGGGCGTGTGTAAGTGGGCGCGCCTGAGCCAGCAGGCTGAGCTTACAAGGGCGGCGCCCACAGAGGGTGAGGCGGCAGAGGACTTTGGGGCAGAGCACAGTGGAGACCAGCGAAGAGACCACGAGAGAACGCCAGAGAGCCCAGAAAGAGTGAAGGTTGGCAGGGGACTGGGAGGTCTACCAGCCCCCTGGCCCCCAGGCCTCCTGGCCTGCCCTGCGCCTGGTTATCTCACTACACATGGTGTAGAAAGAGCATGAAAACCTGACAAAGCCACCGAGGGCTCCAAGCCTCCTCCTGGACCCATCTGCCCAGATCACAGAGAACCTGGTGTGTGCCTTGCTGGCACCACGAACATAAATTGGATCTCTGAGGATCTGACCATCATAACATTAGCCTTGAGTGTCCTCTCCGCTGTCACTCTGTGGACAAACTCCTCTTGGCTCCATGGACTCGATATTGGGCTGATTTTCCTCCAACTCAGTGGCCACTTTCTCAATTTTTTCCTTGAGCTCATCTCTAAAGGTTGGTGCATCATGAACTTTAAACTCTAGAACGTTCTCTTCTCCATCCGCACACTCGAAGATTTTTTCTATTCCCATAGCTTTAAAGGCTCTCTACACGTGGGGGATCCCTGAGCCCTGACTGATCCCCTGAGCCGCAGGCTCTAACCTGTGTTGGAGCCGGAGCTGTTCGTTTTCCTCGTTCTCCACACGGCTCTCCCCGCCAGCGCCCTATCTTTTTACCTCAGGGCCTCCTCTGGTGACCAGAAGCTGCTCTGCCTGCACACATGGCAGGTGGGAGGACCCAGCTCAGCTCCTCCAGGAGCAGCCTTCAAGCAATAGCTGCAGGGACAGGCCAAAGGAAGAAACCCAGCTTCTCCCCTCGGGGCTGGATTAACAGCAGAGAGGCAGGTTTGCCTGGCCAGGAGGTTCTCCAACAGGAACCCGCCCAAGGCACGACTTGCTTGGTTCTGTATTCTCCACTGACTGCCTTCCCCTCCCGGCCTCACCTCCACCCAAATCCCCTAACTCACATGAACCCCTCTCTGAGGATCTTTTCGGGAAAGGCAAACTAAGACAGCCTCTCTACCCACATCTATCAAGGCCTCCTGGCCTGCTCTTCTCTCTCTGACCTCAGAAAACGACACCGTTTCTCAAGCAGAAAGCTAAGAGCTAGCTTTGCTTTGACTCTCCCCATCCACCTCCACTTCCAGTTCCTGGCTCTTGAGCCAGCGCTAAAGCATACACCTCATTTCTTCCCTTTTCTCTTCTGGTCCTAATCACCCTTCAGCTCTCAGCTGCCTTCCATTTCCCCTCCCTGCTCCTACCCCTCCCAGATTCGATACTTCACAAGGTTTCTGCATTACAAGTAAGCCCCTGAGTCAAGTCGAACCTCTCCCTCATTGGAAACATTCCCATGGTTTCCCATCACACTTGGAGCAAAATCTACACCAAAGTTTTCCAGGCCCCTCACACTCTAGCCCCTGCCCGAGTCTGTAATTCACTTCACACCACCCCAGGTCACCGCAGTCCAGAGCTCCGTCCTCTCCTCCAGAGACGCCAAACTCATGCTAACTTAGCAGCTTGGGGTGAATCCTCCCAGCCCATAGGTCTTTCCAGGACCCTTTGTCAACCAGGTCTCTGCTCAGGTGTCCCCTTTTCAGAAAGACGAATCTCAGAGGTGACGTCAGGCCCCGCTCTGCGGCACCCCTGAAATCCTTATTTCTTGTTTTTGTCTATCTTCCTCTGCCAGAATGTCCGCTTTGGTCTACCACGGGCACACAGTAACCTCGGCCTCTGGAACCACGCCAGGCACACAGCGGGGGCTCAGAAGTTCTTCAGTGAGTACAGACCACATACAAAGCACCACTCTAGGTGCCTGGCAGCTTCGAGGAAAGCCTCGCTATCGACACTTTCCACTCTGACCTTCAATTTTCCGTCTATAAAGTGACTTGCTGAAGATCACTCAGCTAATTAGTGGAGCTAACTGCCTACTCAGGGATGCTGAGGAGTTAGGAACGAGAACTTGTGACTAATTGTTTCAGTTGAAACAGCGAAAGTCATGAACAGCTGCCGCTTCCAGAAAGTCAAATAATTAGGTCACACATTTGGCCCAGATTTCCCTCCTTCCTATATTCCCTTTCTAAGATACTAAATTTGAGGACATCTCTACCTGGGTTTATAAAAAGGCATGTAGCCCAGAATTGTGAATGGAAGTGCTCTCACTTGAAGCCTCAAAATGCAAACCTATTGCCCTTATGCTAAAGAGATAAACTTAATCAGAGAGTTTGCAAATTAGATTTCATTGACATAGCGGTTGCCAAATTACAGCAGGGTCTTGTGATGGTGTTTTTATCAGGAGTCACGTGGCAGAACCTCTTTGTGACTGAGACTATTTTTAGGACTCTTTCCATAGGTTAGGTTTGCTGGATGATCAAGGCCCAGTAGGAGACCTATGTATTTTTATAAAATTCTATATTGCTTTTAGCATGTTTTATGATGATCAAGTACACCTCTATCAAACCTCAAAGCATATTCAGCATTTAGAATTCCAGGCACAGTCCCCCCAAAGCCACTGCATTGTCTCCGACTTCAGAGGGGAATTACTTGAACTCAAAAATTGTTTGGATTTCTAATCAGAGTTTGGTGACAGGAGATTCGTTTTTGATTAGAGATGAACTTCGAGGCCAGACCGATGTTCTATGGGAACGCACAGGGATGAGAAAGAGTATCTCAAAAGAAGTGACATCAAAACTGAAAGGGGAAGCTTTTGAACAAATTTGTGGCACTTTTAACAAATTCGTAGCACTAATTTGCTTGGCTCTTACCCAGCAGGCATCCTATTAATAAAAGGAAGAGGAGGAAAAATGAGGAAAAAGAATATGTCCCTCTAACTATGGGGTTTACTAGTGTTAGACCCAGAAGCTAAATTGGATATGTGAACACCAGTCATCCCTTAGATAATTGTGTCCTGGCCCATTGTAATGCAGACAGGCCCTCAGGAGAGGGACAGGAATCAGTGCATAAACACCCAAACCCCACATCCTCTGGGGGTTTTTTGGCGGGACACCTCTCTTCTCGGGAGATCCTGGGAGAGCAGACCTTTCATCACACCAGCAACAACTTCAAGTCCACACTCATAGGTAGACTTGTCCTCCTTTCTTGTCTTGTCCCTCTTCCCCTACTCCAGCTTTCTGGAAGCACCTACCCCACGCCATTGTCTCAAGTCTTCATGAAAATCTAATGAAGGTATCATTTATTGGGGTATTGGCATTGGGACCTAAAATGATGACTTCTTCATTTTATGTACTATTTTATTCCATCCAATTGCCATCTTGGTCTCTCAAAATCCTTTCAGTTGTTAGTTTTTTCATCTGGGCAACTGAGGAAAGTGAAATTCAAAGGTGGAAGGAAGAGTGCTCAAGAGAGGTTGTGACGGTATGACTGCACATCCTCGCCAACACGGTGCTGTCAGCCAGGTCACAGGCCCCACCCGACGTGTTCCACTGTCCTTGGACTGCCCCAACCCTGTTCCCCCTTGTCTGCCAGACACCCTATTTGTCCTGCAAGAGTTGGTTTCAGACTCATGGGCTCCAGGAAATTGGCCTGAGCTCTCTCAGGGGAGGGCCAATTCTTACTGCTCTTGGGGTCTTGTTATCGCCACTACATTCTTTCAGGGGATCTCTTATCCTGCTCTAGTGGACTGCGTCCCTAGCTTCTGCTCCATGTTGGGTATCTCCACATTTCTGTGCCTGGGACAGGGTTACACACAAGTTGATACTTAAAAGCATTTCAAGGGTGGGTGGGTGGGTGGATGGATGGATGGATGGATGGATGGATGGATGGACAGTACTTCACTTTCCTAAGAAGAATACAGCACTACGCACAAGATAAACTGATTAAAGAGTCAACTTGAAGAAAACTCTGGAATCAGGTCACAGATGACTCAAATCAAGTCCTAGCTTTTCCTAGGTAATTATTGGTTATTTTACTCCAACAATTGAAATCTATTAAATACACAAGAACTATTGGTATCAATGTATGCTAGCAGTTGGTACCACAAGGTGATTGTTCTTTCATGAGAAGTATGTACTCGTAGATGGGTCCCATTACTCTTCTATGTCTTGGGTTTCTCAATCGTAGTAACAGTAGCTTCATATATCAAAAACTGACTTTACACCAGAGCTGCCAGTGCATTGTCCACGTGACTGATGCCCTGGGTTTGTGCAGTCTGCGATCTATTCGACTGTACTGGGCAGCCCTACATGGTGTGATTATCCCATTATTATCCCATGTGTATTATCCCATTAATCGTCCCCCAAAGTCTCAGAAAAATACCAAATTATAGGTTCCATACTTCAAGACAGAAACAGGTCCAGAGAGGGTAAGGGGCTTCTCCAGCATCACACAGCCATCAGCTGACCAACCCAGGACTTGCACCCGTGGAGTCTGGTGCCAACGCTCCTAGTTTTAACCTCATACAACACTTTGCAGCATTATTCAAAGTTACAACAAACTCCTAGATCCGAAGGAAATACTTTTGCAAAGAGTAAAGTCAGTAGATCTTAAAAAATCATTTTTCCTGGATGGCAGACCCCTAATGGTCAAAACCTGAGAGGTTTTATATAAATAACCTGGGAAAATTTCTAAGCCAGCTATACAAATTCATATTTTATAACAAGAACATAAACTATATTGAAGTAAGAAACAAATCTCAGCCATTATTGATGTTCCTTATCAATAATGATAAATATAGAATGTTCAGAGCAAAGGGGAGAAAAAAGCTAGAATCTGTTAAAGGCAGAGTCACAGAAATTCCTCCCTTTAAAAATCCGGAGAATGTATTAGAAAAATTCCTCAAAGGCATCAAGTCAGCCGCAGTTCAACTGCTAAGAGTGATTTATTCCCAGGTCTCAAGCTGGAAGCAACCAATTTCCCCCCCAAGTTTAGCAAGAGTGGTCCAAGATTCTTTTTCCTAAGAGAACATAGCATGAATTCTTAGTGCAAAAAGCACATTTTATCATTCTGCATAGATTGGTTTAGAAAGGGGGGTAAAACCGATTTTGAGTGTTCTCCTAAACCCCACAGAGAATCTATCCACAGATCCATGTAGAAAGTTAGTCTCGTTGGCTAGTCTCAAACTTAGAGCCAAAGATTAAAAATACTGTCACGCTTCGAGAGCCACAAATTTCAGAAAATGGAGCCGTCCATTCAAATTTTTCAGTTAAATGATGCTTCCCACCTTGAGAGCAGAAAGTCTTTTTTTATTTTCACCTGTTTGGTATCACTCTCTCAAATGTGTTTCTGCATTCTCTGTCTTGATAATGAGAATATACAGAATATATATTCTCAATAGATACATATGAATATATATTATATGTCCTATATAATGTATGTTATCTGAATATATTTAGTGTATGTTATATATAATATATATTATTATATATAATTCTGAATATATGTATCTCAGGGGTGGTGTGGGGTCATCATCACGAGTCTGTTACCACATTTGACATCATGCCATCAATCTTGTCATTATATTCCCGCAACCGGCTGTCCCAGCATAGAAGGAGTGTCCTTCGAGAAGTCTGTCTAGAAGGCCCAACAGCTGTCCCTTTTTGCTGTCCTCCCCCTGCTGGGCTGCTTCTAACGTGCCACTGCATTTTAGATCAGGGGTAGGTAAGCTACAGCCAATGCATCTAATCCAGCCCACCGCTTGTTTTGTAAATAAAGTTTTATTGTCACATAGCCATGCTCATTCCTTTCCACACAGTTGTGACTGATTTTGCTCCACAACTGGCCAAGTAGAGTAGTTGGGACCAAGACTTCACAGCCTGCAGGGCCCAAAGTATCTACTATTTATTCTGTACAGGAAAAGTTTGCCAGCCCATTTTAGATTCATGCATAAGTCAAGATCTTATGGAAAGATCTTGCCCTCTCCTTCTGCATCTACTACTGTGGTTAACAACTGTGTTCTCTGCAGCTGAAAGGTCTTTGTCGCTTACACCGGTTTCCAGGTGTGTTCTGGGTGTTAGGGGATACTCAAAACCTACTCTTTACATAAAAGAACGTTTTCCAGACTTTTAAAAGTGGGAACAGGACACTGTCGGGTAAGAGTTTACAGTGTCCTAATAACAGCTCTTGTGCGTATTATACAGCCTATCTCTAGCCTTAAGCCATGTGTCTAAACATCACTGTCATTCAGGATTCTGATGCCTGGAGAAATTGAGCACAGCCAGCCAGTCCAAAGCCTCAAAGCACAGCTGGAGTCACTGACTTAAATAATAATAGGAAAATGAAATGCAAAAGAGAACTAAGAAGTCACCCAATTAAAAAATAAAATTATAAAGGACAACAACTGAATCAGACTTCTCCTGAGAGGAAAGTTAAACCAGAGACAGTGTTTAAAAACTTAACATGGCATTGTAACCCAGAACAGATTTCCAGCCAGAGGAATTATAGCATATGGTATTTCACACACAAAAGGTAATTAAGAACTGCCTTGGAAAAGAGCATTTGTAGCCACCTCATCAGTGACCTAGCAGGCTGGTTTGTATCAGTTACTATTCATTACTGTCAGGGAGAACAAAACAGAGTATGATTAATGCAGTCCAGTGCAATGAATTGCAACAGAAGATGACACCTCAAAAATGAAGTTCAGGGAAAAAAAAAAAACACCATAATTTACTAAGTCTGGGGATTCTATTTGCATTTATACAAATAATATGATTATAATTAGTATTATTATCCACCAAGTAATGAATATTTAAACATTGCCTAATACGAGTCTATGTGCTATGTGTGCATTAGCTCATGAAATGCTCAAAAAATTCAGTAAAAAAAAGGTGTTAATATTATCTGCGATCTACAGGTGAGAAGAAAGACTCCAAAGTGTCAAGTAAGTTGACCAGTTAGTAGGTGCCAGAAACAGGAAACTGGAGCCAGCCCAAGGGACTCCCAGGTGGTGCTCTGGGTCTAGTGCTATGCACATCCCCCGCCCCCCACCTTTGACTAGGGGCTTAGATTTTGCAGCTGGACACTGAGACACTCCCTATGGTCTAGATCAGTGTTTTCCAGTAGAAATGGAATGCCAGTCATCTCTGGAATTGTACTTTTTCTATGTGACTACATCCCCCAAGAAGTGGAAATCAATACGTGGAATTAATTTTTTTAACTATATTTTTTTAATTTATATCTTTTATATTAGTGTGTATACCCCGTGGGTTACCCACCACCCTTTCACCCGTGAACCATCACCATAGTCTCTTGGGCTCTTTTCTCCCCCATTTTGAACCCTTATCCTCCCCCTCCCTCACTGAATGTCTCTCATTTATGGTTATCTGCTAGTTTTTGTTTTGGTTTTGTTGTTGTTATTTTCTCCTCCTGATCTCTTATTTGGTTCCCCTATATTCCTCCTATGAGTGAAACCATTTGATAATTTTCTTTTTCCTTCTGGATTATTTTGCTGTGCATGATCCCTTCTAGCTCCATCCATGTTGCTGTGAATGGCATGAGTTTATCTTTTTTGATTGCTGAATAGTATTCCATTGTGTATATGTACCACATCTTCTTGATCTAGTCATCTATTTTTGGGTATCTGGGTTGTTTCCATATCTTAGCTATTGTAAATAGTGCTGCAATAAACACAGGGGTGCAGGTATCCTTTTGGATTAATGTTTTTGTGTCCTTGGGGTAGATTCCCAGAAGTGGTATCGCTGGGTTGTATGGAAGCTCCATTTTTAGCAGTTTGAGGAACCGCCATACAGCTTCATGGAATTAATTTTAATAATATATTCTTCTTAAACCAATATATCTAAAATATTATCAATTCCATATATCATTAATACTTTTTTACAGTCACATTCCCTCTAAATCTAATGCAGTTTACAGAACATCTCAATTTCAGAACTAAGATTTCATCAAAAAATGCATAATCTCTATTCAGAGATTACAAACTTTGAGGCTGGAAAAGTAGATTCCTGAACCCAAGTTATTTCAAATAGGCTTAAAAGTTTCCAATACTTCAATTCACTATTATTCTTTAAATGTATGCTTAATTAAAATTTTAAAAATTCAGCATTGAGATCCTTTGCTACATAATAGCTCCATTTCAAGTGTTCAATAGCTACACGTGACTGGTGGCCACTGTCTATCGATAACATATCTGTACTCAACCTTTCACATCCTAGATATTGATGCAAATTAAGCAAATGAAGGAGTAAAACAAGGGAAGAAAATGGGAAGCTCGGGACCAGATCCAAATCTGATTTTGAATGATCAAAATTGTCTGGCCTTGAAAGGGCGATTTAACTTCTCTAGATCTCTCTATGCAAAACAGGGCATAAAAATAGCTGCTCTATCCCCTTCCACTTCTGGTAGGATAAATAAAGTGCTATCTTTGCAAGAAGTCAAAATTTTCAATGCTATTTCGATGTAAGATCCTATGATGATGCTATCTATGTTTTATGCCGAGGAACTCTAATTTTATCTGGGAATACAGATTTGTGTCAGCCCAAGTAAGATCTGTATAAATGGTCATTTGGGTTCAGAAAGAACTAGAATGGCAATAATTGCTATTTGGATTTATATACGAGGATCTCTAGATTGTTATTACTTTCGTAAGTCCGGGGCTGTAGCAAAGTAGCCTCAATAACATTTGTAATGGAATGGATGAATAAATATCTGAATCAAACAGCATGGCTTCATTATCAGGACTATCCTAATTAGGTTAGCTAGCAAACTAAATGTGTATCTAAAATGCTTACGTTTTCCTTGTCAGACACATAAGTCTACTTAGACAGAAGTCTCTTCCTGGATGACCCTTTCCAATATGGCGGCACATAAACGTCTCCAGGGCTGTCCTTATTGGGGTTGACCCATACCATCACCAGGGCTGCCACAATTGGAGGTGGACACAGTCCAGTCATCTGAACGATGAATTACTTCATTCTCAGAGCAGAAGCTGGCAAAATGTGTGCCATAATAGAGAAATAGGCATCAGCTAAACCAACGACAACAACAAAAGTGGTACTATGGCCAGGTAAACTAAGTAAGTCTTGGAAAAACAGAGCTAATCAAGTTTCTTAACTTCAGAAATTCAGAGAGTTTTAAATGTGCTAAAGAGCCTTGAGAATAGTCAAGTGGAAGAATCCAGTCTAAGAATATGTCAAATTCATTTGACCGTAGAAATGCTTTTTCTGAAAGTAATCTTCTAGGACTATTAACCTGAAAAATCCATAGCAAGAAATACTGTTATAGAGACAAATGAATGCATCAAAATGGAAAAATGGCTAAAATCTTACTTATGAACACAAATTGATGGTGCCAACACAGAGACACCCACAGGGGTCACTCCTGTTGGCAGTTGACCTGTGCTTTCAGGCACAGCTGAATTCTGGAACTTAAATATGGTCACCAGGATTGAGTTCTTCTCCATGTTTCTGCATCTCCACCCACCGTGTGGGCTTCATTCCCAGGTTTATAGGGTGTTCTGGCCACCCCAGGATCACATCCTGTTGGGTTCAAGCCCAAGGAAGTGAGGTCCCCTTCTCATTTGTTCAAGCAAAAACCCCAGCGTGACTGATTGAGTCTAATTGACCTGCCAGGTGTGTGTGCACCTCTTACCCAGTCACCGGTGCCCCGAGGATCAAAATTCTCTGCCTGGATAGGCCAACGCAGACATTCCACCACTGCAACACAACAGAGAAGTCACACTTCCCAAAGACTGGGCATGATCATGAAAGATAGGGTGAATCTCCAGGGAAAAGTTGGGGTACCTTTACAAGAAGAAAGGGAAAGTGAATTTGGGGAGGCTGAAATGACATTCCCCAAGACAAAGACTAATTTCCCTGGATTTTCTAGAATGCAAGTTGCTGGCTGACTAGTTTGGGTAATTCCCCCCCCCCCATATTAACAGCTGATTTAAAAAACCTAAAATAACACAGCCTCTGCAGAGATCAGGATTCAAGATCTGTTCAAAGCTGATCCAATTAATAAACCTCCATCCCTTGGGAGTGTTTTCCCTTTGTCATTTCTGTGGTTCTAGTCTATCAAACCGGACAGCCAGGTACCATCCATCCCACAGTTTCCTTGTAAATGTTAATCCCTATTCCTCAAAATCAAAGAGTCATTAATCTCAGAAAGAGTCGAGGAAGTGTCATCTCCCTGACAAGCCCCACAGCTGTCTCCCTGTCCTGGGAACAATAGGAGGCTGACTTCAGCATCCTCTCTAGTCACTATTATGCATTAGCATGGTAGTGAGAAAGCCATTAAAAAATAATGGATTATTACATTCTTAGCCTGCATAAAATCTAAATACTCACCTGCCATAACAGAAACCCCCAAAGCCTGTGCTACCCAACAAAGTGACACCTCACCGCATGTGCTTAGGGGTACCCAAAGCGTGGCCAGTGAGGATGAGAAATGATCTAGATGTAACAAGTGCAGTAGCTTTCAAAGGCTACGTACAAAGAGTGTAAAATAGCTCCTTAATAATGTTTACATTGATTACATGTTGAGAGGATAGTATTAGGGATCTAGTGAGGTGAAACAAACTATATTTTGAAAATTAATTTCAGGGCAGAAGAGCTAAATAGGCACTTGTCCAAAGAAGATGTGCAAATGGCCAATAGGCATGTGAAAAAGTTTTCACTATCACTAATGATCAGGGAAATGCAAATTAAAATCACAATGAGATTCTACCTCACACCTGTGAGAACAGCACCTCTCAACAAAACCCAGAAACAATAATGCTGGCGAGGGTGTGGAGAAAAAAATCCTCTTATAGTGGTGGTGGGAATGCATACTTGTCCAGCCCCTATGGAAAGAAAAATAAAGATTCCTCAAAAGACTAAAAATGAATTTACCAATTCCACTCCTATTTATCTATTCAAAGAGCACAAAAATGCTAATTCAACAGGAAACCTGCACTCCTACATTTATAGCACTATTTACAACAGCCAAGATATGGAAACAACCTAAATGCCCCAGAACAGATGAGCGGATCAAGAGGATGTGTTATGTATACTTGGTGGAATACTACGCGGCAATCAAAAAGATAAACACAGGCCATGCGTTAGCAGCAACATGGATGGAGCTGGAAGGAATTATCCTAAGTGAAGTGACTCAGAAGAAAAAAGATAAATACCAGATGGTTTCACTTATATGTAGAATCCAGAGAAGCCAAACAAAGGATCAGACAAAGATAAACTGTAAGACTGACCCTTGAAAACAGACCGTGGATCTGAAACAATCAGTAGAGGAGGGCAAAGAAGACAGGGAGCTTAGAGAACAGTGGGGAAGAGAGCTCAGTGGAATGTGGTGGAGGACTGTGAAACTTTGGTGGTGGCAAAACTGTGGTGACCGTACCTAAGGGGAGAAATCCTATCTTGTGAAAAATAAACAAGGATGTTTTTAAAATAAATTCTTAAAGGGAGAAAAAGATAAAATTAATTTTACCTGTTTCTTTTTACTTTTTTAATTGTGGCTACTAGGAAACCAAAAGTAAATTTGTAGGTGTCATCCTATTTCTATTAGATAGCACTGTTCAAGGTCATGTCTAAGAGTGACTGATACAGAAATAACAGTGCAGGTACTTTGTAGGTTTTGTAGGTGAAAGAGTAAAATGTGAGTGGCTATGGGAATAAGGAATGATAATTTTCATGTTAGGCCTTTTCGGTAGCATCTAAATTCTTTCCCACTATATTCATTCATCACTTTAATTTTTACATCTAGGTGGCAGCAAAATAATTTTTTCAGGCAAACTTGACTGAGATATTTTAGAGCTGGGCTTGTTTATAATGGCTTCAATTTTTTTCCAACTGAGATCTGTGCTTCTTATCCAGGAAGTAACCTCTGGAGCTTTAATAAAAATGCCTAAGTCCAGGAACCAGCCTAGATCTTTCAAGCATATTATTTCTTTCCCAAGGATTCAGGGTGATTCTATCTCTCACATCTCGTTAAGAAGCTCTGGTTTATGGCATAAACTCTGGGACCTTCTGCTAAGTGTTGTAATACAGCCAAAACTATTTATTGAAGAAAATCTTGGCCCAAACTATTTACTGAGGAAAATATAGATTTTCCTCAATTCATATTTTCCCAATATTCTTGAGGTGACAGCTCCTTGGACGGGGAGCCATCTTAAAATCAGGAGCTTCCTCATTAGGTTTCTCAGGTCTACCCTCAAGAATACATGACTGCTATATATATTATCACTTAGTTGCTGTTCCACAGAATAGCTTCAAAGAGGGTGTTTGATAGAGCATTACCTTAAATGCCCAACCACCCAGCACATCCCTCAAGCTCAATTCAGGGAACTCTATGAAAGCTAACCGGCAAGCTACAGAGCCTGGCCCTTTCTCTTGAGCAGTGCTGCTCAAAATATGGTCCAGAGGCAATCTGCGTTGGAAGCAGTGGGGACGGCATCTTCCTACCCCATTTGAAATTTCGCATGTCACATGACTTGCTTTGGCCAATGAAATGGACTTGGGAAGTGACTTACCTGTCTTCCAGGTAGACACTTCAGAAGCCAATAATGCATTTTGCCCCGATTAATTTTCTGCCTGAGCAATCCCGGAAGCCTGCAGATGGTGCCTCCCTCAGCCTGGATGCCCCAGGGCAAAGCCCTAGAGCAGAGTCCCCTCCACCCCCACCCCCACCCTCCCACCCACTTCCCCCCCAACCTGCAATGTTTATGTGGCATGAGCAAGAAATACACCTGCGTTGTTATGCCCCTGAGATTTTGGAGCTGCTTGTTACCACAGCATAACCTGGCTTATCCTCACATAAAGAGGGAGTTAGGAAGCCTGCCGATTTCACCTTTTAACAAATTTCTGGGGCAAATATTTTGCAAAGTGAAGTTTGGGGAGCATTGCGTCGGGGTGCTAGCATTTCTTCTAGTCTTAGGCAAGAGCCCAAGGGAACTGCATGTCTAAGCCACATGTTTGGGCCCTACAGGAATGTATGTGCTGCTTGGTGCTATGTCCTTGGCCTTCAGGGAGGTGTAATATAAGGAAAGCCCCAACTAATCATGTTTCTTAAGGACATTGTTGAAGAGTCTTGTCCTTTGGTTGTAGTATCCTCTCGGTCAAGACCCAGAGGGGCAAAGTCTCTCGAGTATCAATATCAAGCTGTTTGGTTTCTCCTGAGTCATTAATGTGTTGCTAATCTAATGGCTACTGGGAATTATGGCATTAATCCTACAAGAAGCCTCCAAGCCACTGACACAACCCCCTCCAGCATGTACCAGACTTCACGAGCTGCATTATGTGGGTCAATCTCCTGCCTTCATTTTATTCTTCGGAACTGATTTCCCCCTTTCTACCCATTTCTGACTTATGTTATTTTGAATTATGTATTTTTGCAAGCTGCCTTAATTCTTTGCAGGAGAAAGGTAGGACATGAATAAAAATATATATGACATGCAAGCGTGCAGGCATAAATAACAAGCCCTTATTTCCTGAGCTACAATAATGAACCTCAACTAGTTTTTTAATGATGCAAGGAAAAGAGGAAAGAGAAGACAAGGAAGAGTGGGGAGGGAGCAGGGGGCAGGCTGGAAGGCCAGAAACCCTCCGTGGTATTCGAATTCTGGCTCCTAGTTAATAGGCAGCAGAGGAAGGCAACTTTATCTTCAAGATAAATGTTATAAATTGCACATAATGAAATAAGGTCTTATTTTCCCACCTTTTGGTTTCTTATTTTTAAGATATACAGTCCTGTGTCAACCAAAATATCTAGACTTATAGCACACAATTCTACTCAGCTTGTAGAACAAATTCACTGGCACAGTCGATTTTTATTTTAATTATTTGTATGGAGTGGAAGGGAATGGCTTGATTTATTACTGAGTTGGACTCCAATGGCAATATTATTATAGTTGCAACAGATGAATAAACCAATATATTTCTTAAAGCCATAAAACAACCAGCTACATGTCAGAGAAAATTGTTCTCCAAAACAACTGCAAAAAATAAAATAAAAAATCAAGGGAAATAGTGCCCTCCTTAGCCTCCCAAAGCCATTCCAAAGAAAACAGGGCTCCCGCGGACAAGGAAAAACTCATTTCAACAAACTTACTTTCCATCTACCCACCAAAATTAAAAGGCCACTGAAATAATTTATAATACTGTCTCTGGCATGGATGTGTTTATTCCATCTGAATCTGCTTTTTTAAAAAAAGAGAGAAAAAGAAAGAAAGAAATTGGTCGCCACAGAAGATCATTGTTCTCCTGGAACCTAAAGTTTGTCGTGCAGATGCAGCCTTCAGCAGCCAACGACAGGATTAAGTTGATCAGAACTCTGTGAGATGGTGACATTTTAATGCCTGATCAGAACAGAACTGGTCTTTGCAATTTGCTTTGAAGGAGGAATGAAGAGGGAGGGGGCAGAAATGGGGAGACGGTTTTTATAGCCCATCTTTGCTTATCTGCAGCACGCAAGCCACCCACCGTAGTCTGCGGACAATGAGAAGGGGCGGCGCAATGTGGGTCAGTCCCCGAGCAGCGCTGAAAACTGCTCCTGGAGGGCGCCGCTGGATTAGGGGAGCTCAGACTGCTCTGACTGCCAGGCTGCAGGGTCACCAGGGCTCTGGAAGCTCTGTTATCCACCAAGATGCTGATGTCGGTTTTCTGGTGTTTTCCATTTGTATGTCTTCCAAAGGATGCCTCTCGGTGGTCCACCCGCCTCAAAACACGTAGAGCCACCCTGTGAGTGTGAGATGTGTGTTTTGCACACCCCTCTGAACACACTCGTCTCATCTGTCAAGTGGGGAGGTGAATGCCTACAGTTACAGAAGGGGACATGTGCAATGCTATCACCGTGCCAACTCATAGCATCTACAGCAGCAGCGACTCCCGGGTGTTCCTTCCCAAAAATACGATCATGTTTCCATAGTATATGCCGCTTGTTATGCCAATGGCCACTTCCAAGTTCTCTCACCAGGTCTGGGAATTCTCTGCAGGTACTTGCAGTTTCGTGGAATGTCCCACGCATGGAATGTCCCATGCATGTCTTTCGGAGTGAGTGCGATAGCATCTTAATTCAAAGAAGATAGAGCACTTGGCTAGGACGTCAGTGCTAGGGACCTACCAACAGTACTGTGCTCGCCAAGACATACAGAGCCATCAGGCATCCAGGCTTATTCTCTTCCGGGCAGCAAATTTAGAAATAATAGCAATGACAACAACTGCATGCACCATTGCTAGCATATATAGGACACCCACTGTGTGCAGGGTGCTCTACTAAGTGCTGTCTGTGTAACAGCTCATCTAAATATCCAACAGCAGTTACTAGCTGCACCTCTATATTACAGATGAAGAAACTGGCTCAGAGGGGTTAAGCAAATGGCCTAACTAGGAAGTAACTGAACAAGAATTCAAACTCAAGTCAGTCCGATTCTACAGCCCAAGGTTTTAGCTGGTCTTTGGTGAAATCCAAGATGGCGGTCACGAACTTTCTGTTGCTTCCCCTCTTATGTCTCTCTTGCTCCTGCAAGTGGGGGGGAGACCACGCAGTGGGTCTCCCCCATCTCATTGGCCCGATTGCACCTTAAGGAGCCTGTTAGAAAGGCATGGTCTTTAGGCAAAGGGAAGGGCCAATGGTAGAACTTCTGACATTGAGGGACAGATGCTCTTCTCCATCCCCAAGAATCCAGAACACAGAGTTCAGGCACCGTAATGATAGAGCAATTTACTAAAAGTGGTCTCTGCTCCCAAGGAGTTCCCAGGTCAAAGCAAATGCAGAAATGAGAGAGTGCCCCATTCACAAGTGCCCCTCACCCCAAATTAGAGGGAAACATATTACAAGGATCAGAGTGAAGAAGACCTTTTGTTCCCAGTGCCAGTCTTCCTTCAATACATATAATTAATTTCATGGCTAGAAAACTGCCAACCGGTCTGTCTAGCTCAAAGTAGACAATAATGCAAGGGTTAATCAGAAGATCAAAAATCTATGATTTAAACCTCTCTCCTATGTGAAAGAATAGGCATATTTATTTACTCCAAAAAGAAAAAAAGATTTTATTTGTAGGTGTAAAAGAATTCATCGTTTCTTTAGGCCATTGTTCTGATTTGGAGCAATTCATCACGGAGCGATAACACACTGATGTGTGTTACACTAATACATCCTTACATTGGTAATGCTCTAATGATCTGGCAGGCTCCTAAATCACCAGAGAGCTGTCACTTCTGTGATGTGTTACTCAGAGATACGGCTCTGATCGGAGGAAGGCATCCAGGAACTCAACAATGGGAGAATTATATTTTTTGACTTAAGAATTTCTTGACTATAAATAACAGCCTCTTTCATAGAAAATAGAAGCTTGGCCTGGAATCAAGAGAAGCAGGAAAATTCCTTATATTTTTTAATATCCCCCAAGATACAAAGATAAGCAAATAGATTAGTGGAAGGCTTGGTGGTTGGTAGGGGAGGTCAGTGATAAGAGAATGATTTCTGAAGTATCATTGGGTTCCTGGATCTCGTTCTGAAAGGTAATCAGTTGGGTGTTTATGGATCTGTTTATCACTGAGATGAATTTCATCAGTGCCCTAAAATAAACAGAGCTGAAACCTGAGTAAAGAGAAAAATGACAGAGTGGAGAGAAAGGTAACCTCTTCAAGACTGTTGGCAGGAGAATAAATTGACATAACCTTGAGAGCAATTTGGCAAATTTATCAAAATTTAAAGCACGCATACTCTGGGTCCAGCAATTTCATTTCTACAAATCCACTCTGCAGGCATACTCATGTGTACCGAAGAACATGTGTGTGAGAACATTTACTGCAGCCATTGTGGCGACTGAAAAAAAATGGAAACCACCTAAATAGCCATCAGTAGTGGAGTACTCAAATACATCGGTGAGATTCATTCTATGAAGTTTATGTGGCCATTAAAAATTATGGATCACTGGCTTTGAAACTGTTGCTGCGAATTGTCGAGCTATGGTTGTCAATATTCTCTGTAGAGCAGAACCACTTGGGGAGCTAATAACACAGGGGTCCAAACTCATTGAAGCAGAATAAGGCCTAGGTCTGTCTTTTCAAGTTCCTCAAGCGGTGATGAGATACACTAAAATCGAAAAATCTGAGAGTCACTTTTCTAGAACCCTCAGGAGGGGCAACAGAGACTGGATTATCAGCCTGGTCTCATCCAGAATAGCTTGTGTGTGTGTGTGTGTGTGTGTGTGTTTTCTGCCAAATGCTTCTGTACAAGGTTGAACTGCTTTCAATTAGTTTGAAAACAATGTGTGGAAAGGTAACTAACATTTGAGTTCTTAAACAGGTTTTCTTCACTGTCTGAAAGTAGAACATTCCTATTTGATAGGATTTGGTAGGTTATTTTTGGATCGGGGAACATTATTACCATTGATTTATATGGAAAATGTTTGAGCATTCCCAGATGCAAAAAATAGCCTGTCAAACCATACCAAATTCTAGAACATTCTACTTTTGATAACAGGGGAAACTGTCACGCTGTTTTACAGTCCTCATTTAATTCATGTGCCACACAATGAAATAGGTCATATTATTTCTCATTTGGCACATTAATAAGTTGAAGCAAAAAGAAGGTAAATAAATTCCTCGAGAGCAACACACATAGGAATTTTGGAGCCCGAGTGTGGACCCAGGCAGTGTAATTTTAGAGTCCAAGTGCTTGCTTTATGAAACTATTATGTCTGTGAACCCACGTTTTTTTCCTGACTTGGAAGGAGGTTCTCAATATATCCTTTTCTTATGAGCAAATGACCAAATAACATGTGATATTGGATCCTATTTTATTACACATTCATAGCAAAAAATGGATGTATTACTTTTATGAACCAAAAAAAAAAAAGTCTTATCCAAAACAATAAAAAACATGGGTAAGCCAGCTGAACAGATGTGTTCCGAAGTTTTGAATTCAATATATTCTATTGTCTAAGACACAATCACATCCCTTCTATATGTCCTAGGTACATTTGTATGTAACCAGCCTGGGTTCCAAGACTGTTGTGTTGGGTGTTGAGACAAGGGTGCTGTGTGAACTCCACGTAGCCACGGACTCCTCCTGTCTTGCGTCCTCAATGGCAGGCATGTAATTATATGATCCATAAATAATTATTGAATTAATGAATCCATTTAATGGAATAATTATTGAGCAAATGAAATTACAAATACAGACTTTTTCCTTGAAAGATCTGTGTCTGTACTGCAAGAATTTTGCATTTTAAGACATTTTGTAAAGGGGTTTTATTTTTTTAAAGATTTACTTAGTTATGCATACAAGCTGGGGTGTAGACCAGAGGTGTAGGAGGGTGCGAGGATTCACCAGAGATAGAGTGGGGAGCAGAACAGGCGGATCTACTGAAGTACACTGCTGAGGGGAGCAGTGGGCAAGATAGAAGAGGTCTGCTGCACCCTGTGGGAAGCTCCCTGGCCAGAGATTGAACTTGTGCTGCAGTGGCTCTGGATGGCTTCATAGTGCTGTGACTTAACCCATTGCACCACCAGGGATGCCCCTGTAAAGGACTTTTAAAGCAAAATTGAGAAGGTCTAGATACTTCCTATGTACTCTCTGTCCCCACCCATTCATGCCCACCCCATCAGCAACATCCTTCACAAGTGTTTGGGTTCGCTCTTGGCATTATACATTCTATGCAGTTGGAAAAAATGTGTAATGACATGTATCCATCATCATAATATTATACAGAGTTTTGTCAATGCCCTAAAAATTCTCTATGCACTGCTTATTTATCCCTCCCTAACCTTTGACAAACACTGACCTTTTTACTGTTTTTCTAGTTTTACTTTTTCCAGAATATCAGAGTTAGGATGGCATAGGAAGCGGCCTTTTCAGATAGGCTTCTTTCACTTAACAGTATGCATTTAAGTTTCCTCCAAGTGTTTTCAGGCTGGACTTTCTTTTCGCACTGAGGAATACTCCATGGTCTGGGTGTATCAGGATTTGCTGATTCACCTACTAGAGGCATCTTGGTTGCTGCCAAGGTTTGACAACTATGACTATAGCTGTGAGAAACATCGTGTTCAGCTATTTGTGTGGACCTAAGTTTTTTACTCCTTTGGGTAAATACCAAGGAGCATGATTGCTGGATCGCATGGTGAGAGTATATTAGGTTGTGTAAGGAACTGCCAAAATGGCTTCCATAGTGACTGGGCCACCTTTTATTTCCCCTGCACCCCACCAGTAATGAGTGAGAGAGTCTGTTGATCTGCTCGCTCACTGCCATTTGATCTAGAGGTGGGCCTTTCTAAGAGGTCTCTGGTGGTATCTCACTGGCCTTTTAACTTACTTTTCCCAGATGACCTAAGACACGGAGCATCTTCTCATAAGCCGGCTTTCTATTTGTGTATCTTCTTCAATGCGTATCTAATAGGGTCTTTGGCCCATTTTTTAATAAGGCTGTTTTATTTGTTGTTGGGTTTTAAGAGTAGTTTTGTATATTTTTGGGATAATGGTCTTTCATCAGATGTGTCTTTTGCAAATATTTTCTCCCAGTCTATGGCTTGTCTTTTTATTCTCTCAACAGTGTCTTTCGCACAGCAGTTGGCAAAAATTTTCTATCACAAGTTCGACACAGGCATGATTAAAGTTTTCTCCCCTTTGTTTAAATCATCACCTCTAGATAAATCAACCTAATAGTTATTTTTAGAACCTACAGCTAGAATGGAATTGAACTCACTCAGGAGCCGAGGGAGAGGTGACACAAAAGACATAGCAGATGGTTCTCCTATCTCTACGGCACTTACAAGTTCTTACTGGAACGAGGAAACATACATTTAAAGGATCACAAAATGACACAAGAGATTACAAATCGCATGTTAGAATAAATGGCATAGGCTGAGTTAAAAGAAAGGAAAGACGGCCAGAACTATCTTAAATATCCCCAAAAAAGATAAAGGGTCTTGACTGGGCTCTGTAAAAATAACTTGCATTGGCCAAGAACTTAAGTAGATTTTCCATTGACAGTATCTGCATCAGAGATTCTCAACCACTAAGTTGTCACACTACCAATGAATCACCAGTCTGGGGTAGGAGTACAACCAATCGTTACCCAATGTGACATTTTTTGAATGGCCTACTACTGAAAACATATCCAGCTGTAGCAGCATCTGGGTGATGGACAGTCCAGTCTTGCAGGCAGGAAATCATAAAGAAGGGCCAGGCTTGCTGTGAACAAGGATAAAGGGTGGGCTCCAGTGGGCATAAGCTCTTGAGTCATTAAGAGAGAACAGTGAAAGTAGTAGACAGCCCCCCTCGATAGCGGGTCCAGTGGACTAGTGACCGCTAAGTGCTTTGTAAACACTGGGAGACATTGTTCCACTGTGGTAATGATTGCATTGTAATTATTCCTAATTTGTTTAAATGTTGTTTTCAGTCTCCTAATCACTCCAGAAGGGCTGCCAAAATTCTCATTTTCAAAAGTGGGCCATGAATCCACCAAGTCTGGGAACCTCTGATTGGCGTCCTCTCCAGCTCTGCTCTGCTTCTTCTCACCCTCTGGCCCCTAGGACACAGTATTTTCATACCACTAAGCCAGAGCTTTTGTGGACTATGGAATCTTGTGATTACCTAGAACTAATTAAGTCAATAAGATAATTTTCTAAAATAGCTTGTTATTTTGAACAAGTTTATGACTCACCAGAAGTTGCAAAAACTGTCGTTTTTTCACACACACGTCCTCCCATCTCTTCCTGTGATTATATTTTGTCTAGCCATGGTACGCTGTCAACACAAGAAAATTGACTTTGGTCCAATGCAATTGACCCAGACTGAGCTGTCCATTTTTAATATCATTCCAATGATATAGGTAGTCTACAGCATATGAGTCAACAGGTTTTACGAAATAAGCAGACTCTATTTTGAGTGTTTAACTTTGAAAAACGAGAGGCATTTAAGTCTACCTTAAATCCATCAGCTAAAGTCAATGGGAAGGTTTAGTTTGGGTATCTGAAAGGCAGAAAGGTTGCTTTCTTGAGCAGATAAGTATTGGACTAGTGAGTCAGAGGTACCAGCTCTCAGTCCAGAGGGCACTATAAATCAAGGTGTGGGCACTGGCATCACAGCAGAAAACACACTCTGATGTTGCTTAAGAAACCAGCGGGAACATCCAGGAAAGACAGCTAGCCTGTGTCTAGGAAGACATGGACAGTTTCCTGGAAGAAGCTGAGACTGGAATTACACAGGAGCTGGCAGATACAGAAGGGGTGGGGAGGAGACTCGAGGAAATAACCCATGTTAAGATCTGGAGGTGATCAGGAGCCAGATACACAGACAGAAGTTCTGTGCCTGGAGCTCAGTTCAGGAGATGGGAGACAGCTGCCAGGGAGCAGACACTCAGCCTCCAGTGGAGGCTACCTCTAGCCATGCGGGGCCACTGAGCTCTCAAACGTGGCTTCACTGAGATGTGCCTTAAGCACAAAACATACAGTATATTGCAAAGACTTGCTACCAAATACATAATGGCAATAATATATCTCAATAATTTTTATATTGATTTCATGTTAAAATGGAAATATTTGGGATATATTAAGTGATACATGTTGACATACACTATTATAACAATGTTATAATACATGCTATTTAAATGTTTTAAATTATCTTTAAAATAGTTTAATTAATATCTCATTTCTTTTTTAATGCAACTACTAAAAAATGTTTTGATTATACATAGGACTCATGTTCTATTTCTCTTGGACTGGTCTAGACCAGCCATGCCTTCCCAGGGAAGACATTTAAACTGGGATTGGTAGATTAAGAATGAGTTAATCAGCAAAAGAAGGTAGGAGCAGTATATGGGAAGATCAAGAATGGAATTGAAGAGGTAAACAAGAGTCCAAAAGTACAATGTCTTCCAATTAGATTCAGAGTGTAGACTTTAATCTGAGGACTATGAAGCCATTGAAAAATTTTGCACAGAGAGTGACTTGGTAGCTTTTCAGAAAAGAGCATCGCTCCAAACAATTGGATGGACAAGGTGGGGCAGGAGAGTTAAGTAAGGGGCTGTGGAAGGATTCCCAGGCCAAATATCTTCCTGCCTGCCCTGTCTTTCAATTCCCCTCACCCCACCCCCCAATGCAAATCCTGTCCAAGCGTGGACCCTAAGCAGGCCCCCAAGGTGAGGTCAGAACAGACTTGGAAACCTTCTAAGAAAGCCTTTTCTCTCTAACTTAATTTCTAAGCAAAAGTAATTAGAAACAAGATCATTTCTAGATGCAGCAGATAAAATTCAAACTCCATATTCCTCTCTAGTCTCTGTTTTCCTTGGCCCTGAGCACATCCAAATAAAGTGTTCTCAAAAAGGACCATTAAATTAACATCCCTGGCATTACAACTTTTCAATTTCCCTAGGGCATCTCCATTATCCGTTTAGAGGACTAACCTCAGAGAGCAGTACCTAAGGCTGGAGGGTGCCTTCCAACCCTGCCTAGCAATTCCAGCCACTGGTCAATCTCGTGACTGGCAAGAGACCGTGCTGTCAGCCAATGAGATCATCTCTGCTGTCAATCAGCCTTCAGATGAGATGAGGGGGTGGGGAGAGAGTCAGAGCAACTTGACTCTCAATGCGAGTATTTTGAGGGTGATTTTAACCTCCAGGTCCTTAATTACCCTCCCCAGGTTATCTTTGTTATTGTTTCTTGTTCCCAGTTATTTTGCTTCTTATTCCTATTGTTTGAGTTTGGATGTTTTCTTGCTTTTTCATTAGTTTCATTAGGGCCTCATCTAGGGGACTTTGTGTAGGTGGACACCGACAGTTGGAATTAGTTGAATTGTTTGTGTATACAGGTCCTATAGAATGAGTACAAAAATGAGTAAGGAAAGGAGTGTGCCTTTTAAGAAACAAACAGCCCAGAAAAGATAATGCAAATAGGCCATGCAATTCTCTAGATAATGTAATGATAGTAGACAATAGTGGGGGAGGGCATAAACCACAAGGCATAAATCAGCTACTGTCCATCAACATCAAGCCTGAAAATGTGTTTTATTTAAATTGAACGGTGACTATGAAATATTTTAAAATGTCAGCATTTTATTTTTTTTAAAGATTTATTTATTTATGCGTACAAGCTGGGGTACAGGCCAGAGACTTGGGGT
Source organism: Scalopus aquaticus (assembly GCA_004024925.1). Classification (NCBI taxonomy): domain Eukaryota; kingdom Metazoa; phylum Chordata; class Mammalia; order Eulipotyphla; family Talpidae; genus Scalopus; species Scalopus aquaticus. The sequence goes on along the minus strand of PVIJ01000394.1, from coordinate 107,058 downwards.
GGTGAGAGGGTACACCAGCAACAGAGTGGGGAGCAGAACAGACAGATCGACAGAAATACACTGCTGAGGGGAGCAGCGGGGTGAGGCAGGAGAGGTCTGCCGTGCCAAGTGGGAATCTCCTTGGCTGGGTGTCGAACTCGCGTCGCTGCTGCCGACAGCTCCACAATGCAGCTCTTAACTGCTGTGCCACCAGGGAGGCCCAGTTGCCAGCATTTTTAAATGAGGAGCTTTTATTTCAATATCTACATTTCCCACTTTTCTTGAAAAGAAATAGGAAGCTTTTGTCACACTGCACCTGTCTTCCCACAAGGCAATAACTGGTTGGAGTGGCCAACTGGTTGCCCAACTACTGCCCATGCATCTCCAGTTTTCCAGTCTTCACCCTGCCCCACTGTCTTACATCCAGTCTTCCTCATTTATTTATGTTGTCTGCCAGCTCCAGTAGACAGTTGGGTTAGCAATACATTGCTTAAATAATACATTATTAAAAAATAAAAAGGTATGAAGGATATGCCCCATATTCCCATACCTTGAGAGTGATTACCTATAAGAAGTGTTTTGAGTCTGGGAGGCACTCTCTATTTTCCCTATTTATATCAATAATTTGAAATTTTTGAGATAAGAATATATTCATGTTTTACTAATATGATTTTAGAAAGCAAAATATATTTAAAAATTATAATCAGCTATGTAGAAAACTAAACACACCAGAGGGTCAAAGTAAGTGAACTCTTCGAAGAGAGAAAAATTATCTTGAACTGAGAAACTTCTCCTGGATCGAGTTGTGAGATTACCTGGAACCTCAGCTCCGTCCACCACTTGACACTTGGCCTGACAGATGCCACATGGAAAAAGGCAAACTATTTTCCAAGTAGAAATATCTAGAATGGCAAAACAGCCAAATTTGAAAATTCAAACAGAACTAGAAGATGTTAAGCCTTGGACATAGTAGGCAATAATGAAAGAAAATAAATCAGCCTTGGACAAGTCTATAGTTTTCTTTGTGGTTTTACTAATACAGAAAGTGAAGCAGACCAATTTCCTATCTTTTTAAGATGGTATTATCTGGACCAGTTCTGCTCAAGCCCCTCCAGTGCAGAGGCATGAAAAACATGACTACCAGTTGGGCAAACCCCAGAGAAATCTCATTCTTCTCGACCTGCTGTAGATCAGGGGTTTGTTGAAATGAACAGACACTATTTAAGACTGGTCTGCCACAGCCAATGGTTCTGCTAACGCTGATCCTCTTAGCTAGTAAGGGAATCATCTGTAAGATATTTTGTCCCATGCACCATAAAAGAATTCTTTAATCAAACTTCAAATTTAATTTTCCATTAAAACATGGAATAGAGATAGCGTTGCATGCATCAAAACCCATAGAAAGCAGTGAAAGGAAACATTCTAGCCAGTTGGAATACAGAAAAAAAAAAAAAAACTGGTGTTCTCACTCATCAATTTATAAGAAAAAGGTAATACATAAATTTTAGTTTTTAAATCAGTGAGGAACTGCTTTCATTTACCCATCCTTTCCATTTGTGGCTGTGCTAACAAAAGAGCTTAACTTTAAAGATTTTTTCAAAAAATCCCCTCGTCTTCAAGAAGTTTGGATGAGAGAAATCTGTTAGTCCTCCCAGCTCTAGGATCTATGTTTCATGACAGTAAATTCACTCAAACAGCTGCTGTTTTTTAAATAACTAATTAGTACTACCATCGCTGGCTAATAAAATTAATTGGGAAAAAAATAAGGCCCAACAATGAATTATTTCAACCCATGTGATGATTTCTTTATTATATATTATCTCTAAATTTTGATGAGACTGTTTTATTACAAAAATAATGACAATATCCATCAAGCATTGAGTGTTTTTATGTGCCAGTCACTTTATGTTGAATTCTTCATCTTGACATCAACCCTACTAAGTAGATACCATTTTATAACACCAGAAAACTAACACTCGAGCAGTTAAATAACTTTCCTAAGGTTACAGACATGAGAAATGATGGAGCCAGGATTCAAATCCAAATTGATTTTATGCCAAAACGTTTGCTCTTATTCATTATACCAGCCAGTCTCCAGATTTAAGGATAAGCTTTTTTTTTTATCAGAACAAACCAATTTTAATCTATCCCTTTGATGGATCGATTTTAGTGATAGACCAAATAGTCTCTGTAGCAAGACTTCACGAGGGTAATTTTTCCCATCATTTTCCATTCTGCACGTGTAATATATATATTATGTTCCCTGTCGGTATAATAGAATGCTCATGTAGCAGGAATCAGAGATCTATAATTATTTTTATCAAGTCTCAAACACAATCCACACATTCAAGGAGAGTCTTATAAATATGTGTCTGAGGCCTCCCACCCACTCCCCACGCATTGCTTTACTACACAAGAAACTGCAGGGATCCTTTGACAAAAAGTGTGTCACTTTCATACCTAATAGCTAAATGGGATGCATCTGACACCAAACAAATGCCTTTCCATTCGGGAGAAATGATAGTGGAGGGAACACGTTGCCCCAAAAAGCCTCCACTCATCCATCAGATGAATCACGGGGGGGCGGGGGGGGGGGCAGGAGGCAGGCCCCGAAGAAGGGATTTTTCTCCCTTACTTTGACTGGTCAGACGTTCAGCTCTGAAAAGTAGACCTGCAGATTACACGTGCAGATCACCTTCTTCACATCTCCTTGGTCTTGTTCATTTCGGTGGCGAAGAGTGAGTCGGTGTTTAGACCCAAGGCGTTTTCCAAATGGAACATGCAAGTTGGATCCCAAACATTTACCCAGAAGACATACTCTGAGTCCATCCCCATTATTTTAAACAGAAACATTCCTGGGCCAGAATTTACTTCGGGCCAGAGCTGATTCCAACATTCACGGTGGCTACAAAAACGATTCTATTTTGGCCAGCAGATACTTCCAAAAAAACATTCCTCGTCCTCCATGGGAAAGGAGTGAGTGCCCCCTGGTGAAAATGTGGGAAATGTTTCCATATGTTATTTTTGGCTGGCAAGAAGGTGCAGATGTCTTCACAATAAAAATATACTCGCTTCGAGTGCCCGTCTCCTTGAGAAGACTTGGCACGTTTGGAGCGGTGGGTCTACAGAGAGTGGAGGGGAGCCAAAGCACCCCCAGACTCGGGGAAGGAGGCTGGCACTGACGTTACACACCCCGTGTGGCTTGTGGGTGAATTGGGTTTTATGTTTCATACCCGTGTTGGATGGTCTCTCCTACCCCCCTCCAAACCCACCCTCCGTCCATCTGTACCACCTTGCTCTGGGCCCTGGAAGATGACCTCTGGGCTTGTACAAACACTTTCCCTTGCCTTGGCTTCTAGGTCAGTTCAACCAAGAGAAGACCCCAGTGAGGAATCAGCAACAGAAAGAAGGGTGACCTTGATTTATTCCCAGGGCTCTCCCTGCCGGAAGCCGATGGAAAGGGATGGGACGGTGGGAGGGGGTGGAAGGGGCTGTATCCCTCAGAGCACAGTCAGCTCTGTCAGGCAGCTCCATCCTATACCTGTTACTCTCACGAAGTTCTGATGGACTCTCCCTGCAGGCTTAGGGGCAGCGAGCGCCCGTCGTTGCTGGCTTGGGCCATTTCACCCACCTCCTCACTGGGTCCCCTTAACCCTACCCACGCCCTTGTCCAAAGTTCATGCAGTAAAGTTGCCCTCTTAGCCCCTGTGAGTGCGTCCTCTGGCTAGCACGGATTTCTCCACCATAAGTATCTATCCCCTACACAGTGCCAGGGGTGCCAAGGTTCATCACCCCAAATCCCAATCCAGTCACTTCTGACTGCAAGGACATGGGTGAAGCTGCAAGAATCACCACGAGGGATCCATGTTCTCAGGGCCTCGCTTCGCCACCCACACTCGGGTGATGTCATTGATGCACCCCACCCTTAACTCAAGCTACTGGTTCTGACTGTTGGGTTGTGAAGTGGTGAAAGCTCCGTTGGCACTCCGCCCTTACCTGTCTCACCAGGAGGGAAGAACAGGTTGTTCTGTCAGGAGGAATCCAGAAGATTAAACAAGCAGAGGACTGGTTCTGTGGGTCTAGAATTGGCAAGTCTGGTCTCCGCTAACCGCAAGAGCAGCAGGGCAGCCTGTGGGGAGATCCCAGACACCCAGCCCGGGGGGGCTGCTTTTGATGGGCGAACACAGACAAAGTCACCTCTTACCAGGGGCCCCTGTCTCCCTGGAACCCGGGACTTCCTTTCTCAATCTATTGTGAAACTGTCATCCATGATTTTGCCGTGTACTTTGCAATCCTGTGAATGGGAGACAAGAGGGGAACATGGACTTAGACCCCAAAGCTGGGCTCAATTCCCAGACCCACTCCCTTCTTACTGAGTGAAGAGGGGTGAGTTTATTGACCCTTTTAGCCATGGACTGTCCCGAGCTGTCAATGGAGATGATGACACTTGCAGCTCTGGGTGGTCCTGAGGGTAAATGAAGTCACGTAGGGGAGACACTCCAGCCCAGGCAGACCTGGCTCTCGGTGAATACGGTTGTGCTTCTTCCCGTTTCCTTCCTGAGGACTTGCAGGATTTTAATCCTCAACAATAGATGATCGTGAAGAAACTTAATACAGAAAACTTTTCAAAACTGCTTTCCACTAACAGAGGTGGAGTTGTTATTCATCGAGGAAGATTCTCCTCACTACTTTTCCCACCTTCTCAGGACTGGTACACCAAGGTTAATAAAATTAATGGTAAGAGCTAATTATTGAGGACTGGTTATGTAATAGGCACTTGGCTAAGATTTTTTTAAATGTTAGGTTTATCAAAGACAAAAATGGGGCCTCCCTGATAGTGCAAAGGGTTAAGTCGCAGCGCTATGGTGCTATCCAGAGCCACTGCAGCATGAGTTCGATCCCCGGCCAGGGAGCTTCCCACAGGGTGCAGCAGACCTCTCCTCTCTCCCCGCTGCTCCCCTCAGCAGTGTGTTTCAGTCAATTCGCCTGTTCTGCTCCCCACTCTGTCTCTGGTGAGTCCTCCCACCTTCCCTCCCACACCTCTGGCCTACACCCCAATTCTTGTATGCATAAATAATTAAATCTTTGAAAAAAAAGACAAAAATGTACATATTTAAAAAGTCAAAGCATTATACCAGGGTATACAAAAATCAGCAACTCCACGCCTTCCCCCCCCCATGTCTGCCTTATCGGAAATCACCATTTCCAACTTGCTGAAGGGATCGTTTGGGTATTTCCCTTCCCACTGCTAAACAGCAAACTTATTATCACTTCTTTATTTTCTTTTTTTTTAAATATATTTTTTTATTGTTATTTATGTCTTTTGCATTTTGTATTCCCCTTGGGTAACCCACCACCAATTCACCCGTGATCCATCTCCGTGGCCCCTTGTGTCCTTTTCTACTCCATTTTGTGCCCTTATCCTCCCCCCTCCCCCACCCCCAGTGTCTCTCTCCTATTTGGTTTCCCTGTAGTCCTGTTATAAGTGAAACCATTCAATATTTTTCTCTTTCTTGCTGGCTTATTTCGCTGAGTATGGAACAGTCAGCATCCAAAGAAGATAAACACACTTCTTTATTTTCTAGTTACCTCTTGACCTCTGTCTTTGGATAATGAATGACAATTTTATTCATCCCCCTGCCCCTCATCTCACACTTTCCCATATAACTTTCCATTCCCCCAACTTCCCAATATAAACTATTGTGTAATCTTGCTAGATCAATAATCAGTGTTGACTGTGCAAATGCTGTTCGCAGGTGAGTCTATGAACACCCGGATGATTATTTTTCTTTCCTGTACAAATTTTAGTTTCCCTCGAGAACGTTGTCTTATTTTCTGATGAGTTTGGTTTTCTGTGAACTTACTAATCCAACTTCAAACAAAGGTCTAAATCTCTCTTGAAAATATTTAAATGATCAGATCTTCGATCAGCTTCCTTTTCATAGAGAAGTCTTTTTTGGAGGCTTCTGGTACATTCCCACCTGAACTGCTTGCCCTCTGGGCCAGGTACACAGTTATTATCCTGGGATCTCCCTTCAACATTTTCCTGTGGATTTCTCTGCCTCTCTCTTGCATTCCATCACCTCTTTCCGGAATCCTACATATTCTCTTTCTTGATTTGTTCCTTCTTTGGAGTGAAGCAAATCCTTCGATAGCTTCATAAGAAAGGATACATGAGAAATAAAAATTGCCTAAGCATAACTTATCAAAAAACACCTAGATTCCACTCTCTTATGTGATGGATAGTTTGTCTGGGTACAGAATTCCAGGCGGGCATAATTTTGTCTTTTAAGTTGCAATTTCTCTATTGTTTTCCAGCATTCAGTATGGCAGCTGAGTTTGGATTCTTTCCAGTTCTGTTTCTTTGTACGTGACTAATTTTTCTCTCCCTCTTTTTGTCCCCAGTGTTCTGAGACACTTGTGTCTGGTGTAGATCTATTTCCATTCACTGTGCTGATTACTCAAAGACTCTTCCTCTCTGGGAATCCACCCTTCACCTCTGAAAAATGTTCTTCAATCATCTCTCTCTCCAGATTCTCTTTCTGGAATTCCTGTCAATGTTGCACTTCCTGAGCTGATCCTCTAAATTCCCTTACTCTCTCTCACTTTGTCTTTTTCCTCTACTTTCTCAGCTATTTCCTTGGCTTCATCTTTTCCTCAGTTTAATCCTCAAGCTCTTCTGTTTGAATTTCTCATTTCTGCTCTCATTTTTAATAAGTGGGCATTCTAGTTTGTTATCTAAATGTTCCTTTTCCAAAGGATCCATTCTTTTTTAAAAAAAAGATTTATTTATTTATGCATATAAGCTCCCAGAATACTTGGCAAGTCAGAGCACTTAAATAGACATTGTAGTGCTTCATTCTCTTACATCCATCTCCCACTGCCTGGTTTGGTCTTCAGGGTTTTTCTCTCTATTGAAGGGGTTGATTGAAGGGGTTCACTCTTGAGCTCTTGGCCCCCCTCACGTGCCCCCCACCTCCATACAATCTTTACCTGTTTTCTTTTTTTTAGTAAAGATTTATTTATTTATGTATACAAGAACTGGGGTGTAGGCCAGAGGTGTGGAGGAGTGAGAGGATTCCCCAGAGACAGAGTAGGAAGCAGAACAGGCAGATCTACTGAAATCCACTGCTGAGGGGAGCAGTGGGGAGACAGGAGAGGTCTGCTGCGCCCTGTGGGAAGCTCCCTGGCTGGAGATCGAACACGTGCTGCAGTGGCTGCTGATAGCATCATAGTGCTGACACTTAACCCGTTGCACCAGAGAGGCCCTCAAAGGATCCATTCTTGATGTATGGATGCAATATTTTTTTCTTCTCAATTTTTTTTCCTCTCAATTTTTTTTCCAAGTTGGTCTCCATTTTTAATGCTTTGTTCAGTTGTTCTTCTTGTTGCTCATTCACATTTCCAACTGTCAGTGTTTAAATTTTCCCTCCTGTCTGGTGGTCCTGTTGTCTGCTGTGTTTAATCTTAGAAGCTGTGAGTGGGACGTGCTGATTACGGGTGGCAAAGCGTCCACAGAGCAGCCTGGGTGCCTGAGAAAAGACTCTTCCCATCTCCTATGTTGGTGTGGATGCTGTAGGGCAGGACTGGCTCTGGGGAGCCCCTGACGCCCCTCCTTTCTGAGGTTTGGAAACTCAGCAGTCCTGTGCTCTCGTTAGCCTCACAAAGTACGAGTCTTGGGGTGAAAGGGGGTGAAGTTAGAAGGCCTGTTCTGCTATTATCTTCCCTGAGGCCCAGACTGTGTGGAGCACCCCGGCTTCCCCAGGAGGTTTTCTCCTCTTTTTAGCATGTACATCTCCACTTGCTCTCCCCAGGGCCTCTGACCCAACCGCACAGGGCAGTGTCACTTATAGGGGGCGCATAGGGAATAAAAGTGTCCTTCACTGCTGCTGTCAATGGGAATGATGAGAGGGGAGCTGCACTTAGACCCCAAAGCTGGGCCCCACTCCCCAGCCCCCTCCTCTTACTGAGTGATAAGGGGCAAGTTTGGGTCACCCACTCCGGACCGCAGTCCACAACTGCCGCTCTCCACCCACCTCCTGTCCAGCGTCGTGTGCGTCTCCTCAGTGTCAGCCTTTGGGCTGCCTTTGGGCTCTGACCAGAAACAGTCAAGCCCTCTGCTGTCCAAGAGACGATCTGTCAAGTGTCCCTGGCTCGCGGCCCAAGGGCTGAGGTCTGTGGACCCAGCCTGCAGTGGCCACGCCAGGCCTGCCACATCTGCTCCCCTTGGCAGGGCCTGCTCCCCTGCTTGCCAGGACCCACTGGGTCTGGGTTGCTTCCAGGGCTCCCCAGGGCTCAGTGGGATCTGGGGGGCCTTCTGCAGCAGGCCGGCTTTCTGGGCCTTTCCAGGGCTTGCTGAGGTCTGCCAGGCCCTGCCCTGGTGAAGGCTGCTTCCGGGACGTGACTGGGGTTCGCTGAGTTCCCTGGGTACCTCCCGCTAGGGGGCTGCATCAGAGCCCCTCCTGGGGCTCACTGAGGACCACCCAGGGCTCCTGCCCAAGGGGCTGCTCCCAGGAGCTGGAGAAATCTGGGCCTGTGTCTCTCCCTCTACCCTTAAGCAAGATTTCAGTCAATCCCCCGACTCTGCTCCCCTCACCTGGTGTTACTGACTCTGCGTCTCTAGGGCTGCAGTTTAAACCAGGATGACTTTTAGCACCCCACCCTGCAGGGTTAGGTTTCCATCTTCTCAAGTGTGCTATTCTATTTATCTGTTAATGGCCTCCAAAAATTTGTTGCTGGGACATCTTCTACCATTCATTTATTCAAAACAAAACAAATAAAACCTGCCTTTGTTTTGGCTCACTTTAGGGGGGTTTCAGGAGAATGAAAGCAAATCAGTAAAATGCTTAGATAGCAAATGTCACCTTGACTCAAAGTTTGCATTAAACGCTTTGTTTGTTATTTCATTGACTCCTTGCAACTTCCCTCTAAGGAAGGGGCAATTAGCAACCTCATTTCACAGAGGAAGAGGCCACAGCTCAGAGAGATTCATTTACCGGAGGACACACCACTAATAAGAACACATGCAGGTCTGTCTGACTCCAGGCTCATTTTTAATCACCTTGCTAACATGCCACGGACAGAAAAAATGGAGACTGGAAGTACAGAACATGTGGATGTGACCTGCGACCCTGTACTCTGACGTTTCCTATGGCTACCAGATGTTCTGTGAGAAGGACACAGGATTCAAATTAAATGCACTACAAAAGTATTTGTATTAGGATGTTTGGGGCTTAGTTATACAGTTGGTGGAAAGTTTGGATTATAACTGGCAACTTTCTGAATTCATGGGTGACATTCTAAGTAAAATATAGAATGAAGGTGGAAGACTTTGAAATTTGAGATTCTTCAGTATTTTGATTGAAAGCAGTCATTTCATCTGCGGTACTTCAGCTGGTAAAATAAGGTCGATTTAGCCTTCAAATTTTATAATGGGCAAATATGAAATTAACCTTCCCCTGATCTTTGTTTTAAATCAAGTATTTGGGAAGTGAGATAAGTCTAAAAATGCTTTATTTGATGATGATGGACCTACCTTAACTGAACACACATAGCTTCTCTCTGGTCCTCTGTCATCCAGCCCCAGAAGGGGGAGAGTTAGGAGAATTGTAATTTCATACTTCTTACTTTCCTCCTCCTCCTCCTCACCTCCCTTTCCTCCTCCCTCTCTCTCTCCCCCTCCTTCTCCTTCTCTCTCTCTCTCTCTCTCTCATTCTGGTGTGGTGATTTTCTGCTCAACGGATCTTTTCCTGTGCTAAGGACTGGGCCACTTGTGTTAGCATGGAAGTGTGTGCACAAGTCCACCTCCACCAGAGAGACACTTGTTACAGGAATTGGCTTATGCAATTGTGGAAACTGACTTGGAAAGTGCAAAATCCATAGGTGAGGCTGCTGGGCCTGATGGAAACACTCAGGCAGGAATAATGCATTGTCCACGGGCTTAATTGCTTCTTCCTCAATGAAACCTCGGTTTTGCTCTTCTGGCCTTTCAACTGATTAGATCAGGCCCACCCAGATTATCCTGGATAATCTCCTTTATAAAAATCGACTGATCGTAAATGCTAATGACATCTGCAAAGTACCTTCACAACAACACCTAGATTTGATGGAGGGACAACGTGCGAGAGCCTAACCACAGTGACATGTGAAATTGAACCTCATGGTGTCTGAGGTCACTGCTGACTCAGAGCTAAGTCACATTCTCAGATCCACAGGACAGGTACTCAGGAAGCGTTTATTTGAATAAATGCATAGACGATGTTCTCCATCTGCTTTCTCTTCTCAATTTTTCTGGAGTTCTGGGTGCAAGAAGAAATGCAGTTCAGTGCAACCCCTCAAACTCGCCTGACTTTCCCCACCCCCCCAACTTGAGGCCAGTACTTTCAAGGAAACACAGATGCCAAGAAAGACAGTCTAAAGTAGAGAAGTGTCCATGAAACAAAGAGGGGGCTCAAGTGGGGTTGCTGCTGCCCAGAGCAATACGGGGGGGAAGAATGAAGAATGATGAAGAATCTTGGGCAAACCTCAACAAACTTGGCCTCAGAGTGGAACTAAAGAGCAATCCAATGCTTTTCCCGACCACAAGGGAGGAGCAGAATGCCAGTGTGAGATGTGAGGGTGAGGTCTTGATGCCCCTCTTCAACAAAGCTGTCACATGAGTCAGGACCCCAAAAGTCAGATACAATCCCAGGAGAAATGTGCACAGTCAAGCAGCTTAGACTCTGAATTGATGGCGCTTCTGCCTCACCTCATACCACCCGCTAAGAGCGGCAGTTCAACAAGCAAATTAGGTTTGATGACGCGGACCCATATTCAGGCGTAGACCAATACTCAGGCTTGGCACACAGACTGGTGGTGGGGATGGCAAATGCTTCAATCTGAAAATCTTTCTTCTTTCTTGGTTTTGCTTTCTTTTCTATATAAAACATAGACCTTAGGATTTTTCATGGGTTAGACCTAGATTAAAAGAGTGGTCGAGTGGATGTAGGACCTTTCCAGAGACTGTAATTCTTATTCTTGGAACAGGACAAAATATGTGTCATCCTTCGACCCAGAAGAGAAGTATGTAGGTGCCTTGCTTTACCCAGAAAAGAATGGAGAGATTGGGGAAGGCTTTTTAATTTTTTGTTGCAGACAAAATACAGTTTGAAAGTGAAGTTTAAATGTGTGTGTGAAGGTAGCTGACTGTAGCTTCATGTTGATTCTATCAGAAAAAGAGTCTTTATTAAATGGCCTTCTAAAATGCAAGTATTGCCAAAAATGTGGAGAAACCCTACTCTTGTACTTGCTGGTGAGAACAGAAATTTGGCAAACTTGGGATAACTGCCTGGTGTTCTGTACAAACCCATGACTCAGCAACAACGAAAATGTGTAAAAGATTCACCAAAAGATACTATGGTCAATTTAAAAGCATGATCACAGCACTTAACAGCTCCCCCCTTCCAAAGACGAAGACTAGTTCCCAACCTCTGGAGACTGGCTTGGCCACAAGGCAGACGTGAGGACCCGGGATAGGTGCTAGACCTCAAGAAGTCTTGTAGCTTCTACTTTCTCTCTCTAGGAACTGCTCTCAGGTGCCATGTAAGAGTCAGGCTAGCCTCTTGGGAGATGAGGCTAATGGGGGAGATACAAAATGTGTCTGCTGACTGCTAACACCAAATCCTGTTGGTGGGTGAGGTTGTCTAGAACCTTCTGTGCCAGCTTTATTCAATTTTGTGATGAGTCCAGAAAGTACCTGCAGAGAAACCATAAGAAATCACTATTAGTGAGTTGTAGTTTTATGCATAGCGTGCTCCACATAAGATATGCAAATATGTTCTAGACTGTTCCTAGCAGCACTCTTTGTCTTAGTCCAGAACTGGAAACTACTTCTATGCTGGTCAACCATTGGAATGGATCAATAACCCCCAGTGTAGTCGCACAACAGAATCTGAAATTAGTAATGAGAGTGAACAATCTACAACTTCAGATAAGAATTTGGATAAATCTCACAAATGAGAGATTTGCAAAAACAGCCAAAACTTTCTTTAAAAAAAAAAAAAGATTTATTTATGTATGCCTACAAGAGCTGGGGTGTAGGCCAGGGTGTGGGGTGGTGAGAGGATTCACCAGAGACAGAGTGGGGAGCAGAACAGGCAGATCTACTGAAATACACTGCTGAGGGGAGCAGCGGGCGAGACAAGAGAGGTCTGCTGCGCCATGTGGGAATCTCCCTGGCCAGGGATTGAACTCCAGCTGCAGTGGCTGCAGATAGCTTCATAGACTGAGACATAACCCCTTGGGCCACCACGGAGGCCCGATGAAATTTTCAATGTGTTAGAAGCCAGAGAGGGGGAGCCAGTGTCAGGGAGGGAACTTGAATGGAAGTTTGGGTGCTGGGTGCTCAGACCCTCAAACCAGGGAATAGAGGCACAGGTGTTCTGACTGTAAAAGCTCAACACTCTGTGTGGCCAAAAAGTATAAATTTCTAGTGACATGATGAACAGGTTCTGGAATCTACTGTTGCGCATGACGACTATCATTAACACACGGTATTACAGGTTAATTCAGGTACTACCTGAAAATCGCTAAGAGCGTAGACCTTAAATGCTCTCACAACTCACAAAGAGTGCCATTTTGTCGGGTGATGACTGGTTAACCTTATTGTGGTGGTCATTTTGCAAAATACATGTGTATCAAATCATGTTATGTACCTTCAACTCACACAATAGTATCTATCAATTATATATTTGTAAAAAATATGAAATCAGTTTGCCCCATGGTGGGCTTGTGTTATGGGTACTTGTGTTAGTCCATATACTACTGCAATAAAACATTGAAAATACATATCCACCAGATCATCTAGTAGAGCAGGACACATTTGATATCAATGCAGGCTTTTTATGGATTCTGATTCTCCAAAAAAGAAGGCCCTAAATGTAGCTTAAAATTATTTTATTGAGTTCTGCTAGCCTTCAGCTCTGATCACTATTGCCTTAAAATTTGCATAATACATTTCTTAGGGGTGACCTAGAGATACGAGGCTAAACCAAAAAATAAAAATTAGAGTCTCCCTACCCTTGTTCGCCCTCTACAACATCTGTGATAAATAATCCAGATGCTGTTCTTCTGTCGCCATTGGCTAGTTAGCTGCTCTGAGATCTGTACTGGTCCAGGGGATCCAGGGTGAGAGGGAGGGGTGCTTTGCTCTCAGAGAACTTACATTCTGCTGGGATCTGTTTTAACTTAACCAGTAACAGGGAACTCATTATTTCACAAAGGAGCCTTCGCTACCCCTGGTGCCCTTGATTGTTGGAAATGACTTCCTTATGTTTCACCAAAACCTCTCTCCCTTGCAGCTTTCGATTCACTCTGAAATAACCTGACTAACTTCCTTGTCCCCCGAGATCCCTTTCCTCTTGATGAAACAACCGTGACCCCATTCACTGTGCCTTGCTTGATGCTGTTTCAAGTATCCCACTTTGAGGCCACCCTCGTGGGACAAGCTCCAGATTGGCGAGGTTTTTATTAAAGTATTAGACTCAGCACCAAGTACAATATTCCGGGTGAGACTTGATCTAGAGCAGGGATGCTTACGCGCAGCTCTGGACATCTGGGGCAGAATACTGCTCCGCTGTGTGGTGTCCCGTGCATGGCAGAATGCCCAGGGCGGCCTTGGCTTCTACCCACTTGGAGCCACTAGCTAATGGCCCCATTGGTGACAATCAAAAATGTTCCCTGGAAGCCAAAGTCATCCCCAGTTGATAACCACTGACCTCAAAAAGCATGATGGCCAAGTTCTTAGATGGGTGTGTGTTCCAGACCTACCCTAAGGGCCGACCTGTCCATCCTGCAGGGACTGCTCAGCCACTAACTGCAAATTTTCACTTGCTCTTTTGTACATCACACCCCTCCCCCACCAAATACACACATGCATTCATAAATAGACTAAAAAAGCAATCACCCAGAGAGAAACAAAGGTGCATTATGTCTGTGCAAAGTAGAAACACTCGCTGCCTTCTGTAAAGTTAGTAGCTTTATTGCCCAGGCATGTCTCTATCAGCAAAGAACAGAACAGAATTAAACACAAAATCAGTCTCAGTCACCAGGTAAAAGAGAACCAGGGTCTAGAAACAAAGTGGGTGTAAGTGTCATTCCCCCACCAACGCTATATCCCCCATCCCATTCCCACTACATGGTACAGCAAGTAGGGCAGGGGAAAAAATCATTTAATAAGATATCCAGCAGACTGACAGGTTCCTGTATACCTTCAGAGATGAGCAAGAAAAAATCTAGTTCATCCCCTGCTTCTTAACTTATTCCTTACAACTGCATGAATTACAAGTGCATAAAACGCAGACCTGAGAAGCAGGCAGGCAATGCGGTTTCACCTCTCGGTGGCTTTCTAGATCTTACAAACTGAAGTCTGTTGCTGTGGTTAGTTGAACACTTCTCTGCTGGCACATACTGGAATTCTCTTCAGAGGATGAGAGCAGCTTGCCACTAAATACCACTTCCGGAATGGGGCGGTGCAGGCACGTAGAACAAGAAGGTAAACAAAGTAACTTGCCCTTTCCTTTTTCCCTGTCTATAGGAACTGCACCCTGAGTTTTCCCACTTCCTTACAGGGCTCGGGGTGGGGGGGGGTGCATTAATTTGCTTCTGGTGTGCATAACTGGAGGAATTCCTTAAAGCTGGGGTGGGAAGCGGGCAGTGAAAGGCCGAGGGCTGATTCTTTTGTTTGGTTTTTATTGTGCATGACTAAATGTATTAGACATGTTGGATCGCAGAGAATATGCATCTGTGAATCACAGCGCTGTTGAATTTCTATGTGTTTTGCCTACTAATATCAGCTGCCCTTTCCAGCTTACAAAAGGCCTTCCTCCTAACATGATATCTGAATTACTTTAATAAAATTAGAGGCAGAGCCTGGAATGTGAACCTCCTGTCAGAAACAAGAGATCTTTCCCAAAGCCTTTCCACGTAATGATTTTCTGTGATTTGTGTTTTCTTCCAGAGCAAAATAGGAAATGACCAGAGATGGGAAAACAGAAAGCCTACAAGGGAAGGAGAGTGATGGATTTAATGGGTTTTAGAAACTACTCTTCATCACCTACAACAGAGGACAAGTAAAAGTACATTTTTTAATTTAATCTTTTCAACAAAAATACATTGAGCCTCCACTAGTGCGAGTTTAGTTTGGCTAGGTCAAACTCCTTATGGTTGAGGGAAAGCTACTGATTCAAAGGACAGACCATTCTTTAAATGTATGGGTTGGTTTGGATTCTTTTGTGGATGGAGTTGTAATAAAACATTGCACTAGGCGACTCCTAGACACCAGGGGGAGAAATCTGCACGTCATAAGGTTTTCATCAGCTTTATTGTCATTCCTCGGGAAAAGAAAAATGAGATTTCCTTAATCGCACAAGTATGACAAATTTCTTTCTTCCAATCTCAAAATGTTTTTCGGTGAAGATTTTCAACTGAGAGAGATGATTTTTTAGCGGGGAAAGCCTTGCAAAAATCTGTGTTTGAAAATCCCTGGTCAAGAGGATTACTGCTACTTTATTGCTATGTCAAGCCAGGGACGTTGTGTTGAAAACAACGTGGTTTTCTAAAAAGTGCCCAGGACCATGAGTGATGGGGGGTGGTGTGCCTGGCCTTGGAGAACTGTGTCACCTTGGATAAGTCATTTTATTTCACTATGCCTTGGTTTCCCCCTCTGCAAAAGAGAGCTTTGGGTCAGCTTATCTTGAAGGTCCCAACCACTCAAAGAAATCTTCCGATTAAAATTGTTCCTGCCTGCCTGCCAGATACCATTCTGAGCAAACATATTTGCTCCCCCAAATGGCTGTGTTTCCCCATACACATAATTGAAGATATTTTATACCTGAAGTTACAATTTCATCATTTACCTACCCCATATCATTTAAGGTCTCCTCATTCTGCTTTGAAGTTCAAAGAAAGAGAAGACTCTGTATAATGAGAATGGCCCCTTTGAATGGTCCCCTCGCAGCTGCAAGCTGGCAGAGCCTGCCCTGCACTGAGAGAGGAGCCTATTGTGATGCAGATATACTGCAAAGTGCGTCTGCAGCAGGAACATTTCCATGGGTCTTTACTGTATTTCTTCTATTATTCATAGAACACAATGTAAATGAAGCCATAAATTTTACCCCCCACACTAGATGTAGAAAGAAGATAATGGAAATTGTGAATTATGAATGAATCACTGTTATTGTAATTCCTTAAGGATTCTGATGGAGATGATTAAATTCATGCAAAGACACAGATTCTAAACTTTTGTGCCCAAGTCTCTCATAATGCCGCTTGGAATTTCACAAGGAATAGAGATGCTCTTGGTTTCGCCTCTACCTGCCCAATAATCTCGCAGATAATCTACCCAGGGCTGGACAAATCACCTTATTAAAGATGAAGAATCCGTTCCTGGGGAAGGAGAGAGTGCTGGAAAATATGAGTGTCTCCAGAGACTCAAATGCTGAAGATCCTAAACACAGTTGAAATCTATGGCACCGAGTTTTTGGAAAGCATGCTTTTGCTTTTTAGAAAACCGAAGGAGAAAGAGCAAAATAATTAGGAGTCACTCTCCTTTTTCTAATGATCCAGCAGTCTAATAATGTCAAGGAGGTAGAATTTGTTTCCTCCTGAATTTATTTCGATAACAGAATTCTGTTCAGCAATTATTCTCTCAGGCATGGTCCGTGGTTCTTCTAAGTAATAACAGTGGATCATGAGCCCCCAAAGCTGTTCTGGTTTTGATAATGATAGAAAGTGATTAGAAGTACTTCACTGATCTGAGACAAAGCCTCTGGAAAATTTCAACCTTAATCCTCTTCAGTCTTGTGCCAGGCTTTGAAGGTTATAGGCCCCAAAATGAGAGTTGAGATGATATTTAACAGCTCGAGTGGTGTTCTGGAAAGAGTTCTCTCCTGTGGAACCTCAAAATAGTTTTTGGCATTTTCACCCTACCAAATCTGCACAAGTAGATAAAGCCATAGGCAAATACAGGCTTCTGCTTAGTAGCTGCTTTCTACTCTCAAACACAAAAAATCAATTTAAATTTAGTTCTATGTGATCACGCAGGGTATAAAAGGAACACATGGGAGTCTCCATCCTGTCCTCTGTTCACCGAAATGTGCTGATGTCAGATGAACTAGGGGATCTTGGGTAGTCAAAATCTCTTCCCTGATCCTCACATCTTTATTTGCATGATGCAAAATTTGGCCTCGACAGTCTCCAAGGTAATCTCCAGCTTTGACGTTCTCAATTCCTGTATAGAAAGCAAAATGAGATGTAAATGTTCTCATTTTACAGGCCCTGGCCCCCACGGTGTGTTAGAGGAGAGGACCGTATTAATTCTTCATATATTCCAAGTTGAGAACAGCAGGAGACAACCGGTGAAGACTTGGCCCTCGAAATGATCCAGGTAGAGGTCCTTCCTGCCCCCCTTCTTCCTCATGGGGTTGGCTCACACTTCCATAGCCCCCACTCCTTCTCTCTCTGGAACGTGATTCACACTTGCAATCACACCAAATCTGTCCTTTTCCTGCCATAAAGGCTCTAACTTTGTAGCATTATTTATGTGGGTTTCACCAATCCATTCCTCGCTCCACGATGCCTAGCACACAGCAGGCACTTCACAAATACTTGTTCAATGAAGGGAGAAATGTGTGGATTAACCTAACTCATAAGACCACCCTCATGCATACCAGGGAGACATTTTCCTCTTTGGAGAGAGAGACTTTGACACCAAGAAGGAAGTGTGAACAATTTCCTGGGCCCCCCAAATTATCTGCCTGCTGACTCGCAACAGTGTCTAAATGCTCTGCAGATTTCCCTTTCAGGGTTCATATATTGATACTTCATCCCCAAGTAGTTCCTGTTAAGTAGTTCTTACATAAATGGCATATTTAGGCCATATCAGAGGAGAAAGTAGTTGACAGGATGAACTGAACATTCTGAGGTTACAGGCATGTACACGATCTAGGCTTGGGAATAGCTACTTCAATTAAAATAATTCTTCCCAAGTACAATTTGCAAAATGTAATTTTTATGTCTGACTCTCCTTGAAAATCTCTCACCTTTTTATGACATTTCCATAATTACTTTTTTGAGAGGAAAGTTTCCTTTTCCAAAAAACTATGGGTTTCTGAAATATTAATAGGTCCCTCCTCAGTCCCAAATTCTTAAACCAAGAAAAAAGTAAGGTCTAGCTTATGCAGGTCCTAAATCCATCCCTGGGTGTGTAGATGTTTACAAACCACCCAGGGTAGTAAGAGAGAAGGGCACAGGGAAGTAGTCCCCAAAGCACCTCAAAGACAGCTCAGGTGTTTTAAGTGTTCATTTCCAAGCCTGTCCCTGGAGATTCCTGTTCAGTACATCCAGGTTGGAGCCCGTGAATTTGCAATAATCAGATGTTCAAGATTCTACTGTGTTGCCTTCCGCTTTGAGGCTCTAAGTTTCTCTATCTTCTCACCAACAAGGAGCCCTTGTCCCAAATGCCTCCACTTTATATGGGGGGACTTAGGGGAGAGAGTTCTCCCCCTACAGGGTTCTGCTTGGTCTCATAAGTAATGACAGTCTGTTCACTGAGTGCTTTTTAAAAAAAAATTTTCATCTTCTTACCTCGCTGTTGATATTTGTACAGTAATTGGTTTATCCCCTCAGATGTAGTGCCCATAGTTCTTCCGCTACAATCACCCATGAACTGTCACCAGTCTCTTGTGCTCTTCCCTCCTTTCTGACACCCCGCCCTTCCCCTCCCTCCCTATATGCCTCAGATCTACGGTCAACTTGTGAGTTTTGTCTTTTCCTTGACCTTTATTTGGTTTTTCTATATTCCGCATATACATGAAACCATCCAAATTTATTTTTTTCCTTCTGACTATTTCAGCTAGCATAATCCCTTCCGGCTCCATCTTTGTTGCCGCAAATGGTATGGGTTTGTCTTTTTTGATCACTGAGTAATATTCCATTGTATATTTAGACCACATCTTCTTGATCCATTCATTTGTTGTGGAGTATTTAGGCTGTTTCCATATCTTTGGCTATTGTAAATAGTGCTGCAATAAACATAGGTGTGCAGACTTCCTGAATTAGTGTTTTTGTGTCCTTTGGGTAGATTCCTAGGAGTAGAATTGCTAGTCATATGGTGGATCCATTTTTAATGTTTTGAGGAAGCTCCACACAGCTCTCCATAGTGGCTGGACCAATTTACCCCCCAACCAGCGGTGTAAGAGGTTCCTTTATCGTCACATCCCAGCCAGCTTCAGGGAGTGCTTTTCATGCAGCTGCATTCTCAGCGGACACACCGCCGAACCCAGGACTTTTCAAACACAAACTTAATTTCTGCAGTCACCCTCCCAGGTAGATGTCATCACCTCCCTCCCACAAACGAGACAGCCAAGGCTTTGGGAGGCTGAGAAGTTTACCAAAGGGCCCCTTTCTTGAGAGTAATGTAATCAGGATTTATCTGATTCCAAGACCAAAGGGTTAAGCACTGTGCAGCCCATCTGCTGTGGCCAAGGGCACAGTATTCCCTTTAGGTACACACACTGTGGACGAGAATAAGAAAGCAACCACAAACTTCAGGAGGGCAAGCACACCTATGTCAGGGGGTCCCCCTGGTGGCTCAAGGGTTCAGCACTATGAAGCTATTGGCAGCCACTGCAACACAAGCTTGATCCCCAGCCAGGGAGCTTCCCACATGGCCCAGCAGACCTCTCCTGTCTCCCCTGCTGCTCCCCTCAGCAGTGGATTTCAGTAGATTAGCCTGTTCTGCTGCCCGCTCTGTCTCTGGGGAATCCTCCCCACCCCACCCCCACCCCCACCCCCACACACTCTTCTGGCCTACAACCCCAGCTCTTGTATGCATAAATAAATAAATCCATTAAACACACACACACACACACACACACACACTTACTTCTTTTCCAAGTCAAAATCCTGCTGTTGGCATTATTCATATTAGCTGAAAGGTAAAATCAACCCAAATGTTCATCAACAGATGAATGTACAGGCCAAATGAAACATTATTCAGCCTTAAAAAAGAATGAAACTCTGATATACATTACACATGGGTAAACCTTGAAAAAAATATGCTAAGTAAAATAAGCCAGGGCCTCCCTGGTGGCACAACGGGTTAAGCACAGCACTATGAAGCTATCCAGAGCCACTGCAGCACGAGTTCGACGCCCGGCCAGGGAGATTCCCACATGGCGCAGCAGACCTCTCCTGCCTCACCTGCTGTTCCCCGTAGCAGTGTGTTTCCATCAATCTGCCTGTTCTGCTCCCCACTCTGTCTCTGGTGAACCCTCTTACCACTCTACGCCTCTGGCCTACACCCCAGCTTGTATGCATAAATAAATAAATCTTTAAAAAAAAAAAAAAAAGAAAGAAGCCAGACACAAGAGGACATATATTGCAGAACTTCAGTGATAAGGCAAATTCATCTAGCCAGAAAGAAGAATATAGCTTACCAAGGTGTGGAAACGGCCACAGAGCATTCTTGTTTAATGGACAGAGTTTCCATCTGGGATAACTAAACAGTTCTGGGAATGGTAATACAACATTATCAAGGTACTAAATGCACTGAATTTCACATTGAAATGCAATTTAAATAGTATCAGTGAATAAACAAATAGATAAGATTTTTTTAAAACACAATCCAACTGAATTTATCCCATAACTACAAGAATAGTTTAATATTGGAAAATCCATAAATGCAACTCCCTTTTATAGACTAAAAGAGATAAAGCATTTTTTAATCCCGCTACTGCCACTGACTCCAAAGTCATTTCCTATGCTGATGATCCCCAATCAAGTCAACCTGAAATTGTTAACCAGGAGCAAAAGGGAGATGTCAAGAAGATACCATTGTAAAAACATCACCAGATGAGGTTCATGTGTAGAATTTTCTATTCTTTCATTTTACATTTTTCTTCTGTCTGTCCAGATAAATCGATTCAGTAAACATATGGACTGTCTTTTAAAATGTGATTTATGGAGCTGCTAGAGTTTCATCGCTGGAAGTTCTTTTTTTCTCCATTGCACTTTGAGTTTCACTCTGCTCCAAGACCTCAAATTGCAAATGTTTCAGCCAAGTAAGCTTTCTAATATACAATGGATTTCAATTTTTCCCCATTGCAGAGTGTGAAGTTCCCCACTCACCTGTGAAGAGACTTGAATAGAAATGTTCTCTACAGCTTTGAAAGAGGAGAGATGAAAGAGGAACAAGTTCGATAAAACCACAACCTGGATAAGTCTGCAGAGGGAGGTTCACCAAATTCTAGAAAACCAAGGTCTAGGGAAGTCCTGCCTTTTCTTTTCTTTTATTATTTTATTTCATTTCATTTCTAAGACAACACTGGTTTACTCTATATGATTGAGGGCTATAAGCTCACACCTCCCCAGAGTTATGTCACAACCCCACACCCACCACCAGGCACCAAAGTCCTTTCCCCTAGATCACTGCCCCGTCCTCATTGTTCCCACCTCCATCCCCATCCAGTAATGTTAATTCTGCAGTCATATGTTTAGGGTTTGCTTTGGTTGAGTTTTGTCAATCCCTTTGTATTTCCTTTCTTTATATTCCATAGATGAATGAAATCTTCTGGTATATGTCTTTTTCCTTCTGACTTATTTCACTTAGCATAATCCACTCCAGTTCCATCCATGTTCTCGCAAATGACTAAAGGTCATCTTTTATTTTTTTTTAAAGATTTATTTATTTACGCATGCAAGCTGGGGTATTGGCCAGAGGTATGGGGTGGTGAGAGGATTCACCAGAGACAGAGTGGGGAGCGGAACAGGCAGATCGACGGAAACACACTGCTGAGGGGAGCAGCGGGGAGGCAGGAGAGGTCTGCTGCGCCATGTGGGAATCTCCCTGGCCGGGGATCGAACTTGTGCTGCAGAGGCTCTGGATAGCTTCATAGTGCTGCGTTCAACCCGTTGCGCCACCAGGGAGGCCCAAGGTCATCTTTTTTATAGCTGAGTGGTAGATAGACCACATCTTCCTAATCCACCATTCCGGCATTGGGCACTGAGGTTGTTTATATACCTTGGCTATTGTAAATAGTGCTGCTGAAC
Source organism: Scalopus aquaticus (assembly GCA_004024925.1). Lineage (NCBI taxonomy): Eukaryota > Metazoa > Chordata > Mammalia > Eulipotyphla > Talpidae > Scalopus > Scalopus aquaticus. The sequence continues at coordinate 84,993 of PVIJ01000394.1, read as the reverse complement.
ATAGGAGTGCAGGTATCCACTCTGACTAGCGATGGTGTATTCTTTGACTACAAAGGAGTGTTCTAGGAGTGGAATTTCTAGATAATATGGTATACCTAGTTTTAATATTTTGAGGAAACACCATACTGTTTTCCAGAAAGCCTGGACCAGTCTACATCCTCACCATGAGTGAGGTCCCTTTTTTTCCAGACCTCACCAACATTTGTTGTTTCTGTGTTTTGTTTTGTTGTTGCTATGGGCCACTCACACAGAAATTAGGTGGTATCTTATGGTGGTTTTGCATTTCCCTAATGATGAGGGATGCTGAACATTTTTTTCCTGTACCCCTTGGCCATCTGAATGTCTCCTTTGGATAAGTGTCTGTTTCACTCAACTGCCCATTTTCTGATTGGGTTCTTCGCTTTTATTGAGTTGTGTGAGTTCTTTTTAGATCTTGGCTTAGACCCTTGCCAGATGCATGTTGTACAAATATTTTCTCCCATTCAGTGGGGTGTCTTTTTGTTTCAGTGACAGTTTCTTTTGCTGCACAGAAGCTTTTTAGTTTGATGTAGTAGGAAACTGCTTTTAAATGTCAAAGAGGTAGGTAAGGAACAAACTAGAATTAAATGGTTTACTCAACACACAGAGTATAATGAATTTACAAACATTGCTCAGACTATATACATAAATGCTGCCAAGGCTTTGGGTATGTTTGTGGATGACATCTTCATTCTGGATTGTTTAATAGATGTTCAACAGTGATTAATTCTTATTTAAAATTAAGTAAGAGAACAAATAATGTTTTGAGAGACAGAGGTATTTATGAAACATACACCCCCTCAAAAAAAAAAAACCTGCAATATTAAGGGAGGCTGAATGAATTCGTGGATCTAACGGCAGTAATGGGGTCACCAATAGAAAGGAATCTATGGGTCACCTCAAGTGACCAACTGGGAATATCTATAAATCTTATCACAGTACCTCCAGATCTAGGGGCCCTTGCCACAGAGAGAGCCCTACCCTGCTCCTGTGTTCACTATACTCTCTCTCTCACTGGTCCCTCTCTGACGCTGCCGGGACAACCTTCTTCCTGCCTGAACGATCTCCCTAGAGAGCTCACCGTGCTTGCATAGCCTGTCTTTCAAGTGTTGGCTTAAATGGCTTTTTCTTTTGGATTCCAGACCAGGAAGTCCCTCTGTTTCATATGCTCTAAGCACCCTCTACTTCCCCTCCACGGCCCCCATCACAATCAGTGTCAGTAGTTTATGTCATTAGCTCCGACCCCCCTCCCCACTCAGCTCCAAGAACCCTGAGAACAGAAGTGATTGTGTAGCTATCAGAACTGGCTGCCTACTTTTAAGGGCCCAGTGCAAAATGAAAATGTGGAGTCTCTCATTTGAAAGGAGTCAGAATTTCCAGACAGTGACAGTAGAAGAGTAAACTAAGCACAAGGGCCACAAGGGTGTGACCCTCGACAATGGCACAAGTCGCCTGCCCATGAAGCTGGCTCAGGTCAGTACTGTCCACTACTGTCTCCACAGCTCCCTGCTTGGCACATCATAGGCACCTGATAAATGTTTATTTGTCACTAGATAGTGCAGCAGTTGTCTGACATCCCCTTCTTCCTTTGTTCCATGCATCTCCCATCATTTCATGCCAGGAAACACAATTCTGCTCTGGTCATTCCTTTGCAACCAGCATTGCACAGCTTTCTTTCTAGGATAGAACCTTCTCCAGCAGCCTCATCCAGAGCCTCTAAGATTGAGATTTCTCAGAAGGTGCAGCTGAGAAATGTATTTTTATGTTTCCTTAAAGGCGACTCCAGTGCATCCTTCAGTGAACTGTTCTTAAAGAAGAGGGAAAAATCAATGCTTTCAGATAGCGTTACCTGGCCCTGAATAATCCTGAAGCTTCCCATGACTTACTGTAGAGGGTATAATTGAAGTGAGGATAAACTGCACACCATTTCAAAGTCTACTAAATTGAAACCGTTCTTTTTGTTGACACATGCTTGGGAAGCTGTAGATAATGTGATTTAAAATAAATACACTGGCCCAGTATACTTATATAATTGAAATAAATATGGAATAACCCATCAAGTCCACAGGCAGTTGGGTAAATTAACCCTTTGCATGCCAGGTTCAGGGCACCTGCTCAAGAAATTGGGGGGAGAAAAGAGCGTCCTCACCTTCAAATGAGATGGACACTTTCAAATGTTAACTTTTGAAAGCCTGAGTTCTGGGAGGGAAATCTTGCCAGGTGGTGGATCCTCTCTTGATTCTACCACCATACAGTGCTAGCAAGTCCATGATGAGGGTCCTGGTGCCAGCAGCTGCAGTGACTTTTAGAAAGAGGGAGACAGCCCAGAATCCATGTTCCTTCCTCTGATGGTTCCCAGGAAATGGAACAAAAAGGTGCCAAACACCCAAAGTTGCATTAAAATGTCTCCGTCAGCAACCTCTTGAACAATCTTTGAACGTGTAATTTCTCAGCCAAAAGGTCCCTGCACCCCAAGGGAGTCAGCTAGGTTTCCGCCAGAGGAGCAGAGCTGCCACAAGTGACAGGACAGGTTCCGGGTGGGGGCAGGGTCCTTGTGATGCCAGAACTGGTTCACGGGGTCCCTGAAGGTGTGTTGCTCTGGCCTGGGCCTGAATTCTGCGGTCATAAAAGGAAGATGGGTGTGGCATGGGCGTGAATAAAGCCAAAACGGAGCCAGAAGAATATTCTGGGAGGATGAGGCAGAATCGGACCTGGGTTCTGGTTCTCATGGAGTCCACTTGGGTCTCTCACCACTTCCAGCATCACTGACACGAATCCCCTACAGGAGAACATGAGTCTCATCCAGGAATCGAAAGCTGAGGGAACTCTGGTAGGAGGAGGTTTAGGCCCCCTTGCTAAGCCACAGACATCCAACATGAGGTACAACAGCACCCATTTCCACTCTGATGGGAACAGAGTAGTGTTCACTTCCCTGTTCCAGATCTCACACAGGAGGGGCGCAAGGCCTCTCCCGACCCAGAACCACACCAGGGCAGGAAGTCTAGGGAATATGACTCCAGCTTAAGCTAAGTGTGAAAGATCCCCCAGTGACTTCACCGATTTTTGTGTCTATGACTTTTCTGCTGAAGATGTACCTTAACCCCAAGAAAGTATGATTAAAACTACACAGTCCTAGCTTTGGGTAGAACTAGAAAGTGCTCTTAACCAAGGGCCGTTTTCTTCCCAAGGAGTACTTGACAGTTCTGAAGACAATCCTGGATGTCACAACTGGGAGTGAACTACAGGTAAAACTAGCAGGTAGGGATGCTGCTAAATGCCCACCATACACGCGACAGCCAACCAAAATGTTGATAGAGCTAAGACGACAAAGCCAGACAGTCTACCACCATTGTGGGTTCCAAGAAAACCAGGAAAAAGTATAATATACCATTTTAAAACTCCATGCTAATTAGAAGGAAGGGAATCTTATTTTCAAAAGAAATGCAGTAGATTTTATGTGCTGGTATAAGGTTGTTGATGGCTGAAAAAAAACAAACCACATTAACACAATAGCATGGGTGGTGTAATGCCTTTTTGGCATGGGCAACACACACAGAATGATATGCGGTCTTATTTGCATTACCCTCGAAACAAACCCTGTGAAATGGATTCAAATTCAAGATGTCTATCTGGGGATGAGCCCTGTACACACAGGTATGGGAGTAAGAAGTGAGACAGGGAATGAAGGGTGTTGATTGGGCGAGACTCCCAATCAGTTACCACTGTGGGGAAGTGGAGTTCAGTCTCAACGGGGACTGAAAGGCAGACCTGGGCTTCCCAACTAAACATGGAGGGAGCTGGGGTCCTTGTCCCCCAGTTCCCATCAGCCACTGGTTAGAACAGGTCCTAGCAGTGACTATGTGCCACGTGGGTCTCAGTGGACAATGAAAGTCTAAAGTCAGAGTTCAAAAAAATGTAAGTGGTGGTGGGTGGAAGTCAGCCTGGCGTGGCTGGAGAGGGGTGAGCAGGTGGGGGCAGGGTAGCATCAACTACAACTAAAAAACATGTGTCCTACAAAAACACTAATTTGAAGGAAACCTGCACCCCTATATTTATTGCAGCACTGTTTACAATAGCCAAGATGTGGAAACAACCTAAATGTCCCAAAACAGACAAATGGATCAGAAAGTTTTGATATCTTTATACAGTGGAATATTATTCAGCAATTAAAAAAGACAAACTCATGCCATTTCCAGCAACGTAGGTGGAGCTGGAAAGGATGACGCTAACCAAAATTAGTCAGAAGGGAAAAGGTAAATACCTGATGCTCTCACTTACATGTGGAATATGGAGAAACCAAAGCAACGGTCAAGAAAAAGTCAAAACTAGGGCCTCCCTGGTGGCACAGCAGTTGGGTGCTGCACTGTGGAGCTGTTGGCAGCGGTGACGCAGTTCGATGCTCGGCTGGGGAAATTCCCACATGGCGCGGCAGACCTCTCCTGCCTCACCCGCTGCTCCCCTCAGCAGTGTATTTCTGATCTGCCTGTTCTGCTCCCCACTCTGTCTCTGGTGAGCCCTCTCACCTTCCCATGCCTCTGGCCTGTACCCCAGTTTGTAATGCATAAATAAATCAATCTTAAAAAAATAAAAAAAAAAGTCAAAACTAGCAAGCTGGCCATAGAACTGAGGTATGCAGCAAAAGAGGGAGCAGGAGTGGGGTAAAACAGGGAAGGGGTGAACACAAGGGAATATGGTGATGGTTCACGGGTAACATGGTGGCAGGAGAACTCTGGGGACTACAATGATGTAAGGGGAAAAAATTAATTTTTTAAAAAGCACATGTCCTAATAACTAGTGTTTTTATTCTAGACAGGGCCGTGTGACAAAATTCTTAGTCTGGCATTTCCTCTTCTCCCTTGGGATGCTATGCAGAAATGTGGATTTTTGACTCATTCTAAGCCTGGAAGAAGACATGCACATGAAACTACCCCTGAAGATGCATCTAGGAAAGCAGGCACAGCATCTGCCCAAAGAAACATTTTGAGTCTACTGAGAAGGCAGTGTTAGTCCAGGTGAGAGTAACATTAACACTCTGTGGTCCGCTCACATATTAGTACGTGTTTTTGTCACCAGTATCCGGTGGCCACTCACGTATTAATACGTGTTCATCTAGTCTCCGGTTTTTCACGCCACGGTGGATTTATTTGGAACTATTAGGAGCTATTTCTTTGATCATACTCGATCTAGAAGCTTTATACATTGTTTTGGTGAAAGTGTAAAGTGTTTTATGAGAGATATTACAGTTTTTTTAATATCCAGTAGTTCAGGAGTTGTGTGTGTTTTATTGAATGCTTCTACCATTCATGCAGTGGCACAGAAAATGGCCGGCTCCAAGGGCTGGTAAATTTAAAGGGCACCGGCACACAAAGTGTTAAGAATAGGTTTGTTGGTGCCATGTTTAACTCTTGGGACATGTGACATGAAGTTACAATCGCTCCCTCAGAAGGTGCCTGCTCTTTTTGAGAGAAGCATGTGCGGGTACGGAGGTAAAAAGGGAGAGAGGGGAAAGACCATGAATTCAATAGTGGTGAGTAAAACAAAAGAAAATTGAGTTCAGTCGCAGAGAATGAATGGGGGCTAGGAGTTCCTGTGAACTGGGGGGCAAGAATGTACTATTTGGACTGTAACTTGGATGATGAAGCGACTCCATGGAAAGCATACTTAGCAGAAGGAAGAGTAAATGCAAAGGTCTCAAGTCCAGAAATCATCCTGGTTCCTGACAGCATGGCTGCACCTTATTAATATGGGGGGCATGAGGTGTGGGGTGAAAGCTGCAACTGGAAAAGCAGATGGTGTCAGATCGTATGGAACCTTATGATGTGGTTCGACACCCCACGAGGAGTTAGGGTTTTACTCCTAACTCGTTGCTATGAGCTGATGATGGAGAATTTTTAAGCAGGAGATTGGTTCAGACAAATTTACATTTTTAAAAGACCACGCCTCAAATTATGTAAAGAATGGTCACAGGTGGGAGTTGGGGGTGGCCAAGAAGGGCAGTAGGGAGACTGGTTACAGATACTGAAGATCAAAGAGATAAAGAAAACTTGTTCAAGGTCAAGCAGCTCATTCAAGGTCAGGTCAAGAAAGTGGCAACTCTGAATGGATCCACTTTCCTCCTTTCAGACCAGAGCTTCTTGCTCTAACTGGAGAGAGAACAGAAGCCCTCATCCGTGGCAAATAACCAGCTCCTCCCCAGTGCCACATAGCCTCTGGGCTGCCAACAAACATTCGTTGTTGGATTTTTAAATGTTTTGCTAAATGCAACAAAAAAAGGCTCATTTTATTCAAAGCAGCATTTACAGTCACTTTACAGCTGGTAACTGCTAATTGTCATCTGTTAGGTTGGGCATCAGAATGTGGCATCAGAAAGTCTGTCCATCTGTCCTGGGCTCCATCAGTCTTCCTTATGCTTCCCATCCACAACCTACCTTCATCCACTCTCTTCTGAGTCAGCCCCCCATGTCTCTGGTGCTAATGCCAGCCCTCTCTGGGAAGGGAAGACAAATTCCTATTCATAAGTTTTCATGGGCTGCAGAAGTGGAAACAGTCACATAAATTGAAAAAAAAAAAAAAAAAGAATGCCAAGACCTATGTATCTCTGACAATATTCCTGGCCCAGCTTCTCAAGCTTTTGAGAGCACCCATCACCCAGCATCACCTCTCCTGGAGGGTGCTGTCAGGGTCCTAACTCCCCAGTGCTCCTCAGTGTCGCACTCAATAAAACTAGAAATCACAGGGCCCAGTGGTTTCTGCTTGAAAGCATCTGCGACTGCAGGGGGTCTTTCTTTGGCTGCAGGAATATGCTCAATCCACCCCAATGGGTAGGGGGCAGGGAGCAGCCCTCAGCCAATGAAGACTGGGAGTAGAGGGGTGAATATCCGGGGTCCTTGTCCCTTCTGCAGACAATGCAGGAGGGTTACAACACCATCTTCCAGAGGAGCCTAGTGGGGCTGAGCAGTAACTACTAACACCTGACCCCTTCCGTCTCTACTTCCCTTTTGGCATCTCCTGGGATCGCCTCCCAGTTAAATTGTCTGCTCTAGAATCCTGGTGTTAAGATCTGGGAAACCCTGTGCTAAGATGGAATCCCTGTGTGACCTGCGACTATATGTTATGCATAAGATATAAATCTAAAGCAAAGCTCTCAGAAAGATTGAAAGAAAGGATGGAGAAGACATTCCAGGTAAAAATGAACCTGTTTCAAAATGACCATCTGTAAGGCCACAAATGAAAATAATTGTTCAATATTAGAAACACCTCAGAGGGAGACTGAAATTGGGGAGTTAGGGTTTCATGGGGACAGCTGCAGTTGGGGAAGATGGAAAGAGGCCTGGTGTGGATGCTGCAGATATCGCAGAAAGATGTGAGTTAACCTAATACCACAGAACTGTACAGTGAAAATGGCTCAAACAGTCAATTATGTGTGTTTTACCATAAGAATAAAAGCTCGGAGAGCATATTCTAATTACAAAGCAATAAAACTAGAAATCATTAAGAATGCAATAAATAACAAATACACTGCAGCTGAAAAAGTATTAAATCTCATCTTAAACAATTTGGGGATTGAAGAAATACAGATCAAAACTGTGAAAAGACTGCAACAGAAACTATGTAATAACACAAAAGCAACATTCAGAAGGAAAATCAGAGCTTAAAATAACATATCGTTAAACAAGAAAGAATAAAAATAAGCTAAAGATGCTTCTACAGTTTAAAAAGCACAATCAAATAAATCTAAGGAAACCAAAGAGAAGGAATAAGGAAATAAAAAGCAAAAATTATTGTTCGAAAACAGAAAGTGAATGAATCTAAGAGCTGGTCCTTGGGGGGCAAAAATAACACTGGTCAACATTGAGATCATTACTGACTTACAAAGGCCCTCATCTGTACTATCTTCGTGTGCTGAACATGAATATAACCCTGAAAATTATTTATTAGCTCTCGTTTTGAAGATATTTCATATAATTCATTTTATGTTTCCTGTGTAAATTTATCCAGTAGGACTGCAACATCTTAAATCAGCCCAGAATGATGTAATATTGCATCGCATTGCTTAAATACCATCATGCACACATCATCCAGAGTTGATTGCATCATTTTCTGATGCAATGCACTACTACTGTCAGGTGGCTGCTGAAGTAAGCTGACGTCAGCAGTGCACTATAGAAAGCCCTGTCGGAAAGGTTGAGCATTGAAAATATTTCAGACTTTGTGCGAGACAGTTTAAGCTATTGTTCCATAGAACTGTTATTATTTTATCCATTTAGGCACAATACAGAACAGTAATGCTTCGAAAGTGCATTAATAGCATGGACAATTTCTGCTCTATTTGTGGAGAAGTGACATTTGCCAACCAGAAGAAAAGTATCACTTCTCAAGTGAAGAAGGCTTATCATCTTTACTTCGGATGCAAGATAGGTGACCAAGACAAGGCTTGGGCCCTGCATATATGCTGTGCTACATGCACAACACAGCTTTCACAGAGGTTAAATGGCAAAAGACCATCAATGCAGCTTGCAGTCCCCATGGTGTGGAGAGCGCCAAGCAATCACATAAAAGACTGTTATTTCTGCTTGGTTCCTCCTCTTTCTGTCGGAATAACGAAGCAAAGGAAGTCAAGAATAGTCGACCCAAACATTCCGTCTGCATTGAGACCAGTTCCACATGGTGAGGGACTTCCTATTCCAGAACCTCCAGCAGAATGTTCTCTTGATTCATCTGATGAGGACAAGGGTGAGCGGACCTGTTCTTCTCCTGTTCCATCAGCATGCAGGGATCCAGATTTTCACAGGGATGCATCATCAACCCCACACAGACTAACACAGGAAGAACTAAATGACCTGGTTCGTGATTTGGACTTATCCAAGAACAAGGCAGAAATGCTAGGATCAAGACTCCAGCAATGGAATCTTCTAGAAGAAGATGTCACAATTACTTTCTATCAAAAGTGCCACCACCAGTTGGAGCCTTTCTTCAGAACGGAAAGTACTCTGGTATTCTGTTCCGATATTGAGGGCCTCATGAATGCCTTAGAAATCACTCATGACCCACAAGAATGGAGACTATTTCTAGACTCTTCGAAACTGAGTCTTAAGGCTGTGCTTTTGAAAATGGAAACCATCTTCCATCTATTCCAGTAGTGCATGCTGTCCACATGAAAGAGACATATGATAACTTAAAGCAGCTACTGAATTCCATTGAGTATAACAAGTACAGCTGGCACATCTGTGGTGATTTGAAGCTAGTTGCCCTTTTAATGGGACTGCAGCAGGGACATACAAAATACATGTGTGTCTTATGTGAGTGGGATAGCTGAGCAAGTGAATTGCACTACTTGCAGAAGGAATGGACTTGCAGACAAAAATGTAGCAGTTGGACAGAAGAATATCCAGCACCCAGCTCTGGTCAAGGCTCACAAAATCCTGCTACCACCCCTTCACATCGAACTAGGTTTGATGAAGAATTTCGTGAAAGCCATGGACCGGACCTCACCAGCTTTCCGATACCTGCATGAACAATTTCCTCAACTCAGCGAAGCAAAGATTAAAGGGGGAGTTTTTGTGGGCCCTCAGATTCGAGAGCTCTTCAAAGACAACTGGTTCAACAATTTGCTGCAGGGTGATGCGAAACAAGCATGGAATGCTTTTCGCCTAGTGTCTACAAACTTTCTTGGGAATGTTACAGCAGAAAACTACAAGGAACTAGTAGAAGACATGCTGATGCAGTATCAGAAACTTGGCTGCAATATGTCTCTGAAGATCCACTTCCTTCATTCCCATCTGGATTTCTTCCCTGAAAACTATGGTGTGGTTAGTGATGAACATGGTGAACGTTTTCATCAAGATATCGCATCAATGGAACAAAGATACCAGGTAAAATGGTCCCAATCCTGGTTGACTATTGCTGGACACTCCCCAGAGATGCTCCACAGCTGTAAGAGACAAGCAAAGAAATCTAAGAAGTTGTCTATGACTTGATTTTTTACAGGTATTAACTGTAGGCCTATTACTATTGGCATGCATTTCGTGATGTAAACATCAATTTATTGCAGATTACAAAAAAAAAACTAGAGCCAAAATTAGAATTCGACTGCCACATTCATGTTGAGCATATACAAATTGATAGGAAATGACTAATTTTATTTCAGTAACATGACTTTTAAAAATTTGTTAACCAGTATAATAAAATGTGTACACTATTAGCAAATCTAATAATGAAACAAAGAAGAAAATAGGCTCAAAATATCATGTGATGATAGAGAAATAATAAAAGATAATTCAAAGAATCATAATCAAGACTAAGTTCATGAAAGAATACAAGGGACCATGGAGATGGATCACGGGTGAATTGGTGGTGGGCTACCCAAGGGGAATACAAAATGTAAAAGACATTAATAACAATAAAAAAAAAGACTAAGTTCATGTAAAGTAGAAGATGGACTGAAATAATTTCCCAGAAAAATATAACCACAACTGACCCAGGAAGAGGTACAAATCTAAATACACTGAAATAATGCAGAAAGGTATTGAAGAACCCAAAATGTAGAAGTTACTCAAATGGTTTCACAAATGAAAATTACCAAACCATCACAGAAGAGATAACTGTGCAACTGCTTCTACTGTTCAGAGTCTTAAAAGATTATTTCCAACTTCTTTTTACAAAGCCAGAAAAACTTTGATACCAAAATCTGACAAAGATAGCATAATAAAAAAATATATACAAAGTAAATCTCACTTATGAATAGTAATGCAAAATCCTGAATAAAATATCAGCACTTAGAATCTGGCAGCACTAAAAGAATAATATACTGAGATTTAAAATGCAAAGATTTCAACATCAGGGACTCAGAAGAGTCACATGTCCACAGAGAAGAATGATATAATCATCGCCAAAGAAGCTGGGAAAGGTACTGGATAAGAACAGCATTCAGTCTTGGTTAAAAAAAAAAACTCTTTATTAAAATATAAGGAAACAGATACATCTTTAATATGATATTTAAAGCGTACATATAAAGAAATCATCACACCATGTATAATCGTGAAGTATCAAATGTTTCCCATAAATGTCCAGAATAAAATAAGACACCCTCACTGTGTAACATTGTTCCAGATGCTATAGCAAGCCACAAAATGTGGTAGTTAAAACTGAAAAGGGGAAGGCAAAATAATGACTATTTGTGTCTTCTGTGTTGTAGATCTATGAAACCCAAGAGGATGAATTGAAAACTCTTGGAAAAAGATAAAAGAGACCTCAGTCAAGTGAGTATTTAAATTTTATATGCCAGTAACAATAGCTTTCTATATACAGGTATCCCATATACAGCTACCCCAATTAGAAAACATAATGGAAGGGGGACAAAAGTCTCATTTATACATAGTTTAAAAAGATGAAATACCTCAGAATAAATGTGACGAGGTACATAAACTAAAAGAAAACATTAAGACACCACTGAGAAACATGGAGCAAATGAATGGAAAAACAACTCTGTTCTTGGAAGGAAGTTCAAATATTGTAAAGATGTCACTTCACCCTAAATCAAACTGTACATTTTATATAATCTCAATAACATATCAGTAGAATATTCTCCTATGAGTAAAACTCATTCTAGGGAACTCTAAAGTGGTAGTAATTAAAATAATTTGGTCCAGGTGCATTAAACAGACAAAAGAAGAGTGAGTCTAGAAATGAACTAAATACCTAGGGAAATGTACTATGTGACAAAAGTAACATTGCAATCAGTGGACAAAAATAGAATCTTTTTAATAAAAAGGATTACGACAACTCATTATCCATGTGGGAGGTGGGGGGGACAAGGGAGTCAGTCCCTAACTCACTTGTTACCCCAAAATCAATGTTAAACAGATCAATTATTTAAACATAAAAAATGAAGTGAAAACACTGGGAGAAAAACACAGGATAACCTTTCACTTTATTTTGGAATAGAAAAGACCCCTCTAAGCATTATTTGGAACCCCAAATCCACAAAGAAATATTGTTTAATTTTTTTTATTTTTTTAAGATTTATTTATTTATACATACAAGCTGGGGTACAGGCCAGAGGTGTGGGGTGGCGAGAGGATTCACCAGAGACAGAGTGGGGAGCAGCACAGGCAGATCAGAAATACACTGTGATTCCTTAAACTGCTAAACATGGAGCTCCCATACGACCCAGAAATACCACTTTTGGGAATCTGCCCAAAGGACATAAAAACACTAATCCGAAAGGATACATGCACCCGTATGTTCACTGCGGCACTGTTCACAATAGCAAAGGTATGGAAGCAACCCAGATGTCCAAAAATAGATGACTGGATCAAGAAGATGTGGTACATATACACAATGGAATACCATTCATCATGGAAAGAAGATAAACACATGCAATTTGCAGCGACATGGATGGAATTAGAGGGGATCATACTCAGCGAAACAAGCCAGAAAGAAAGAGAAAAATATCGAATGGTTTCACTTATAACAGGACTACAGGGAAACCAAATAGGAGAGAGACACAGGGGGTGGGGGAGGGGGAGGATAAGGGCACAAAATGGAGTAGAAAAGGACACAAGGGACCACGGAGATGGATCACGGGTGAATTGGTGGTGGGTTACCCAAGGGGAATACAAAATGTAAAAGATATAAATAACAATAAAAAAAATATATTTTAAAGAAGAAAGAAAGAAAGAAATACACTGCTGAGGGGAGCAGTGGGCGAGGCAGGAGAGGTCTGCTGCACCATGTGGGAATCTCCCCGGCTGGGCTTTGAATTCGCATCGCTGCTGCCGACAGCTCCACAGCTCAGTGCTCAACCCAGTGCTCAACCGCTGCGCCACCAGGGAGGCCCTATTGTTTCATTTTTGAAACTGCAAATTCGATTCTGTAAAAACATTAAATGTCTGCATAATAAAACAGTCACCAAAAACAAAGTAAAAAGAAAAGCCAGGAAAAAAGCGTTTGTGAGCTATATGACAAAGGGCTAAGTTTACTTAATATAAGGAAGTTTTATAAGTTGGTGAAAAAAAAAAAGTCAACAATTCATTATATAAATGGTGGGCTGTGAGATATGTAATACGGTTCCCCGGAAAGGAAATGCCGTTTTTAAAGATCCCACACACAACTCATGATTATGGAAATATAAATCAAGCCATTAAAAATTATTTGAATAAAAAGTATTTGAATTTGTCCTATTAGTAAAAAACAAAACGTTGCCAAAGATAAGGGGACTCTGCATCCTATGCTATTTTTTAAATATTTATTTATATGTATTTTATCCATCCTACGCTATTAACAGAATTTAAATTGGTTCAGACCCCATACCATCTCCCAAAACTTTCCACATACATAATCTTGATCCAGCAACTGCCATTCTAAAAACACATTCAAGAATTTATCCTAAAGGTATACTCATTCATGGACTCAAAAAGACATGTACAAAGATGCCCATTGAAACATTCTTTCCAATAACAAAACCTGGAAGCAATCTAAATGTCTCTCACTATGTTGAGGTGTTTCCTGATATACTCCTATAGAACTATCTCCAATATACATTAAGATTAAAAGATAAAAATACAAGCTCCAAGACAATTCATGTGGAATTTAAAGAACCCCTGAATAGTCAAAACAATCTTGAAAAAGAAGCACAAAGTTGGAGGTCTCACACTTAGTGATTTTAAGACTTATTACAGGTACAGTAATAAAAATCTGAAAAAAATAGTGCAGTACAGACATATAAACCAATGAAAGAGAATAAAAAACCCAAAAATAAATTCTCAGGCCCATTAAATGGGGAAAAAACAGTCTCTTCAACTCACTGTATTGGGAAAACTGGGTACATACCTTACACCATCTACAAAAAGTAACCAAAATGGATCAAAGATCTAAGCATAAGTTCTAAAACTATAAAAATCTTAGAAGAAAACATAGGGGTCAAGTTTCATGACATTGGATTTGGCAAGGATTTCCTGGATATGACATCAAAAACACAAGCAAAAAAGAAGGTAAAAATCGACAAACTGGACTACAATAAGATTTTAAAATTTTGTGCATGAAAGGATATAATCATCAGCCTAGATCTTGGGAGAAAATATTTGCAAATCATATATCTGAGGGGTTAATATTCAGAATATGTAAAGCATTCCTATAACTCAACAACAAAAGGAGCAAATATCCCTATTTTAAAAATGAGCAAAGTACCTGAACAGATATTTCTCCAAAGATGACCTACAGATGATCAATAAGGATAGTCATATCAATAATGACAAAGGAAATGCCAGTCAAAGCCATGATGAGATACTACCTCATAGCCCCTGAGATGACCACTTCCAAAAACACAGATTATAACAATCGCTGGCAAGGATGTGGAGAAGTTAGAATCCATGTGCACACGGATGGAAATGTAAAATAGGGCAGCTGCTATGGAAACAGCACAGCAGCTCCTTAAAAAACTGAAAATAAATATGATCCAGCAATTTCATCTCTGGGTATATTTCCAACAAATCAAGTCTCAAAGAGATATCTGCACACCCATCTTCAAAGAAGCATTATTCACAATAGCCAAGAAGTGGAAGTAACCCAAATGTTCATGGACAGATACATGGATAGACAGAGTATGGTATATACATACAATGGAATACTATTCGGCCTTCAAGAGAAAGGAAATTCCAATACATGCTGCCTGAACCTTGACATTAAGTGAAACAAGCCAGTCACAATATGACAAATACTGTGTAATTCCAATTAGATTGTGTCTCTAGAGGAGTTAAATTCATAGAAACAAAACAACAGAATGGTGGTTGTCAGGGACGGGGGAGAAGACATGAGAGTTGTTGGATGAGTATTTCAGTTTTGCAGACAAAGTCTTTCTGGAGATCTGTTTCACAACAATGTGAATATACTTGATGCTACTGAACTGCCAATTCAGGAGTGACTAAGATGGCGAATTTGATGGGATGCATTTTTACCACAATTTTTTAAAGCAAATCTCCAGACACAGGGTTTTCCAGGTCATTGGCCCTGCCTTCAGTGAGACATCATGGTGGCTTGTCATCACCCACCACAGTCTTGAATGCTCTGTGTGCACATTTAAGCCTCAGCATTGTCCCATGAGGTCACTGTATTATTTCTTACAGGAAACTCAAAAGAGTTAAGTAAAGTGCAAAGATCAGAAACTGGCAGAGCTTTGACCTGGATCCAGGTCTGTCTTAATCCAAACCTAACACAATCACCCGCTGCTGTTTGAATGCTTTTCCCTACCTGGCTCCCAGGAACACAGATGTAGGGGTACTGCGGGCGGCTGAAAGGCAAGAACAATCCAGCGGCCTCTCTTCCTCAGCGGCCTTTACTTTCAGCGGCCTAACTACACCTTTACCCTGCGGTCCATGGGCGGTTTCAGACGAATTAAATCAGACACGTGTGGCGTCCCTAGAGAACTAAACGAAGGTCTTATTGTATTAGTCATTTTCCCTGTCATCTTGAATTAGTGTTATATTAGCCTCATGCGATACTAACATGATACAGAAATGTTAGCATATTACAGACTACTCAGTGTGGCACGTAAGAACTTTATCATATTACGATGCCACTGATGTTGCACAGGAGGGGAAATGCAGGCAATGCCCATAAAACAGACCAGCTAATGCGAAATCCGAGCAGAACCCCCAACCGGGGCCTTGAACTGGGGAAAGGAATGCGAGAATGCGCTAGCATATCTGATTCCTAGACCTTTACTCACATAGACACGACGGGAAAAGCTAACACGGGTGCTTTCTGAGAATGTCAAAGGAGGTGAGTCCTTTGTGACTTGATATTTTTAACCTGGTGCCCTTGGCCCCTAGTTATTGACAAAGGCCCCACTGATGGGCAAGGGGACCCCCTATTTAGAACCAGTAAGTGTTGCATCTTCATTTCTCATGGAATCTAAACCTCTGCTAGATGGATAACACCTAGTTACAGGGTAAGCAGCCAGGATTCTGCTCTCAGAAAGATTAACTGTTGGATGGGGCATAGGGTGGGGGGCTCCAATACTGATTTCCAGGAAGCTCTCAGCTCCCCTGAATTGTGTCTCTGCACAGTAGCTGTTTTTCTTAGTTAGACCTGCAGATTCTTCAAGGTGCGCCCCAAATACTTAGGCACCTCTTTATTCAATGAAGACCAGGAGACATCCATGCAGACCCGGCCGAGAAGTCACCGGAAGTCCTGGGGTCGGCTCGACGTCCTAGACTGTGACATCACAGCACATGCGCCTCGATTATTTCATCGAGGGGACGAGGATACTCGTGTTATTAACTCACAAGGTTGGTGGCAATTAATGACAGGCTGTATTAGAAGGAACGTCCGAAAATGACTTCGAAAAAAAGCTCTTAATACTTCCTTGAAAATGTGTCACCATCTTCCTGTGGGAAGAAGGTCACATACTCGCTCACCTCCCCGATCAGCGCTTTCTAACAATAGCATCAATTCAACTGCACGAGACCTCACTGTGTTCTCTTGGGATAATGGAATGGTGAGATTTTAAGATTTTGTGCATGAAAAGACCTACTCATCAGCGTACAGAATGGGAGAAAATATTTGCAAATCATATACCTGGTGAGGGGTAATATTTAGACTCTATAAAGCACGCCTGTTACTCAACAACAAAAGCAGCAGCTCCTCCAAGTTTTTCCACCTGTGGGGACATAGAGACTTCACAGAACTAGCTCCAATAGGATGTCTATACTATAATTCAAAAAAAGTCTATCAGCTTCTTTGGCCAAGAGAGAACAAGCCAATTTCTCAAAATGAACCCAAAGCTCCAACGTCCAAACCAGGGCAAGAAGGTTGAAGTGAGTCAGCTCTACTATAAATGTACAGCTCCCTTAATTAAAAATCTATTAGCAAATTTCCTGATAGGCTGATGGTATTTACAAATATAAACTAATCGCTATTTATTGGAATGTTTATTCCAAGGGCTTAAAATGAGTTTTTCCTTGTAGTGTGATAATTGTTCAGATGGCTTCCTGCTGATTTAATTACTTCAATTAACAAGGATTCTCAAAAACAAGTTTCCCCGGGCTTTGGATTTTCTCTGTGGTTATCACTGGGGCCTCATTCTTTGTAGCTTGAGGGCCAAGCTGAGGTGCGTGTCCTCACCCCAAATACAGCGTTGACAGAGGTGAAGTTGATAGGAAGAGAAGAAAAGCAAAATCCAGCCTGCCTGTGTGTTTCCCAGCCCCTCCCTCCTAAACAAAGACGATGCATCACTGGGCTCACTTTTGCCTCAGAAAGTGGGACCAGTTGTGTTTAGCCATCCATATTGTCACCTCTGGCTACCTTATCACCAATGACATGCTTTAAAGGGTGGGATAAACCCTGGTGAAGAGGTATGTATTACAGTTCAGAGAAAGATTACTAAGCTTAGCATCAAATAAACTGAGTGAGGTGGCTTTAAAATATGTGCACCGATTCTTCAACACACCTCCCTACCACAGCTGGCCTCTACTCACTCTGCCCTTGAACTTGGGCGGATATTAGTGACTCTCTTCTAACAAATAGAATAGGGCAGGGCCTCCCTGGTGGCGCAACGGGTTAAGCGCAGCACTATGAAGCTGTCCGCAGCTACTGCAGCACGAGTTCGATCCCCCACCAGGGAGCTGACCCACATGGCGCAGCAGACCTCTCCTGTCTCGCCTGCTACTCCCCTCAGCAGTGTACTTCAGTCTGTTCTGCCTGTTCTGCTCCCCACTCTGGTGAATCCTCTCACCGCCCCCCCCCCACATACACACACACCTCTGGCCTGCACCCCTGCTTGTATGCACAAATAAATCTTTATAAAATAAAATAGGGCAAAGGTGACAATGATGATGAAGTCATAAAAGGCCTGGCAGCCTCCTCCTTGCTCCCTCTTAGACTGATGTCCTCAGTGATGTCAGCGTCAGTGCTATGAGCAACGTAAGGACAGGCACTGAGGCCCCGGCCAATGGCCCCCTCAGTCAGCCACCTTAGAAGTTCAGCCTCTGGCCACCATTTCCTTAGCTAACTGAGCCCAGCCAACAGTTCCATTGCAACCTCATGAGAAACCCCCAGCGAGAACAACCGTTTTTTCCATGAGCAAAATTTACTAAGCTCTAGATATGACCTAGAGAGTGTTCTAGATTCTAGGAATACAGCAGTGAGAACTCAGAGAGAGTGCTAGTTCTGATGGTGAAACACTCAGGACTACACCTGAGTGGAGAAATCAAATATTATACAAAAATGAACAATAATGTAAGAAAATAAAAATGGTTAATATAAAAAACATTCTAATAGCGTTAACTACTATACAGATAAAAACAAACAGGGTTATTTCAGTGGGTGGTAAACATTATAACAGAAATTAAAGTGGATAATGGCTGGTTACAGCTGTTACCTCAGCCTCAACTGGTTCCATGAGACCAGGCTGATGGGTGAAACTCCCCTGTGGACCAAGGAAGGTTGCTTTGTCATACCACACTTTCTAATTTATCAAAAGCACATTAACATGCGTTACTTATTTGAAATCCACAGTTCTAGCAGGTAACCCAGGCAAATATTTTTTTTAAAGATTTATTTATTTATACATACAAGCTGGGGTACAGACCAGAGGTGTGGGGCGGCGAGAGGGTCCACCAGAGACAGAGTGGGGAGCAGAACAGGCAGATCAGAAACACACTGCTGAGGGGAGCAGTGGGCGAGGCAGGAGAGGTCTGCCGCACCATGTGGGATTCTCCCTGGCCGGGAGTCGAACTCGCATCGCCACTGCCAACAGCTCCACAGCACAGCGCTTAACCGCTGAGCCACCAGGGAGGCCCCCAGACAAATATTTTTATCTCCATTTTATAGACAAGGAAAACTGATGCTCGGCAAAGTTACGCAGCTTGTATAAAAGGCAGTCCTTAAAGGGGGAGCAAATGGCATTTTAGACAAGACAGTGCTGTTTGCTGAACTGTCTCCGGTATATTCAGCATTCTGCCCATAAATGCCTACCCATAAATGCTAGTGGGGATCCCTTCTCAACCATCCACCCAATCATTTGGACAACAGATGCATCTCAAATTCTCCTTCTAATTTGTCTCATTTGTCATTATCCATCAAGCAATGGATGATTATTAACAGCTAACCCCTCCTGTCCACACACACAGAGCACAAGCACACACCTTCCAAATCAAAAAGCAACCTTATTCAGCGGCCCCTTCCCTAAAAGTATTTGTTCATGGACCCCTTTTTCTCTGCCAGGCACTTGCAGAGAAGGATCAACGTGTGCCTCCCCACCGTGATTTCTCAGTCAGAAAAGGAGCTCATGAGCCCCAGTACATCTAGAGGAAAATTTTAGGAAGGTTTCCCAGACCCGATCTCATGCAAAATCTCCAATATGTAACATGAATTCCTTCCTGCTGGTGATAAACAAATATCAGGAGTCTGAATATATAAACACACCACACAGAAGAGGATTCTGGAACCTCGGGCAAAATATTATAATATTTTCATGGGCTGCCCAAATTCCAAGCATTAGACTTGATGAACAGCTTTATTGAATTTTGTGGATAAATATTTAAAGCCTTCAAGGGCTTGTGTAAATCACACCTAGGCAGACGCACTTGCTCACAGCGCCATCTGCTGGTAGCTACTGGTGTTGTGCAGGGGAAGGAAGGGGCCGCCAGGACTCAGAAGCGCTGCCCTAGAAGACAGAGGCCACCCAGAACCCACACCTGTGCAGGCCAAGCCCGAATCACCAATGCTCGGGAACCCCAAGGTATCCAAGAAAAAGGCTTGTAAGAGCCACATAGGATTAAGGAGGCAGAAGAAAGGACTCTATAAAGAAAATGCTAGAATTTCTTGTTTTCAGAATTTTGGAAACATAGTGCCCTGCAGAGGTCGCAGGGACTTGCCCCTTTTCCAGGCAGAAATGAGGAGGAGGCCAAACCCTCAGTCTTCCAAGCGCTCGGTACCATCTCCCCAGGTCCTTTGTTCCATTGCTTCCCTGATGCTTATATAGAAGGAGATTGGACAACTCTTTAAAATCATGTTCTGGAAGCCTATTTAATAGCACAAGAAGTGTTCATGCAGTCACACTGTGTGCAGGGAATTACAGATTGTTTGAGTGTGTGTGTGTGTGTGTGTGTACAGAAGAATATGTACCAATGTATTATTATCTTTAATGGTGAGACTAGGGGATTTTTAAAATTTTTCTTCTTTGTGCTCTTCTGCATTTTCCAAATTTTCTTTATTTAAGAAGCAAAAGAAATCTTAAAAAACAAAATAGAAAAACACACACACACACTACCCCTAGAAAAAATTCTCCCCTTCAACTATATTACAAGTTCATTTCCTCTGGTTTTACTCTCAGGGCCAGTAGGTGAAGGTAGTTATTTTAAAAGATTTTTTTTATTTATTTATGCATACAAGAGCTGGGGTGTGGACCAGAGGTGTGGGGTGGTGAGAGGATTCACCAGAGACAGAGTGGGGAGCAGAACAGGCAGATCTACTGAAATACACTGCTGAGGGGGGCAGCGGGTGAGACAGGAGAGGTCTGCCGCGCCATGTGGGTCAGCTCCCTGGCCAGGGATCGAACTCAGGCTGCAGTGGCTGCCGATAGTTTGAGAGCACTGAGACTTTAACCCCCGTGCCACCAGAGAGGCTCCCTGAGGTAGTTATTTTTTTTTTTAAACCTCCCGCCCGCTGCCCCTTTTTTTTTTTAAAGATTTATTTATTTATACATACAAGCTGGGGTACAGGCCAGAGGTGTGGGGCAGCGAGAGGGTTCACCAGAGACAGAGTGGGGAGCAGAACAGGCAGATCAGAAATACACTGCTGAGGGGAGCAGCGGGCAAGGCAGGAGAGGTCTGCCGCGCCATGTGGGATTCTCCCCAGCTGGGCGTCGAACTCGCATCGTGTGCTGCCGACAGCTCCACAGCGCAGCGCTCAACCGCTGCGCCACCAGGGAGGCCCCCTGAGGTAGTTATTAACAATGATGACGATGACAACAATTCAGAACTGAGCATCTGCTACTAAAGGTGGGTGCCAGTAAAGCACAGACCCAGAACCTGGCACACAGTAAAAGCTAAGTTGCTGTGAACTAGTCTTGATATTATTATTAACTTAAAATTAAACACTGACCTGAAAAAACTCACAGTTCAGGTGGTGAGGTAAAAATTATACATAGTATCTAATAATATAAGAAGGTGATATAAGAATGTGATATGATACATCCAACAGGGAAGGGATCCCCTCAATTGTCCATTCTAGACCATTCTAGGTTCGTTTTTGGGTAGCAAGAAAGATTCACTCAACCTGGCTCCGCTGCGGATTGCTCTCGGAAGTATCTTGTGGAACCAAAATGTTCAAACCAAAGCACAGGAATGGAAGCATAGAAGCCAGAAACTATCGAGGAGACCCTCCCTCTCCACTTCAAGTCTCCTCCTCCTCACCCTATTTCCGTTCTACAGCCTACTTGTCTATAAACAGCGCCTCCTTCTCGAAGCTCCTAATATCCACTCCCAAACTCTTCCTACCGCCTTCCTCGTCCCTGAGTGGGAATTTGATGGGCCCGGTTCACCATGCATCCACACCAGACTGCCCAGGTCATTTATTACTGACCAGCCAAGGAGTGGGCTGGCCGCACATGCAGCCACCGTGGTCAGAGAATCTGGGTCACCTGGGGGAGACGCTGCAGCCAGCACTGGGGGGCTACGGGGACAGGTGGGCACAGAAAGCAATGGCTTTCTGGCTGGAACCGCGTGTTTGTCCCACTTGTTTTGCAAGGTATCTCTTCCCTGTCTTCATTGGCCTGGGTTCTTGGTGACTGTTTGATGCTTGAATAGTAATGAAGGACGGGTCTTTTCTTGCAGGCTGGATTTCCCAGGGAGCAGATTCCGAGATGAAGATTGGGTAAAGGGGGCACATAAGGAGCACTCGGGGGAGTGACATCAGAGAAGAGAAAGCAAGGGGGCCTCCCTAGAGGCACAGGGGTTCCAGTCTCAGTGCTATCAGGCTATCGCCAGCCACTGTGGCCTGAGTTCGATCCCCAGCCAGGGAGCTGACCCACATGGTGCAGCAGACCTCTCCTGTCTCGCCTGCTACTCCCCTCAGCAGCGTGTTTCAGTAGATTTGCCTGTTCTGCTCCCCGTTCTGTCTCTGGTGAATCCTCTCAGCCCCCACCCCACCCCACACCTCTGGCCTACACCCCAGTACTTGTATGCATAAATAAGTAAAAATAAACCTTTAAAAAAAGAGAGAAAAAGCAAGGAAGCAGGAGAGGTCAGGCTGTGAGGAGATCCCCAAAGCAATGTCAGATTTCCTGTGGGGAGTCCTAAAGGTGGATGTGCCTTTAAAGTTGTCCCTAGTTGGGGCAAGAGGGCCCTTCCCCCCCCCCAACTTTAAATGGTCAAGCCCCCCTTGGAAAAGTTGATCCCAACAATATGCAATTGATAAGATAGGCCCTTGGAACCTCACGGATTTTTGTCTCTTATCCTCTGGTACATCTGTCATTATCAAGGCCTCCAACACACCAGCTACTTCTTGCTTATGTACACTGATTAGCATGACGGCATCATAGAGTAGACCAAAGTGACGTTGTGTTGAACATCCAAACAACTCAGACCTATTCAGAATCTACTAGGAAAGAAGCTAGAGAACCAGCATCGCCCTGGAGCTAAACTGTAAGCGTATGCTATTGACCATTCCCGGGAGTGCAGACCACTTCTCATCTTCTTGGATAGGGAATGAAAAGGACGTATTTGCCAGATCAAGGATCACAGCTGTTAAACACCTTTGGGGACACCTGGAGAATCCCGGCTGGGTACACGTCTTGTGTTGCCAGGTCCTTCCTCCTGGAGAACCGGCCTCCCCCTGGTTTCAGGCTTACATCAGCAACAGTGGGTCGCTGCCTGTTTATTGGGAGGGATGACTCACCTCCCCCATCTCCATCCTTGATTTCTTTTGATTGGATGGATTTAGTAGCACCTAGTTGTCTGTTTAGCTCCTCTGGCCCTGTAGGTGCCATTTCCCTTCCGCTTCTTCATAACTCTCTGCAAGCTATGAAGGGGACTTTGCTGGTTGGCCCTCTGGTCTTTGGATTCATTACAATTATTGTGTCTGCCTGCTGTTACCATCGGGCCTCTACTTTCCCAGAGTGCCAGCTCCCCGTTGCTATCAGTGAACCCTGTTATAGTGGCACTGACAGTAGCACTGGCCTGGACTGGTATCCCTGCCACCAGCATGTTTTCTACTCACACGGCACGTCCTCCCAGTCTTTCCATGGAGGACTTTCTAGCCTTACACTGAACCTTTCAATCCTGTTTCCAGCACCTTCCATGGAAGTTCTGGCCTTTCCACATCACCGATCTTGGGTCATTTCTCTTTCTGTTTCAAAAAACCAACCCCCATAGCAGGCCTGCATTATCTCCTGGCCCACCACATCATTCCCTGTTGGCTTCTCAACGATTGCATCATCTGTGTAACTACTTTCCGCATTAAATTCCTTCATTTTAAATACTTAGAGGTGTATCTGTTTTCCTTGCTAGACCAAAACAGCTCCCCATTCAACATCTCCAGGATAAAACTCCCCAAGGGAAGGAACCATCTGTTCTCCATCTTTGAGGCATCTAACTAAGCACCTGATATTTAATCAGTTCTCAGTAGAAATTTGATTAATTTACTGGGCAATATTTACATAGAGGATAATATCTCCAGTTACAAATGTCTGCCATGCATGTAGTGAAGGTAAGCTTCTAGAGATAATGTGAAACGTCATCTTTGAAAAGAGAATTAAAAATATACCTGCCTTCCATCGAAAGGATCATTCTAAATTCCTTTCCAAGATAATGAACTGGCAAACCCTCCTTCCATTATGGTTGTGTTTGTATGTCTGTTTTAGTCATTAACATTTCTCCAGAAAGCCAAATCTCCTGAAAATCAATTTCCAAAGTCACCCCACAATAAAGGCATAATTTCCTGTCTGTTTTGTGACGTTTTCCTTTCTACCTTTAAATCTTGAACTAACCTTTTCCTAATCCAACCCCTTTATTTTATAATGAAGAAGCAAAAAAAGCTAAGGAAGACAGGTTGGCCCCGGTCATGAAACTATGACAAAACCAAGACTAAAAGGTAAGTTTCCTAACTCCTTGAGGTTTTCTTACTACCACCCACCTTCCAGGAACCACCCAGCATTGCAGCTCAGAGAAACACCCAAGAGGACAATTTTCTTTCCTTCCAAACCTCTGAAAGCCTAATCTTTGTCAGTGGGGCTGTGAGAAGCAGCTTTTATCTCCTGGTATATCCACTGAGTGATTTCTATTATGGAACATTGTCTGAGACACTGAATATAGAGTGGTGAGAAAAGGACACGGTAAGTACTAGTAATAGTAAAAAGAAGATGAAGGGGAAGAAGGAAAAGAGAGTGAGGGGAGGAGGAGGAGGAAGAAGAAGAAAGAAAGGAGGAGGGAGAGGAGGGAGAGAAGGAGGAGGAGAAAACATGAAGGAGAAGAAAAGACATTAACTTCTATTTCTCAGAGTGTGGGACACATCATATATGCCATGATAAATACTTGTGATCTATATGATATATAGCACATGTCATATGGAGTATATAGCTCACATACGTATATGTGTATGTAGATGTGTGATCACATCACACACATCTATGTCGCATATATGTGTGAAATATATAAAAAACATTTTAGAACATAAACTTTAAAAGTCATCCTGGAAACAGAGAGCTCAGTTTGTTACAGGGCAAGGAGAGGGGCACCCCCAAACCACCCCGCTCTAAATAGGTTCTGCCACCTGCCGCATAGGACAAAATATATACGACCTTAAGTGGAAAAGAAACTTTAATACAATTAGTGTATTAATACAGAAAAGACAAAGAATATAGTTTCTAAACAAAGCACACAAAGTTACCCATCCCCTTGTGGGCGAACGTCCACCCAAATAGGATTGGCCCAAGGGAAGGCCCAAAAGCCTGCCTTTTGGCAGGGACCCATAGAAAAGGGTCAGAAACAGACAAGTCTGTGAGGAAATGAGCAAAATCAAAATCCAGATCAACGTTGCCTTTGTTAAGCTCCCCACAGGTCTCTTACCCACAGTTGTCTCAATCTGTCCAGGCCAGTGCAGCTGCCTCACATGTCTCTCTGCTCCTTGCGCTTCTTCTGGCCTCCATCCTGCTTCCTTCCTTCCTTCTTTTTTTTTTCCTCTCCCCTTTTCCAACTTCTTATCTCTCCTGCTCAGCTCCACCCTCCCTTGGGTGGGGCAGGGAACCCGGAACACTCCCCTTCCCTGAGGACCACCCTCTTGTAAGTTCAGTTCAAGGAAAGCAAACTATGGCAGGTGCACCAAACCCAGCTCACGGCCACTTCTGTATGGCCTGCAAACTAAGGTTTCTACATATTTCTACAAGGGTTATGGGGGGGGGGGGGTGGCGCCAGACTGTGAGCAACCCACAGAGCAGAAAATATTTCTTTCCCTGCCCTTTAAAGAACAAGCTTTCACACCCCCACGCCTCCCAGGAAGGCCTTCCCAGCATGCACTGCCCTCTCCCGCCCTCCGCCATGTTTGCAGCCTTGCCTGCCGGCCTCCTTGTGGCGCGTCAATCTGCTTGAATCCTCCTCGGCTGCCTTGGGGACGGGCACCGGACTCCACCCTGGGCAACAACAGACTCAGGTCCCTTCAGGAATCCACGGGGGAAGTCGCTCCCTGCTTCCTCCCCTCAGGAGTTGGAACTGGAAGGAGACAGGCCTGAATTGTCCTGCTGGAGGTGGAGGCAGCCGAAGGGAAAGAGGAAGGTAGGCGGGGCCCGCTGACGCCGTTTTGCTGCTTTGCTTTTTGGTTTCTGTCGTAGCAACCTGAACAGCACCAGTAGGCCGGGATGAAATCTGGTAAATATTACTATGTCTTCCCGCCATTGATGGCGGGGGGCTATGCCTGGAGCCTTCCCAAACCGTCTGTTATTCTGGAAACTGCTAAATAAGCCCCAGACCCGTGGAACTCTAAGTGCCCAGATTTTGTCCTTTTTGTACCCCAACCAAAGCACACCCCAAAGACGAGGAAGCGAGGGCACTAAAAACCCTCATCTGCCAGCCCCGGTCCCCGAGAGCTTCACGGGTCATTCCCCGCACTTAAGTCGTAATTGCAAAGTTCTGTGAAATGGGGACAATTCCGAACATTGGGCACCATCTGCCAGAGCTCGGCTCTTCTAGTAGCATCCAGAACATTCTAGCATTGCAGCAAGCAAAGCCCATTTCCGACCCCGGAAATCCTTTCTGATACCTGGGGTTTTTACTACCAGGAATTTGTCCTCCTTCGCAACAAGATGTTGCCTTTCTCAAAACCTTGCAATTTTAGAACCTTAAGGCTGCAAAAAGCCTTTAAAAAGTTTCGCAGCGTGCAGGACACGTGTCACTGGCAGGACTCAGGATAATCCCAGGCGTCGCTCTCAATGGCAGCTAATGGCATTAAATATTTCTGAAATACAGGGCATAAACATTATATTCCCTTCTCAATTTTCTTTCCCTCCTCTGATTATCAAGAAAAGCAATGTCGTAGGCTGGTGTAAATCTATCTTTAGTGACTCTCTAGACTTGTTAATCTCCCTTTTCCCCCAAGGGCAGACCTCAGACTTGGCCTTGAGACATGTGGTATCCCCCTTGCAGCTTCAGACCATTGTTTTGTTTCCATGTAATTTTACACTTCCTTCCATGTACTAGAAAAATTCACTGGTTCCCCGCTTACACCGTGATGCAGAACTTTCCCTTTAAGTAAATTTGTTAGTGTTTTAAACGTGGCTATTTAAAGAATATGTTAGGTATTAAATGAGGCTATTTAAAGAATATGTACGGTATACTGTGTAGGCTGTCGGCAAATAGAGCAAAAAACATAGCATGAGGAGTTGAGTTTTTGGAAGCACCGATGCAACGCAACTGCTTCTTGAGTTAACCTCGGACCTTGCAAACCCTGATCTTTCATTCTACCTCAGTTCATTCTGCCCTTCATCTTGCTGGCCTCTCCTCCACCGGACCAAGTAAATGTGCTCAGATTGGCATGTGCCTTTGAAAAATAAACAGCGTTGTTTAGTATAGCAAGTCATTTTTGCGACATCCATTCTGTTTCTTCTTTCCCCCAGCGTTCGTAGGGTTTCCTTGCCTTCATTGCTGATAACTGCTGCATGGCTCTCTACCACGATCTTTTAATGACACCTGTGGAGGGGCACTGGGGTTCCCACTTCCTTCCTGCTGCTGAGCGCCGATGCTAGCAGGCGCATCCTGGCGCGTGTGTCTGCTGGTGCTTCATTCAGTTTCTCTCGTCGTTTGTACCCAAGAATGGGCTTGTTGCGTGGCATGATGATTGATGTCACTAACGACTTAAGCTCAGGCATCAGAACAGCTGAATTACTTTAAGCACATAGTATATACGACTTGCCAGTTCTGCACGTCCTTTCCCACATGTGGCATTATCTAAATAAATGTTTTGGTATTGACAAATGTTAGGGGTTTAAAGTGGTCTCTCCAAGTTGCCTTAATCTGCATTTCTCTGATACAGGTGAGGTTGAGCATCCATACACATGCTTGTTAGCCATTGAGATTTCCCCATTACCTGTGGAAAATCGCCAATTCATAATCTTTTATTTTCTTTTGTGTTCCCCAATATTTTATTAAAAAGAGCTCCTTATAAATTCTTGATCATGACATTGTAAATATTATCTCTCAAACACTTAACATGGTAATATATAACTTCCAGACTAATAGAAGGAAGAGATAAAATAATAAACTACTTTATCAATCCAATAGGATATAAGAAAAGAGGTAAAAATAAACATAGAGTGTGTAGGAGAAATAAAAATCCTATAGTAAGCTTATAGGTTTCAACTGAAATAGATCAGTAATTACATTAAATGTAGCTGGACCAATCATTCCAATTTTAAAACAAATAATTTCACTGGGATTTTTCTGGCCTTATCGCATTTTTATTGAAGTAATAATGATTTACAATATTGTGTATAATTTGCGAGTGTAAATTCACACCCCTCCAGAGCCTGTTCCCATACCAGGGCCACCGCCAAAACACCCATAACCCTCCACCACAGTCTGTTGGGTCCCCTCTTTGCTTTGTTCTTCTCCCCCACCCTCCCCCACCAGTTCCACTAGCAGATTTCTCGGGTTTGTTTGGTTAAGTTTTTTTGCTCCTTTGTTTTGTATCTTCATATTCCACATAAGCGTGAAATCATCTCAACGGGATATTTTTTAATTATATGTTGTTTGCAAAAGAGATATCTAAAACATAAGGATACAGGCGGTAATAAATAAAAGGGCAGAAAAATATAAGCATGAAGTTTTTAAAAGCTAGTGTAATTCTTTTAATACCAATAGATACTAATATTATCCTAATGGTAACATTTTCCTTTTACCCCAAAGATACAGTAACTAGAAGTGTGTATGTACCTAATAATATAGTCTGTGTGTGTGTGTGTGTGTGTGTGTGTGTGTAAATTTGACAGTTATTAAAAAAAACATTACAGTCACAAAGGGAAATTTCAGTGAAAGCTTAACAAAAACTTACCAAAACAATAAACAGAAATCAGTAATAATCTAGATGATTTGAAGAATACAGCTACAAAGTTGGCTTAATGGACAACTGAAGAACACTACAACCAATAACTACAGAAAATACACATTCTTTTCTATGAACATGGAATATTTGTAAATATTTCTGATCCATAAAGCAAATTTCAAAAAATTTCTAAGAACTAAAACCACCATAGTATATTTTCTGACCCTAGTACAATCAAGCTAGAAATCAATTACAAAACAAATATTAGAAAAATCCTGTTTGAAATTTTTTCGGTATACTTCTCAGTAACTCATAAGTCAAAGAAATATAATGGCAATGCGTACATATTTTAACTGAATGATTAAAAAATAATAAGCTACTTTTATACAGACATAAATGCTCATGAGCTGCTTGAATAAAAATGTACAGCTTTGTTAGAAAAAGACAAAGATGGACAAAGAACCAAGAATATATGTCACTGAGATAGAAGAAGAAAAACATGGAGATATAAAAAAAAAAAATACAGAAATAAAAATTAACAAAATAATAAACAAACAGCAAAGAAAACTAACAAAACCAAAAGTTAATTCTTGGAGAATACTCTTGATAAAACTTCAAGAAAAGTAAGTAGGCAGAACAAATACCATGAGAAATTTTAAAATAAGGAATTTCTATAAAGTCTGTAAAGTTTTAAAAAAAAGTTACTTTATACCAATAAATTTGAAGTAAATTTGGTTTAATGCACAGATTCTAACAGAAAACTGACTTAAGAGATGCAAAAAGAAAAATTAAAGATCATAACATTATCTTACCGTTGGCCCATTTACAGCTGTTAAAGAATGGGTTATATAGCCCTTTCAGTGTTTTGTTTTAAACATCCTTGTTTATTTTTGACAATATAAGAGTTCTCCCCTCAAATGCAGTCATCATAGCTCTCCACCATGTCCATAGTCCTCCACCACACTCACCCATACCCCTCTCCCCTCCCCTCCTGAGTGTCCTTTTTGTGTTTTAAATATCTTTGACTCCAAATGCCTTTACAGTAGCTGTAGATTCTTAGTTCACCACAGAGCTCACCTAGTGCTTTAATTATTTAGTTTACCTGCCTAGGCCCTTAAGGTCTTTAAGTTTGCAACCTTTGCAATCATTCCAAAATCATTAAAATTTTCCTCATTTCAAATAGTTGCATGAAAAGAAATATCTGATGCTGTTTTTCTAAACAAATTTAGATTTTGTTTGTTTTACAGATTTATTTATCTATGCATACAAGAACTGGGGTGTAGGCCCAGATGGATGGGGGGGTGAGAGGATTCACCAGAGACACAGTGGGGAGCAGAACAGGCAGATCGACTGAAATCCACTGCTGAGGGGAGCAGCGGGCGAGTCAGGTGAGGTCTGCTGCGCCATGTGGGTGATCTTCCTGGCCGGGGATGGGACTCTCGGTGCAGTGGCTGGTGATAGCTTGACAGCAGTGAGACTTTACCCCCTGCGCCACCAGGGAGGCCCTTGAATCATGATTCTTAATGTTAAATTCCAGGATAGCTCACTTGACATCCCAGCTGGTTTTCTAAGGCAATTTCGGTAAAATTAAAAGGTTAAGACACACTGAAAATTCCCCTTACCTCCTCCTATTTAATGTAGCTTTAGTATCTCTTCCCCCCCCCCCAGCAACCTATGTTGAAAACTAAGAGGTCTTTCCCACAGAATAAGCAGCTCTCTACCTTTGTTTTATGGCTGACACCTTTCAGAAGAAAAAGCAATCATTTAACATGTCTTGTCTATTTAAGTTGCCTGACAACGAGACCACCCAATGACAAAGAGATCGTGGCTGTCATAGAAACAAGTCTCGGGATTTTTCATAGTATTATTCACATATCATCGCTCACTGAGTGGTCAATCACCTTTTAAACGTCAAACTTAAAATCCTCATTTGTCATTGATTATATAGTCTTCAGAATCATATTTATACAATTACTTGAACAGCAGACTCTCCTTATACATTTTAAATCTGATTTGCATGTGGGTTTTGAGGAGCATAGCATGATAGGTAGCAAGATATACCTTGCTGATTTGCTTAGCAGGGTTTTCTGTTCCTAACTGGTGCAGCATTAGTATTAAGCCCAGGCTGCGCTGGAATTATCACAGATTGTGAGTTAATGGCCTCTGTTTAGCATAGTGTCCTCACACAGTGAGTCTAAATAAATATTTGTTGTATTGAGTTGAAGTGTGCATGTTTTCTTATACATCCATGTTAGGGCTCTAAGACCTTCAGATATGAAGCTAATAGGGCTGAGATAGTAAAATGAGTTCAAATTGTTTAATATCCAGGAATCTAATGAAAGGATCCTAATTCCTCTGCCGTGTGTTTTTGCAAGAAAGCACATTTGATCAGCACTGATAAGACAATAGAACGAATCATAGAGCCTGTGTCACTTTTTTCCAAATCCACAGTAACATATATATTCATCTTGTCAGATTGCTATATAAATAGATGAGGTAAAACAACATGGCATTTGTTGTACTTCAATTACTTTCTTGTATAATGTCAAGAAGTAAAAGCTAACAAACCATAACTTTTCTTGACATTTCCTCCCTCAAGTGACCAGTGATGGATTTGCCTTAAAAAAGCATTCATCATTTTAAAGAAGGGTAGAGACAGTAGATTTCTTTGTGTTATTTTTTTTCCATTTTTTAAGCCACTGGTTAAATTGAAAAGCCCAGCTCTCCTGCAGACGGCAACCAAAGCTGGTTGATAAGATTACATGTTTCTAATCCTGGGGGGATGTTTGAAGTCATCCAAGTAGAGAGGGCATTTGCTGTCATAAATGGTCCAGAGATGGAACCGAATTCCCAGAGAGGCTAAGAGGCCACCCTTGCCATCTCAGTTCCGACCACCCCCTGCCTCCCGCCCACAGCCCCATTAAACAGTGTCTGCTTTGCCAGGCAGATCGTTTCATGTGGCCAGATCCGACAAGTCAGCACGATTGTTAGGACCACTGGCATTTGAGCTTGAGGGACGTAGTTTCAAAAACTCTCCCTACCACTTACCAGCTCAGTGACCTTGCCCAAGTCTTATTTAAATTTTCTAAACCTCATTATCTCAAAAATAAATATAATATCTAATTTCACAGAGTTACTGCAAAAGATGAAATTTGATAACATATTGAAAGTGTTCACTTCTAGGACTACTCAAAAAAGAAAGTACCTTTTAGCAAGCTCGTTGTAAGCTCTGTACAGACAGGAACCATGTCTGCCTTATTCACCATTCATATCCTCAGAGCTTAACATGGAGTTCAGTCCTTAGGTATTTAATATTAGCTGAGTGGATGTATGAATGTATTGTTTAATGCATTAATGAATTAATATATAGATATTATCGTGTTAGTGGTTCTTATCATTAGTACCCCTTGGATGCCAGGGATCAGAATATCAAAATAATAATTACAGATTTTATTTATTGAACATTACTAAATCTAGGCATCTGTGAGTTCATCTGTGTTAAATTACTTAGTACCCTAGAAGAGAGGTACTGTTATAATTTTATATTTATATTATGTCATAATTTTATAAATGAAGAAATTGAGACTCAGGTAGGTCCAATCACTTTTCCAAGATTACACAGCTAGTAGGCAGTGGAACAGGTATACAAGTCTAGCAGCAAAGCATTAAATTATGTACTCTACTAAGTAGTAGTTTGTCATTGCTTAACTAATAATGATAATAGCTACTATTTAGAAAACAATCCTGAAATGATAGTCATCACTTTAATTTACTTTTCACAGTGACCCTAAAAGTCATAATCACCCTCAGTTTGCAGGTAAAAAAGCTCAGATACAGATTGGTTAAACAAAGTAGCCAAGGTACAAAGCTAGACCGTGCTTCGGACAGGACTAAAACCGGGATCTCCCTGATTGCAAAGCCATGCTTTCTAAGTCCTGTGTTTGAGAACATGGCAGAATAGGTTGAGGGTGGACCTTGAATTCCATTATCAGATTTTCTTTTGTGCTGAAAGGTAGCAGAAATTGCCTTCTCTTCATCAACATGCCTCCTCTTTTCCTAAGCACACAGCTACACAGTATTCCCCAAATCCCTGGCAGTTGGGTGTCGTCACAGGCCTGTAGGCTATATGTGGAAATATATTTAACGCCCAGAAAACCTCTTGCTTCTCCATGTTCCTTACCTTTCTTTGCTGGATATAGAAGACAATGACCAGTCATTTGGGGCGAAGGGACTATGGTGAGCTAATTATGACCCTAGAGCCAATCCAGTCAGCCTCCTTATTTTGTAAATGATGGAACAGAGTCAAGTCCATTAATTTGCTTATTGTCTGTGGCAGCATTGAGTAGTTGTGACAGAAACCATGTAGCATGCAAAGCCTAAAATATTTACTAGCTGGCCCTTTATAAACCCCCCTCCCAAAAAAAGAAATCACTAACCCCTGCTCTAGGGAATACCAGAGCCACGAGATGGAAGGAGTCTGGGTTCCCGAGTGAATCAATGAAAAAGAGCAATTCTGCCAACATGAACAGCCACCCAGATCATTATTGAGTAAGAAATAAACTTCTATAATGAGCTACTAGATTCCCAGATATATTTGTTATAATGTCAGCCTACCATAACCTATTTGCAGGACAGTCTAGTTAGGGAAATTAACAGCTTCCACATTCAGAAAGAAGAACCTCCCTGGATTTCCCAAAATGACCCACATAGCAGCTCATTGCTTTTCCATATCACTCATTTTTACACTCAGCCACTACATTCCGTAATGGAAACCCCTCCCTTCTTTGTGAAAATACATCACACGCATCCCCATTACCCCCCAGAGACGAGCCAACATCAGAATTCTACCTGGTAATCCTACTAATTTTTTATTTTTTTCTAATTTGGGATTTCAGCATTCCAAAGAGAAACAGAATTATAGCACTTATCCAATAATTCTGTCTATGTTGAGAAATGGGATTCTGGCAAGCATAGAAAAAATAGCTTTTATTAATATGTCCAAAACTAGAATGTAATAAAACACAGACCTTTCAGAAGAGGAGTTTAAAAAAAAAAAACCCTCTGTAAAGGGAAGAAAAGCCAAAAGCAGATTACTTACTGCTACAGAATCCAATATTGTAAAGTGCTTTTTTTTCCTTTTCCTATGCCACATTTTTAATGTCTCTGTGAGCTCAGTGTGCTGTGACTATCAATCACAGGAAACTACTGACATTATGAAACGGCTTTTAAGATATACAGAGTTTTCAAAGCCAAAGTTATCTGAAGAATAAAAATCTTCAAAGCTTATATATTTTCAAAAATATCTATTTGATACAACAAGCTGAGTAATGGCCAGCTGTCTCTGCTCTGTAACTGCTTGAATATTATTTTACAGAGAACATTAACTACAGGAAACTTAATCTTTTTACGAGGATTCCCAGTTCTGCTATGGTCAGCCTCTCCCATCTTTGGGAGCACAAGTCACAGCAGTGTAGGGTGCTAAGAGTGGGCAGGTCAGCATCAAGTTAATTTGAAATTTATGTATATTTAAGATGTATGACATGATGTTTTGGTTTATGTGTAATTATGTAGTGGGTCAACGAATTGGCGCAGCCGTCACCTCCCACAGTTACGTGTGTGTGTGTGTGTGTGTGTGTGTGTGTGTGTGTGTGTGTGTGTGTGGTGAGAACACTGAGGAGCTCTCTCAGCAGATTTCAAGTATATTTCACTGTAAACTGTTGTCCCCTGCTGTTCTCCAGAACTCAGTGATGCTCAGGAAATGTGCATGTTTTCAGACACATGTGGGTCTCAGTCATGGAGTCAAGTCTGCAGCTGTACATTGGAGCCTGTCTCTGGAGCCATTCTCTTCTAAGTGGCTAAGAAAGACCACTGATCTCTAAGCATGACTCTGGTCAGACAAAAAACCCTAAATGAGTGAATTTGAAGATCTGAATGCTTTATTAAACAATTCATAATTCAGGTAGCATCTCATCTGGCAAAAAGAGAGGTACTTGAAGGGGTTGGACAAGATGAAACGTTTTTACAGAAAGGAGGGCAAGGCAAGGGGGCAAGAAAACAATGCAAGTTCCTTGGAAGAAATTTCAGTGACTACAGCTTCTCGCGGAGCCGCCTTCTTTCCTCTGGCTGGGCTGGTTGCTGGGCAAGAAAGACACCTTCTTCCCTCCTGCTGGAAGAGAAAAGTAGTTGCACTCTTGTTTGGGGGTGCAAGGTACTGCTCTTCCTATAGGGGTCTACAGCCAATGTTTAATTCATGTCTTCCTAATCCTCAGGGGCCAGTTGAGGAGTGATAGAGCACAGAGCTCCCTCTGTATCGCTCTTCCCCATTACAGTTTTAGTAGCGATTTCCTTCATCAGTTTTCATACTGTCAGCATTAGACATTTTTTCATTCAACAGTGTTGAGTTACTATATGTAAAATACCATTAATGGGGATCACATTCCAGTGGGGGGATATAGGAAGTAAATATATTTTAGATATTGAAACAGAGTAGTAGTATACAATCCACAATCTCTGACGACAACAGAATTCAATAGCAAAAAGGAAACCTTAGAAACATGTGCTTGGAAATGTTTAATTTATAAATATAATTAATTCATGAGTCAAGTAAGAAATTACAGTGGAAACTGGAAAACATTTAAGACTCGGTAACAATGAAAACACGGCATACCAAGATCTGTAGAGTGTAATTAAAACAAAAATATATTCTTTTTAGAAAGGTAATTTAAAATTTGATGAGCTAAGCTTTCAATACTCCCAAAAAGTGATTTAGGAATGAAAAGGGAGCCATAAATACAAATGTAGCAATGACCAAACATTGCATTTACCATAAACACCAGGCCAATATACTTGAAAATTTAGATGTTGCTTGCAGGAGTTGGGGAAGGTAAGGAATATATGGGAATTCAGTACTTTCCACTCAACTTTGCCCTGAACTGAAACCTGCTATAAAAACAAGGTCTCTTTAAAAATGCATATGGAAATATGAAAGTAACAACAAAAACTATCATTATTCACAGACAACATGGTTATGTAGAAAACCCAAGAAAACACACAAATGATTCGAACTATTACAGAAGGTTCAAGAATACTTGATACAAAGTCAGTATTCAAAAATAAATAAAATTCCTGTTAGAAGACGTGAAATAACCAGTAAGTGCTAAATATCAAGAATATATATTGATGCTATAAATCAATAATAAGACAACCCAATAGAAAAGTAGTCAAAGCATATGAATAGGCAATTCAGAAAGAAACCCTAAAGGGTAAATCTCGCTAGTAATCAGGAAAATTAAAACTAAAACTAAAATGGGATATCAGTATGCAAAGAATCTAATACCAAATGTTGGAAAGGAAAAGGGAAACAGAAAAACTCATGAAGAGACGGGGAGGAGGTAAATTGACAATCTTTGGAAGGTTATCCATGATAAATTGAAGACCATGAATTCAACTTCTAAGAATTCACCTTAAAGAAAACTGGACATGTGTAAGTTCTGTGCAAGGCTGGCCGTGGAAGTCTTGCTTACAAGTGATCATAATTGTTACCTGACAAACCATCTGCAGTGGAAGGGGGTCTCCCCTCCTCTCTGTGCCCCTTCAGTTGTCAGAAGCTTTCCTTGCAGGATTAGATCTGCCTGTAAGTGTTAGTGGGGGGGGTGGGGGTGTTTTTTGGTGGTTTCATGTTTTTGAGGTAACATTGGTTTGCAACACTGTGTATGTATGATTCAGAGGTACAGGTTCACCCCTCTTCAGATGTATTTCACAAATAACATCCTTCTCCCTTTTCTGAGGCCTGTTCTGCTCTCTATACAAGCAACCACTCAATGTCACAAAGGTAAAATAGATGCTGATTGAGTAAGGTGGTCCTCATTTGCATATTAATAGTGGCTACTCTCAGGCCCCTCGGTGTTGGTGCCAACTACACATTAGAATATACCTAGAGAAGTCTATTTTCAAAGAAGTAACAATGAGGGACTCCCTGGTGGCTCAAAGGGTTAAGTCTCAGCACTATGAATCTATCAGCAGCCACTGCAGCATGAGTTCGATCCCCGGCCAGGGAGCTGACCCACATGGCGCAACAGACCTCTGCTGCCTTACCTGAGTTGAAAACTTACATGCTGCTCCCCTCAGCAGTGGATTTCAATAGATCTGCCTGTTCTGCTCCCCACTCTATCTCTGGTGAATCATCTCACCGTGGCCCCCCTCACACACACACCTCTGGCCTACGCCCCAGCTCTTGTATACATAAATAAATAAATAAATAAATAAACAATAAATCTTTTTTAAAAAAAGAAGTAACAGTGATAGTCAGGCCCACTATAAAAATTGTAGTCCCCTTGGTTCAACAAGGATGCCCTGGGGTTGGACTAGTTATGTTTGCTTTTTTTTTTAATAACAGGTAGTTTGGGTTGTTGTTGTTTTTTTTTTTTTTGAGATTTATTTACTTATGCATACAAGCTGGGGTGTAGGCCAGAGGTGTGGAATGATGAGAGGATTCACCAGAGACAGAGTGGGGAGCAGAACAGGCAAATCCACTGACGTACACTGCTGAGGGGAGCAGTGGGCGAGGCAGGAGAGGTCTGCTGCGCCATGTGGCAAGCTCCCTGGCCAGGTATCAAACTCATGCTGCAGTGGCTGTGGATAGCCTCACAGTGCTGTGCTTAATCCGTTGTGCCACCAGGGAGGCCCTGGATTAGTTATATTTTCAAAAGCCACCCAAGTGATTTTAATGCCCATCAGGGTAAGAACACTTTCCCTGGACTGTAAGATCTTAGAAGCAGCACAGTACAGTGATCAAGAAATAGGGGCCAGGGGGACAGGCCAGTGCAAAGGCTCATGAAATGCACCTTTTCCTGAACACTAAGCAGCCTTGATGTCTGGCTTAGCAGAGTCTGCATAGCTACCTGATATGAGCATGAATTCGTATATGTTTTACAGGAAAATACTATTAAAAAATATTCAGCTTTTCATGTAAAAATTATCTTGAAGGATTTTGTAAATCATCCTTTTAAATATACTAAAACTATGAGAGATTATTAACCAAAAAGATCAGTTTGGGTGTTTTTGATTCTTCTGGATTTGTAAGCTCTGTCGTCTTTGGGGTGATTGGAATAGACATTGACAAATTTGGTTAGTAAAGAGTTGAAAACTCTTGGTTGGTAAAACTTTGGTTGGTAAAAGAGTTGGTAAAGAGGGAAAACCACAACTGTGCATTTGGGAAGTTCTGTTTGCTTGGAAAATGTCCAGACATTTTGCTGTTCTGCACAGGACTGTGAGGATGTTTGCATTACAGGGGTGATGGAGACATGTGCTCATTGAAATAGATCGCAATGGTTCCTTAATGACAGAAAGCACAGTACGGCTACATGTGTGCCGTGATCTCAGTGTTAAGAATATTTTTATTGATCTGTATGTCTGGTTAGTCATAAAAAATTTAACAGTAGCTATCTCTCTATCATGAACAATGAGGGGAGTTATTTTTTTTCCTGCAGTAAACTAATAAGTATTAGGCATTAAAGATAATTTTCGAAAACAGGTGAAATCAGAACTCTCCGACCAATATAAAAATGAACACACATGAAGAATTTATTTTACTCATAATGAGGGAATCAGGCAAATATATATACAGGTCACAGAAAAGTCAAAAAGCACAAATTATATGGAGTAAAGAGATGTTGAAAGAAATGAGCCTGAAGGTAAAACTAATTTTTCTGCAGAAGAGGAAATCTGTTAACCCTACTGGATGGATCAGCATTTACATTCCTGTCACTACCTGCAAGTTACGGGATTTTAAAATAGTTCAAAGACAATAAGGGGTTAAAATCATATAATAGCAAAATAATTGATGTGTATAAAAAAAGGAAACAAAAACAAGGGCTTCTGGACCACCTTAGAACCAACTTCCACTACTCCCCCTTTCTGGTCTGCACGCTGCTTCACTTGTCTGTGCCGTTGCCGCCATCTCTGCCGTCGACATTGGATAATCCCAACCACACAGTCTTACTGTGAGGATTCCATGTAAAGTGATTACTGACTTGCCACATTAAGAACACCCAATACTCCAGTTATATAGGTCGCTGAAGTACAGCGTCTGGCTCATAACGGGTGACCTATCAAAACTGCATGGATGAGTGAAGGGATAAAAATATGGACTCCAGTGATGAGAATTATATTTGGCAAAATGACAGGCTCACGAAGGCACAATCTTGGAGCGCATCA
Source organism: Scalopus aquaticus (assembly GCA_004024925.1). Lineage (NCBI taxonomy): Eukaryota > Metazoa > Chordata > Mammalia > Eulipotyphla > Talpidae > Scalopus > Scalopus aquaticus. The sequence goes on along the minus strand of PVIJ01000394.1, from coordinate 46,233 downwards.
ACAGCTCCCAGGTTCGTCTACCTGTTCCCATGCTGAAGCATCTTACTCACTATACCCTTGTCCGTTCTGGAGGTAAATTCGTCATGCTCACTTTGAGGAATTATAAACAGATCAAAATACAGTGCAGGTCACTGTTTACCTCTGTGCCTGAAAACACAAGTATTCATCAAATCCCAAATCCTTCTTAGATGATCGATCTGAAAAGACAGACTATAAAGTGAATTCAAAAGGAAATCTGTCACCCGCCAAATAGATGATGGCGTTTTTACCTTCCCAACCCCCTTCCTGGCTTGGTAGGAGTCAGTAACCAACCTCCAGAGCTTTTCCAAGGGCCGGAAGGGGCACACTGAGAACTGCTTGCGGTGTGCTGTAGGCTGCCCAGGGAACCGATGCAGGTCCTCCTGCTCGCGCTCACGTGGGAATGGAGCTCTGGTTGGGTCTCAGGATGGAAACAGCAGAAGGAGTGGAAGACACTGCCGTGTGAGGACTGCGGGGTGACTTCAGAGCTGCAGACACCAGGGGCAACTGATTACAGGAGAGCGATGCATAAACTCTCTGAGGTTCTCAGTATAACATTAGGGTGAGACTCCAGGGACTCAAGGCATGGAAAGCAGCCAGAGGAAATGGGGGCGGGGGTGGGGGGGCAGCGCATGCGCGCACACCTACCCAGACAGACAGTGTGTGCGCTCCGAAAATGACCAGGAAGACTTGATGCCTTCACCGTGGAGTGATCTCAGGACTCACCTCCCACTGATTAATGTGAGTCTTTCACCGCAGTTGTAAGACTCGGAGAAGTGGTTATTTTTTCAATTGTCCAGTTTTCACAAAGGTATCTCGGTGCATACAGAGAAGCAGGAAACATGGCTAAATTAAAGGAACAAATTATATCTCCAGAAACAGTCTCTGAAGAAACATACATATCAGACTTGCTGTATAAAGACTTTAAAACAACTGGCTTAATAGACTCAAAGAGCTGAAGGAAAGGTGTATTAATGTGATAAAATAGGGAAATGCAAATCAAAACCACAAGATACTAACTCACACTCATTCAGATGGCTATTGTTGAAAAAATTAAAACAGGAAAATGACATGTTTGGGGAACGATGTGGAGAGTTGGAGCCCAGTGCATTGTTGGTAGGAATGTAAAATGATACAGCTGCGGTGGAAAATGGCTTGGCAATTCCTCAAAAATATTACCTTGTGATCCAGCAATTCCACGTCTGGATATGTACCCAGAGAAATGAAAGAGCTGGAACAGATATTCACACACCTGTGTTCATAGCAACATTATTCACACCGGCCAAAACTGTAGAAGCAACCAGGTCCACTGATGGATAAATGGATTGTTTAAATGTGATCTATACATACAATGGAATATTATTCAGCCTTAAAAAAGAAGGAAATTCTGCTATACCCTGTAACGCGGATGGATCTTGAAGGCCGCATCATGCTAAGAGAAATAAGCTAGTAACAAAGTGACATGTATTTCATGATTCCTCACACACATGAGGTTCCGAGAGTAAACTAGTTCATGGAGGCAGAAAGTAGAAAGGTTGTTGCTAGGAGCAGAGAAATTGGGGAGCGAAGAGTTAGTATTCAGTGGGTAGAGTGTCAGTTGGGAGAGATTAAAATCTTCTGGAGAAGGATAGTAATGGTGGTTGCACAACAGTGTGAATATACAATGTCACAATTTTACACTTAAAATGGTTAAAATGATAGGGTTTATATTATAAAATATGCAGAAGAAAATACAGTCAGAATACTACATGACATACATATCAGTAACATCTTTAAAGACACATCCCCAAAGCAAAAAAAAGTGAAGGGAAAGATAAACAGCTGGGATTCCATCACACTAAAACACTTCTGTACAGTAAAAGAGACATTAACCAAAACAAAGAGACACCGAACTGATTGGGAGAAAATTTTTGCACACAATAAAACTGATAAGGGGCTGATCACAAAGATCTACAAAGAGCTGACAGGATGCAACAAAAACAAAGTAAACAATCCAGTCAAAAAATGGGTGGAAGAGCTAAAAAGACCCTTCTCCAAAGAGGAAATGCAAATGGCCAACAGATATATGAAAAAATGTTCAACATCACTTGTGATCAGGGAAATGCAAATCAAAACCACAATGAGTTACCACCTTACACCAGTGAGAATGGCACACATTAAAAAAACAGGCAACAACAAATGTTGGTGAGGATGTGTGGAAAAAGAAGCTATCTTGCACTGCTGGTGGGAATGTAAACTGGTCCAACCACTATGGAAAGCGTGTGGAGGTTCCTCAGACTACTAAAATTGGAGTTTCCATATAACCCAACAATTCCACTCCTAGGATTCTACCCAAAGGACACAAAAACATTAAATCAAAAGGATACCTGCACCCCTATGTTTATTGTAGCACTATTTACAATAGGTGAAATATGGAAACAACCCAAATGCTCAAAAATAGATGACTGGATCAAGAAGATGAGGTATGTATACAAAATGGAATATTACTCGGCCATAAAAAAGATAAACTCATGCCATTTGGAGCAACATGGATGGAGCTGAAAGAGATTATGCTCAGTGAAATAAACCAGAAAGAAAAAGAAAAATATCATATGGTTTCACTTATAGGAGGAATATAGGGGAGCCATATTCCTCCTTATAGGAGGAATATAAGGGATGAGGGGGAAAATAATTATAATAAATTTAAAAACAAAATTAACAGGCCACTATAAATCAGAGACATTCTACAGGGGAAGGGGTGGGGGATAGGGATCAAAATGGGAGGGACGAGCACAAGGGACTATGGTGAATTGGTGGTGGGAATTTTACGGGGACTACCCCTGAGAGGAGAAAGCACACATTGTACAAAAAGGAAGAATGATGTAAAATATATATAAAATAGAAAAATATTTTTAAAAATAATAAAATAAGGTTTATGTTCTATGTTATCACAATACATACAATACAAATCAGTGAACAAATTCTTCTTAACATAATTCCAATCATGTACCCAGAAGCTTTTGAGTTTACTAATTGCAGTGACCATTCCCATATTTTCCTCACTCATTAGAGTTATATGTTATATTATTATATATTTTTTCATTTATATTCTATAGTTAAGTATTTTTGAAGTAGTTTTATAGATTCCTGGAGAGAACTGTGGCTATATACTCAACCCTTAAATATCTCTATGGTATTTTAAGTTGCACTTTGTAAGCATTGTCAATATTAAGCATTTAATATCCGGATCACCTGGAAAACCACCTTTGCCTTAACTAGCCTCACACAATTTGAGCCTGTGTTGACATTTGGGAACTCACGTGTTATGTCAACAGTGCTCCGTGGCAGAGCAAGTGGAGGCAGACTTCACTATTAAAAGATGCTTTCATGTAATGGCAAATGGTGGCATTAAGGTTCTTGAGTAGTGAGAGTGGAGAATTGTTATGAAGAATTGAATCATCCCTCACCCCACAGGAGTGAAAGAATTCCCCCTAAGAAAGACCTGACCATAGCAGTGTGACCAGATGTGTTCAGTGTGACGATGTAGCTTCTACCCCCACCCCCCACCCCCGCTCCTCCGTCACCTTAGAGTAACGCCGTTAACTGCCCAGCAGTCGTTTGGCAGTTCTCTTGTCAAGTAATGCGCAGATTTATTTTTGTTGTTTATGTGAAGAAAAGTCATAAACTTAGGGAGTTAGGGAACATTTCCTGTTTATACTTGTTTGTACAAGGTCACATTATAATAAAATGATTTTAATGTTTTTAATGGAGGGAAAACACATATGCAGACTTTGTAGCCTGCATGGGAATCAGCAGGCAGTTAGTGATTCGGGTGCAATATTTATAATTGCATTATTAGATTTGAAACTCCTTTAAATTTGAAGAGTCTGGATTTAACTGACAAGGAAACATGTGAGAAGCGATGGAAATGGATTGTAAATGTCAGCGTCATGTTTGATCATACCAAGGTGACCTTAAAATGCCATCTTATCCACTTTAATTTAACAAGGCTGATTTCCTAAAATATCAAATATTTGATATAACCAAGAATATATATTGAACTACTGGAACAAATAGCTAGAAGATATTTCAGTTGTCCTACTTGAAAAAGCAAGATGTAGGCAAACTCTTCTCAACGTGGATGGGGCGGGGGAGGGGATGCAGGGAGGAAGTCTCCTTAAGAGGAAAGTTTTATTTTTCCTCTTCATCGAAAGCTGGGAGAGTCAGTGTTACCCAGACATGAAGAGCATTTTCTCTTACAGGATTTAATCTGAGGGACCCTGTTCCCCCAGATGCCTTCCATCAGCATGTCATTCTTTTATTCAGACATCATGGCCCCTCTTTTTTTTAATGCAGTTTCCCTGGGAAGCGCTAACGATACATTAGATCACTAAAATCTCAGTGAACAAGCATTCATCAAATTGCTTTATTCTCTGAAATAATAAACTGAACATAGGAAAATAGAAGGAAGGAGAGAAAAATAAAGTTTTACACCCTCATTTATGGACAACTAATTCCTTTCCAGATACTGTAGGGACTTTGTGCTCTCTGAACCCTACAGCTCTTTAAGGGAGCGTTTTTATCCACTTTACAGATGAAGAAACTGAAGTAGAGCATTAAAGTGATTTGCCCAGTCACACAGCTGGGCAGGAAAGTTGCTGGGATTTGAACCCACATCTGATGCCAATCCCTGCATCCTTTCCTCTGCTGTGTGTGTACAGAAAGTTAAATGTAGTCAGATTGGCTATAGAGCATCAAAGATACACCTCCGTCATCATTTTGCTGAGGGCAAATCCAGTTGTGACATCAATCCTCAGCTCATTGAAACTGGTCTCATTTCCAACAATTCGTTGAAGTGGGGTTCAATCATTAAGGAGAAATTTCTTACCAAAATCGTTCCTCTGGAATCTCTGAACTTTGGTTATTTGGCTACTTCAGACTCCACAGGTTAGGAATCCACATTACCCCACCAGAAATGAAGTGGCAGGCATTGTGAAATTTTCAGGAGCTTTCTGTATCTTGCAGAGAACCCCAGGGGTCAACATTTGTAGAAGGAAGAAGACAGAAGCAGGATTGAATGGCGAGAAGTTTAATTGTAACACAGGCCCAGCAAGCCCTGGCCCAACAGCACAGAGAGCTCTGGAATGTTACCAGCCCTGAGATAGCATTCTTAGTAGCTCCAGTAAAATCTCTTCCTTCAAGAGGGATCTGACCAGTCTATCCCTGCCCATCACAAACATATGCTAACGAGAAAGACAGCTACTACACGTAACCTTGTTAAATAGAGCACTGAATGAAGAAGCTAGAGGCAAATGAGTTTATCCTTTAGGATCCCGTTGATAGATGTGTATATTCCATTTGTGTATTGCAGAATGATAGAATTCAGAAAAGTGCTGTCTTTTAGAGGGGCTTATAGGCCAGAGAAGGCCGAGGGAGTTTCTGGGGGTACCCATTCTGTTCTGTTACTTGATCTGAGGCTAGTTACATGGTTATATTCTCTTGCTAAAAGTTCTTCACATTCTACATGTATGATTTATACACTTTTAAAATATTCATATTTTATTTCAATAAAATATATTTATCAAGAATAAAACAAATGTCAAACATTTATTTAAGGCATAGAAAAAAATAGTATCAAAACCATGATGGGTTTGACTGCCAAGTAAAAAGGTTAGTTTTTTTTTTTTAATATTTTAAGAAAATAATATTAGTGGTATTTGGCTATTGAAAAAAAATTTATGGTAGTCTTTGGATGACTAAAATTGGGCAAACTCCATAGGCCTGATGTAACACATCACCTTTCTAGAATTCTCTCCCAAACATTGTGGATGTTCCAACACGTAGCAATGCTCTGTTACTCACGTAAAAGCACTTCAGGCTGGTAGGTATGTGTCTGTTTGATTCCTTAATTCTGTTTGTCACTTAAAACGATGTCATGCAATCTTAGGTCATCTCTTCCATGGGGGAAATAGAAAGTGAAATATCAGGACTGGCATATCAAGCAGTTGAATTTTCTCTTCCTTTTATTTTGATTTTTGAAATCCCTGGTAGCAAAGAAGTTTCTTCCTTAACCCTTATATCTTTTCATTTCTCTTCCCATTTCTGAATGTCAGGAGATAGACAAAAAAAGAGAGAGAGAGAGAAAAAAAACCCTTCAAATATTCAGTATGATTTTTACCACTTCTAGGAAAGGAGTGAGTGGTGTCCCCAAGGCGCCAAAAGAGAATATTGCGACCGAGAGGATGTATGTTTTAGTCAAAATCCTTAAGAGAGAGACACACACACAGAGAATGTTGCGACTGAGAGGATGTGTTTTAGTCAAAATCCTTGAGAGAGAGAGAGAGAGAGAGAGAGAGAGAGAGAGAGAGAGAGAGACACCCGTTCCCCAGTCCTTGATCACTATGTTTTGACTGAGCTCACTTCATCGCCTCTCAGCCACACACGCCTAGCTCATGCCTGAGGCCCAAGTCTCAAGAATCGTCTTCTCCATGAAACGTTTCCTACCTAGCCTAGTGCTGACATTGCCCCTTCTTCTCTTTCTTTACAGAAGCCTGTGGCGACAACTGCTGACTTGCCTGAGTACAGTTAGTTATATGATCCAGCCTCTGCCATTATGGGAACAGTAGCGCAATGATGACTGTAATAGATGTTTGCCATGGAAGGCTGGTTAACATCCTTTCTTTTTAAAAGCTCTGCAGTTTCCGTGGGGGGAGACCTTGCGGGTGTTGTGTAACAGTCTTCCTGGGGGGGCAGTTCTTGATGACTGCATAAACCAGAAGGTCTGGTGCTTTCCTCTCCTCCACACCCCCGAACAGGGGATGAGGGTGGGGGGAAGGCACGTGACCTAAGCTCACCCCCTCCATCGCTGAAATCCATCCTCAGCTGGGCTGGAGCAGAGCCTGCCGTGGCTGTGGCCGGCCCCCAGGCTGCGTAGACAGCCTTCTGCGTGGGCCCACTGGGCGGGGACAGCCTGAGTTTTAAAGCAATACAGGAGAAAGAACCACCTTCCGGTCCCTTTTTTCCGGAGCATAGGTTTGCCTGGACTTGTTTTTAATGCATAGTGTCCAAAAATGTGTTGTTGGCTGAAAGTCTTTAGACTTGCCCTCTCTGGGTTGTTTCAGATTTGGATGAAAACAAATAGGCATGTGGGCCTCCCCGGTGGCACAGCGGTTGAGCGCTGCGCTGTGGAGCTGTCGGCAGCGGCGACGCGAATTCGACGCCCGGCCGGGGAGAATCCCACATGGTGCGGCAGACCTCTCCTGCCTCGCCCGCTGCTCCCCTCAGCAGTGTATTTCTGATCTGCCTGTTCTGCTCCCCGCTCTGTCTCTGGTGAACCCTCTCGCCGCCCTACGCCTCTGGCCTGTACCCCTGTATGTAAAAAAAAAAAAAAAAAAAAAAAAACAAATAGGCATGTGAAGAAAATACATATATATTTCTCCTACATTGTAAAAACTGGTTGTATCACTTCAAGTCACATCTTTTGACTTAATTTGCCCATGTCATTGCCCAGTTACTCTCTAGAACCTTTTCACCTGCACCCACTGGTGGAGCCCTCTTTCCAAGCAGGGGGTCCTCTCTCTCTGTCCCCCACCCTCCCCATCCCAAGCCTTACTTCTATCACCTACTTTTCCCTTAACCAACAATTTTTTTCAATTATTCTAACAAAAGCTTTCAAGCTTCAGAAAACAATGCTGTTTTCTTCCAGCACCAGCTGTTCCCTGACACAAAGTAACAGTGATACTAAACATTGCTCCCGATTGTTATGAAAATGCATTTCTCTGTATCCTGTTGTCATGGCAGCTAAAGATCAAGACATGCCTGCCACATATACGGCAGTTTATACTGATTTGAAAGACTGTTTGGAGGAAAATATTAAAATGTATAATCGAATGCATTTGAAACCATAGCCCGACAAAGTACAGTATCAGTTATTCAAATACCATTTCTAAAGCAAAGTACATCATTTATGTCAATCGATGTTATATTGATTATTTATGCTCATAGTTACCTTAATCTTAAGCACACTGGTGATTTTTATTATTTTTTTCTGGGCATTCAGAGGCTTCACTTTACCTTTACTCAGGCATTGACCTACCAATGATAGCAACACCCAAGTCACATTGGAGACCCCAACTGCTCTGGCATTTTCTCTATTGCTTCTTTGTTTGCAGGGCTGGGGGCAACTCATAGGTGCATTTCTCCTTTGGACAGCAACTGCTTGAAATGTCACAGCGTGGCCAATTCCCCTTTATCCAGATTGTCATTTCACTGTAATACTATTCTGTTGTGTTTATCAGGTTTTTGCTTCTTCGTGGGAGATAGGGAGAAAGATATGGGGGGGGGGGGTGCCAGAGAGAGAATGTAAAGGATTTAGATGCAAATAATTGACTACAAAATACCACTTTTATTAACAATTTGGATGGTGATTCTTGTCCCTAATCCTTATATTGGTTATCCCTCAGAATCACCCAGGGAGACGACTGGCATCTGGCAGGAGGGAAGTAGAGGCATGGGAAGATTAAGGGGCTGGGATCACAGAACAGATCAGTGGCTGAACCAGGATGACAACTCGGAATCCTGACATTCCTGAGCCTTTGTTCAGCCCGTGACCTGCTGGACATGGGCCTGGGGAATTTACTGAGATTGTCTAAAGCTTAGCTGACTGCCACTCCTCCCCGGATAATTAGCTACCCCGCTTTCCCACAGTTAGCGTGCACACCGGCGTTTTGGCCTTGACTTTGCACAACTGATTTCACCCCGCTGATTTCATCCTCCCAAATTCTTGCTCCTTCAAAGTTGATATTTGTAGACCGAAAGCAACTAGTCGCTTGCCCTAAGGTTTAGCTTTCTCTCTTAAATTGTACCCCTCAATCAAATATATACATCCACACTCAGTATGTTCATATAAAATTACCAATTTCAATGTATCGCCCCTCTCATCCTTAACCAAAACTGACAGAGTGGTAAACCTGGTCAAGTCATGGCAAGTGGAAGCAGCAAAAAGTCATTGGCAGATGGTGTCTGTGCCTCAGTCACTAACCTGAGTGTTTTGCACATAAGCACTTTACACTAACACATTGAATTAAATTGTTATCACTGGCCTCGGGTCTATGATAAGGAAACTGAGGCCCGTGGGGTTAAGTGGCTTGCCCGTGCAACGCAGAGAGCAAGAGGCGAACGTGGCCCTGTGGCTTCAGAGGCTGCGCGCCCTCAGTACGTTGCAGAACTGAGTTGTCCGTGTGACACAGCAGTCACAGGTCGCTCTGGACCCAGCCAGAGTCCGCGTCTCAGCAGCACACATCACCTCGCAGCATTGCTCCGCTGGGTTGCAGGGTCACATGCTGTTATGATTGCATTTGTTAAATAAAGTCACGAGCATGGTACCTGGCACGTAGCAAGTCCCCCAGAAGTGTTAGCTGCCCACTCCTACTAAAGAATGAACAAGTTCAGAGCAAATGGGCCAAGAGGACAGTTGGAGAATGAAAGGCCCGCAGGGAAAGGGCACCTTTCTGACACTGTCCCGCCCCTCTGCTACAGGGTGTGCAGGACAGAAGCGGGAAATAAAGGAAGAGGGTGCCATGACCGGGGGGGGGTAGAGGAAGCCCCTTCAAGTGAGAGGAGGCTGGCCGCGTTGTGGACAGATTATGATAAAGAAGGAGCCAAAACCAGCCGTGCTCTGGGGAGTGAAAGGCACTCTAATGAGCTGGTTTGAGGCATCCGGTTTGAGGTGATTGAATTAAAACACTCCAGCCAAACAACTAGTCCAACTGATTCTCCATTTACCGTGTTCTTAGTTGCCTGGATTCAGCAACTCCTTGGCGCACTGTCGTCATCTTTTCTTTCTGCCTTTATCTTAGACTTGGAAGAGTTGAAATTCCTACTCCAGCACAGGAACCTCTCTCGGAAGAAACCGTGAAACCAGAATTAAGTCCCAGCTTCTGTGTGGTCAGCCAGAGGGCGTAATGGACTCACCATGTACTGAAAATTCTACCGAGACCGTCTAGTCCAAGTGAGTGCCGCCCAGGAGCTCCGTGGTGTGGACATTCTCCCGGGGTTCTAGCCTAATGATGCTCTTGCCATCTCTCTGTTTCCCTGGAGCGCTGTTCTGGAAAGGCACTGGGCTTACATAGGGGCCCGGGTCTTGTCCAGAAGTCAGAGGCCCAGGGTTGAGGCGGACTCTCTCCCTCACCGCATGGCCTTGGACAAGTCCCATTTCCTCCCTTTCTGTCTCTTTCCTCGTGTGTGAAATAAGAGCCTTTTATCTGCTGTAGGAGCCTATGAATTTTGTGAATGTGCTCTGTGAAAAAGATATCCTTTTATCAGTAGATACTATCCGGAACACGATTCATTCTTGGGAGGGGGGCATCATTTTCATGGTTCATGGTTTTAGATGATAATCACCATTCCCTAGGGACTTAGAATAATTTCACCATCAAAATTTTCCATTATAGTGGCATTATAGATCTGTTTCAACAAGCCTGCTCAAGTAACTTTTCCATTGCAAATTCACATGATAATAGCATTATAAATGGCATCTCCAAAGACTTCAATTAAAATTGATTTGTCATTGTAATCTTAGCTAATAATGGTATGGTAATGGCATTAAAATGAGAAGATCAAAGACTTACACTAAAATTATTTTGGCATTGTTATCCTATATTCTGAATGGCTTTGAGTAGGCTGCTCTATGCATGGATTTTGAAACTGTTGTGTCATAGTAATATTCAAAGCTCTGAGTAGGCAACGGCATCATCTGCTCCCTCCCAAGCCTAGCCTGGAATTTCTTCTACCCCTTTCATCCCCCATAAAGGTGGGTTCAAACAGAGCTCTCTTTCTAATTCCCCCTACCAGGCTTTCAGGAAAGTGGGAGACCGAGAGATGCTAATGAGTGTCTGGCAGTACTGCTCTTAGAGGCGAGGGCCCGGCTGGTGGGGGGGGGGGGTGAGATGCTGCAGCCTCTGCTCTCTGCTGTGACTCGCATCCTGCTCTCCTGAGCCCGAAACTCGGCCTGCGCCCAAGGGTCCCGGGGGCGGGGGCAGCACTGACTCCACCCCAGCGCCCTGCTGTGGATTGGGACCCTGAGCTCCCGGGCTCAGGTCCTCGAGTCCTGTCCCCTGGCCCTCTGCAGTCGCCACCTCACTCCCAAGTGGCGCTGAGTCCTTCGATTCCTCTTCTCTGGCTGTGAGGCGGCTGTAGGTGTGTTGGTTCTGTCTTGTTTGCTTGGACGGGGATCAACAGAATGAAGTATAGACGCGGTTCTTTCTTCCTTCAGAGACCATTGCAAGGTTTTAATAGCCTAGGTGAGAGAATGTTGTTACTGTATTGATGGGCATTAAAACCAGTCATCCCCTTCCTGCCCCACGACAGCAGCTGTCCTAAACCCCTTAAATATGGCGGATTCTCATTCCTCGTGTTAGTCTTGTTCTAGAAGATCCCCGTGAACATGAAATTAATGAATGCTGAACCACTGCTCCGGGGGGACCTCAGGGTTCGGTTCCTGGGAGCCTTATCTACCGATAAAGAACTTTGTTTTCTGTGGGTTTTTGTTTAAAGATACTTATTTAATACATATTGTGGAATTGTCTATAGTGAACACGCAGCCAGCAGCACTACAACTCATGCCTGAGTAAAGTTTACTCATTTCCCTAACGTGTATTTTTTCCATGAGGCATGTCACAGCCCTCTTGGGCCTAAAACACTGGGCAGCGCTTCAGTGTTGCTTGCAGGCTGACTTAAATAGGCAAATCACCAACAAAATTGCTCAAAACAAGGCGTAAAGAGACCTTGAGAAAACTGAGAGCTGAAACCAGACGGCTGAGGGTCACCAAGTGGTCAGCCGCACTTGCACTCCTGCGCTCTGAGCAGCTGAACCCCCTGCCTGCCCGCCTGGGGCCACAGAATCGCCACGGACATTGATTTGGAGGTTGAATGAGAACCAGCAGTTTGAGCATTTATTTCCTCTTCGCAGCAACTCTGTGCTTTAAGTATGACTAGCCTCGTTTCTTAGTGAGGAACCAGAGGCAGTAGGGATAAGCAACTTGTTCAGGATTCAGTTTTAGTTCAAATTAAGTGACCTAGCTTTTTCTTTTTTTAATTAAATAAGTCATATGCTTGGTATTTAGTTCAGGGTTTGGGTTTTTGTTGTTTTTTTTCCTTAGGAGATGGAGTCAGGAAAATAATACGGCTCGAGTTTTTTGATGGGATGAGGTGTCTTGGACCTCCAGTTTCTGAGACCTTTGAACCAGGCCAGGGTGGAGGCTAGCAGGTAGCAGATGTAGCAGACATTGTGGTACTAACTCAAGTCCATTCCTGTCTCCTCTTCCTGGCTGTTAAAATGCCAGCCTCCGGGGCGGCTCAGCGCTAAGGACAGGGCCCTCCACAGTGCGGGCGCCATCTCAACACTCTAAAATAACTGTAAGCCAGTCAGAACAATCTCCATTTCCCTAATGAAGCGGCTTTATGCAAGGGCCTGTGTTGCAGTTTTAGCCAAAAAGAAAGTGAAGAACACTGCAGGCCTCAGGGAGAGGTTTTCCTTTCTTTGGAAAGACGTCTGAGAAAGAAGTTTCCTCTCCTGACTCTAGATGTCACTCTGTGAGAACTTGATCCTCAGAACCACTGTGGCTTCTCCACCAAGAGAAGACAAGGAATGGCAGACCTGAAAGATGCAGCCAGTGAGTGTTGTTAAGGCAGAGACCCAGGCGTCCCTGAACTCACCCTGCCTCTAGCCCTTTGAACATCTGAGATAACCCTCCAGTTTTTTTAATGCCTTTTAATTAGGTTTCGATGAGAGCAACTGAAAACACCCTAACAGATAGAGGCATTTTGCATAGGAATCCACTAGAATGAAGAACCAGGAGACACTAAGTACAGAAATTATGTACACAGAAACACACAGGGGTTGAACCCTATTTAGAAAGGACAATGTGTTGGTTGCTAAGAGATGCCAAGAGGATATAAACAGTCGGAAAATGTCCCCTACTCAGAGACAAGTTATAATCTAATTAATCGAGAAGACCAAATACAGACAGTTCAAGAATTCTTGTGCAAATAAACAGTAAATTCCATTCAATTCTGCCAGTATTAATTTTCAAACACCTGGTAGGGGGTATGTTGATCAATTAGAACTACTCCCTGTCTTATACAATCTAGTAGGGAAAACTGACAGCTGATTATAAGGCCAGGTACTGTAAAGAGAAGTGTGGGGAGGAAGGTAAATGAGAGATGAGCCCCTGTCGGCAGACACAAGAAATCCCCAAGTCTCTCCTGCTTAAATTCTTCAGTGGTTTCCTGTTACACTTCCTTCGTTCGGCAAATATTTACTGAGTAATTAGAAGACAGTACAGTGGACCAATGAGTAAATACATTTGATGTCAGAGGTGATTGTTGGCAAGAAAAATAGAGTAGGGGACAGAAGGTAGAGGTGCTGGGGCTTTGAAATGCTGTTTTGTACAGGGTGGTAAATAGATGGCATTTGAACAGGAAAGCTGGAGAAAGTAAGGAAATAACCTGTGTGTGAATATCTGGAAAGAGCTACAGGCAGAAGGAGCAGCAGGTGCAAAGGTCCTGAGGCAGAGAGTGTCTGGCTTCCTTGAAGAACAAGAAGCTGCTCAGTGTGAGGGGAACAGAATGAAAGATGGGAAATTTGTGGGAGGTGCCATCAGAAAGGCAGTCAGAGCAAAACCAAATGTACCTTGAAGTCAATGACACCTTGAAAATGCTCAGAAAGTCACTGGTTTTAGTATAATCTGAAAAAGAAAAAGTTATTTTAGCCACAGTCAGGTAAGACTGCTTATTCCACTGTGACCTCTCCAGCACATTTCCCTCTAGACTCGGCCTCTAGGGAGGTTACAAGTATTTGGGGGACCTGGCGAAAAGGGACTTGGGGACCCGTCTAGTCTGGATTAGTGAGATACAGTCATGGGGCTCACAGTCACTTCCATGACTAGCTGCTCCTGAGGTGGGGTGGCTCCCAGGAGTACCCCTGCCACTCCCCACCCAGCTCTGTCACCCAGCGGTGCAGGGTCAGATGTCCAGCAGGAACAGAAATGTGGCCTGCAGCACCCAGGTCTGGGTGCGAAGCATCAAGGTTTCAACATACAAAACCAGAAGTTCGTCTTTAGAAAATTCTCCCAGATATCTGCGACGCAAACTCACAAGCAGAAGCTTCAGCTCTGATTAATGTTAATCGCAATGGGTGTTCTCGCCCATAAGGAATATTCAAGAGTTCAGGCACGACAGTGACAGCACCTTTGGTGATGGGATCTTGGGGACCAAGGTTTCTCGGGGCACAAACCCCCAGCGATGCGACAAACAACAAGTCTGTGTGTGAAGTCACCCGCCATCAATAATAAAAAACAAATTTCAACCATCATCCTAGAGGGAAACGGAATTATCTTTCTATTCTGTCTATCGAACGTGATATTATAATATCCTTGTCACACGGAGAGGCAATCAAAGTGTGTACAGACAAGGAATTCAGGAAAATATATGACAGGAGTGATTCAGGCTGTTGATTAATAAAAACATTACACTCTTTTTCTGGATTTCATGATGTTTGTGTTATCTGTCAATGTTTTGACTTGGAATTTGTGGTGAGTTATTTTCTCGTACTAAAAATGTGTTCATTTTCAAGTGTTATTTTGCATTCCTAATTTTGTATTATCTATCTTAAAGAGGGCCCTAAAATTGTTTCGGCTGCAGGTCTCAGAAAACCCAGGGGGTTCTGATTGGACTGCTGCTGAGATGTGTCGGGATCCCAGCTTAGGGCTGGAAGGTTGTTTAACAGCAAAGCTCAGTAGTGATTTCCGCTACAGAATTTGGGGGATTTCATGGACCCAGATATCTAAAAAGTGTTTTGAGTGGACCAGTGTTGGATTTCGAACTTTAAAAAGTCATATAAATATTTAAAACAACCATGTATCTATTGTGGTTATGTATTTTTTTAATAGTTCTACATATACTGAAGTTTTTATGGATTAAATTGTATTTTTATTTTGTTTTGAATTTTTCCAATGGGATATGGGATGGGGGATGCACAGGAGAATTTTAAATAAAACATGATTGTTGGTATTTGGACAAGTTGAATGTTGGATCCGGTGGGTTTATTACACTGACTTACTTTTTTGTATGCTGGCAATTTTCAAATAAAAGGTATAAAAATTAACCAGAGCTAACATACCCAGAATTCTCTAAAAGAAAAGACATGAGCACACCAGAAGTTCTGAGGCCCATAAAGAACCAGCCTTTGTATTCATCTTAAGAAAAATTCTGCTGTGCTTATTTTGTCATTGTCGTTTCAGTCCGTCAGTGAAACTCATCCCAGGGTGTCTAGGGGCCACCTCTGTGGGCGTGGGGTCACAAAGAGAAGCCAGAGCCACATGAAAGGGGGTAGGAAACGATGCTGTAAAGCGCTCAGTGTCTGCTAGGAAGTCTCCAGTCCTTCCTGTCCTGTGAGGTCTGCTTGGAAAGGTCCTGGCACTCCCAGAGTGCGCTGATCCAGCCCCTAATGAGCCGGATTGCACCAGATTTTCCCAGCCTCAGCTCTGCTCACTGAGCACATCAAGCCTCCACTTACTCATTTTATGATTCAAATGAGCAAGACCCTTTCAATAGGTTAAATCTCTCCACTGAACAAGCTTGTCTGTTATCTGGAAATATATGGTCACATGAACTTATTCAAAACACAACATTTTCTCATTATAATGAGACATGATTATTAATGGCAGAGTGCCCATCAGAAATGAAACTAATCCTTCATTTTGTTCAAAATAAATGTGCTCTAAAAAGTACAGAGATGGTAAAGTTAATTTGAGAGTAATCAATTCCTGCATTCTAAATGAACATGATTATATAATCATTAAATTATTTAATGGGCTTCATTAGGCGTACTTCTGGTTTGGGTGTCACATTTTTTTACCCCAATTAGCTCAAGTGCTAAAATTAATTTTTTATTACTGGTAAGAGTATTAATCCAAGTCAGGAGGTGCATAGCTGGGGTCTGGGCCGCCCCTCCCCTACCAGCGGGGTTCACTGTCTCAGAAGTAGTCAATCAAGGTTCAAGGAAGTAACCCCAGCAGGTCCATGGCAAATGTCTGGCCGCTTTTAACCGAACAGAACACCCTCAGATTCAAATGGGTGTTCATGGAAAGTGACCTCTGGGGTCACCAGAGGGCAGAGGGCATGTTTCCCAAGGAAAGCCTGTGTGGACACTCATAACCAGGGCTGTATTAGCACAAGCAAAAGAAACCAGCACAAAGTCAGACAACCTACAGAACGGGAAAATTTTTGCATACCACACATCTGACAAGGGGTTAATCTCCAAATTTACAAAGATTTTATACAATCCAACCAAAGAGAAATAATCCAATTAAAAATGGACAAAGGACCTAGACGCTTCTAAAGAAGACATTCAGATGGCTTACAGACATGAAAAAGGGTCAACCCCAGGGAACCTTATACGGGAAATGCAAATTAGAACCACACTGAGATATCACCTCACCTGTGAGAACAGCCCATGTGAAAAAGAATAGAATTAACAAATGCTGGCGAGGTTGTGGTGAAAAAGGGTGCTGGCGGGAATGCAAGTTGGTGCAGCCGCTGTGGAAAACGGTGTGTGATCCAGCAATACTTTTGTTAGGTGTTTATCCAAATAATAGGAAACTCTAATACAAAAAGATCTATCCACACCAATATACCTAGCAGCTCTGTTCACAGTTCTCAAGTGATGGAGCCAACCCAGTGTCCTTCAACAGATGAATGAATAAGAAACTGTGGACTATACACTCAATATGAAGAAAACAAAACTGGTATTTGGGGCAAAATGAATGGACCTCGAGGGGACTATGTTGAATGAAATAAGTCAGAGAGTGAAATGCAGATATGGGGGGTGTTTCATTCACCTGTGGAATGGAAATATATATTTAAAAAAACACATGCAGAGTAGTAGGAATCAAACAAAGTCAGCAAAAAGAAGATAATGGTACAGAGGGCCCAAGGTCTCGGGGTGGAGGAGGGAGACAGATGGGCTATGGGCACAGGTTTGGTGGAGGGGAAAAAAATAAAAGAAGGAGCCCGAGCACCATCTTAAACAGGAAAATTTGGGCCATCTCAGTTTTGCTGGTGGTATACGAAGTGACCAAAGCAATTTAGATACGCCTCTGAGCCTGTTTCTTCATCTGTAAATGGGGATGACGAGGCCGCAGTTTCTCAGTTTGTAGGGACTGGCAGTAAGGTGTACAAAGTGTTTCATATATAGAAGTCACTCAATAAGTGCTAGTAGCTATTCTTATTATCACAGTCAGAAATCCACAGATTTAGGGCCTCCCTGGTGACACAGTGGCTTAAGTTGCAGTGCTGTGAAGCTATCCAGAGCCACTGCAGCATGAGTTCAATCCCCGACCGGGGAGCTGACCCACATGGCGCAGCAGACTCTCCTGTGTCACATGCTGCTCCCCTCAGCAGTGTGTTTCAGTCCATCTGCCTGTTCTGCTCCCCACTCTGTCTCTGGTGATTCCTCTCACACACACACCACACACACACACACACGCGCGCGCGCACGCACACACACACACACGCACACCCTCTGGCCTATACCCCAGCCTGTATGCATAAATAAATCTTTAAAAAAAAAAAGAAATCCACAGATTTAATCTTCAAGGATGCAAATATCAAGACACAGAACACTAATGATAACCCTGTAAGTAAGGGATACTTTGTGGCAGTGTTGCAAAAAAAAATATATATATATATAATCCCAAAGTAATTTTTCTAAATAAGACATTGCAGAATGGAGATGTTTAAAATACCAAAACGAAGGGGAAAAGGAGGGGGGCAGTATAGCTTGGGGGGTCAGAGCTGTGGTTTCAAGGCTGTCCAGGGTAAGACAGCCATTTCCTAGTCTTGTGATTTTAGGCAAGAGACTTAACCTCTTAAAACCTTGGTTTTCTCATCTAAAGTTGAAGGTAACAGAGTTGCATGAAAGCCAGCTGCCTGGTAGACCATAAATAACCATTGTCATTTGTCTGTGGTGATGGTGCCAGAAACTTGTGAGGTGTTTCCAGGACTTCATGAAAACAAGTATTTTAAATTCAGAAAAAAAGGCTGGATTTGATCCACTCAACTTGAACACAAAGTATATTCATTAATAAACATCTTTTGGTACTCTGTGTCAGACACTGAATTTAGATGTGTAATGGGAGAAACACTCTGACATTTTTCAAGCTTACTAGTCTCATCTGGCCTTTCACACCGGCCAAGTTAGACAACTTCTAACATCTTCTCAGGAGGAGGCGACAGGAAAGGTCGTGGATCTGCCCTTCGGGAAGTTCCCTTCCCTGTTCACACGTGAGACTGGCGCTCAGGGCACATTTGGAAATGCAAACAGGGAGCCCGGTGTCATACCCGTGTGACCTTTCACTAACTACTCGCAGCCACCCCAGAGAATGCCCCCCGCCAGGGCAGGCTGGCTGTGTTTGTCTTGCCATATTACATCCATTATGGATGTCTGACATTGAGAGATCTGTCACATTGAAATTACGCGGAAGCCTTAAAAAATGAGTCGTTAACCTCTTCTGTTTCACTCACTCTCCCCTTGATTGTTCCTGTTGCATTTCCTTTATCTTTTTTTAAGTTTGAAGAGCTGGAATTGTTCTCTGCATTCAGACAACGTTCCCTACCCCAAATCAGATACGGATCTTGGACAGCGGACTCGCCGTCAAGTTTGGGAGAAGAGGGATGGCCGAGGAGCGAGCTAACCCTGCACTGCCTTTCCTGTGACCCTGACTTAGTGGAGAAAAGGCTCAAGCGCTGTCTTGTTCGTCTGGATTGCGACAGTCACACCCACCAGCGTGGATGAAATAAACATCCTCTAGCAGAGCAGACACTAAGGAGTCCATATGACCAGTTGTGGGGCTTGATGAAGTCCCACCTCTCTCACCTTCTGGTGTGCCGGTGAAGAGTTTACTCAAAGCAGATGAAGGCAGGATTCTGCGATCAAGAGTCTTGTCATCAGAATTCCTGAACCAGTGGCAGGATATTGGACTAATGAAGGGTCTGGTTCGAGTACCAGCCCTAAAAGTCTAGGTTACAAGCCTTGCAAGATGTAGGCAAGGGAATTTTAGCCCAAGCTGCATGTCTGAAAGTGATTTCAAACATTCGTCAAACTAATTAACAGTCACTAGTTTTGTCAATAAAAAACCATTTGTGATACCAGTGTGCTAATTGGCAGATCCGTTGCTGATGATCTAGAAAGGATGGAAGGAGGACTCGCAGTGGCCACCTCTGGACAGAATGGTCACTGTCCACCGCAGACTGTACCCGCTGGTAGTGTTACCTGACCACCAGGCACGTGCCTTTGGCCACATTACATTGAGATATTTTAAAGGAAATTTTAAGGACATTGTAAAATCTGCAGACATATACTGGGCAGAAAGATGCCTGTTGCAAACCATTTAAAGCAAACTAGGCAGAGCGCTCCAGAATGGATCCCCTCTTTGGAATAGGAGGTCACCTGTCTAAAAACCAGAGAAGAATGCCCCTGAGTTCACTGAAGGCTCCAACAACGAATGCAAGTTTGGAAAGCAGCACGAAGACCTCTTTCTGCTGAGCAGATGTAACATCTCTCACTGTCCTGCCTTGGGGTTTGGGGAAATATACAAGGTTCATGGCTCATTTTTCTCTTTTTTTTTTAAAGATTTATTTATTTATGCATACAAGCTGGGGTACAGGCCAGAGGCGTGGGGCGGCGAGAGGGTTCACCAGAGACAGAGTGGGGAGCGGAACAGGCAGATGGACGGAAACACACTGCTGAGGGGAGCAGCGGGTGAGGCAGGAGAGGTCTGCCGCGCCATGTGGGATTCTCCCCGGCCGGGCTTCGAACTCACGTCGCTGCTGCCGACAGCTAGCTGCGCTTAACTGCTGCGCCACCAGGGAGGCCCTCATGGCTCATTTTTCAAGGCCCTTTTCCAATGGATTTATAACCCACATCCCTGAGTGAATAAATGAAAAGTCGGTGTCCCTCAGCACCGGCGCTGACCAGGTGTTTTACTAGCCCGGTGGAGGTCCACACTACTCTCCGCCATCATTGGAGAAAGAGGCAGCTGGAAACTGGGTACTAGAAGACTTTTTCTCTCTTCATTTTAGTTTAGCTCTGTTCTTTCTTCTGCATCCTTTCTTTTTCAGGAAAAAAATTCTGTATTGGAGACAGCAGAATATCCACTTGTTTGGAATGCTCCGTAGTTTGCCATAGATTTGGTGAGACTGAGATTCCAGAAGAACTGAGAAATGTATAAAAGAGATCCTCCTTGACTCTCAGTGAGATTCCTTCCCATTAAACCCATATGGGGGCTGAAAATATTGCAAGTTAAAAACTCACTAAATGGACCTCACCTACTGCACGTCCTGGCTTAGCAGCGCCTCCCTCGTGAGCTCACATGTGCTGGCCCGCAGTCAGGTGAAATGACCTAAAACAAAAGCCTGTGGTATAATGAAGTGCCCATAGCTCATGTCCGACATTGAATGCTGTGCTGAAAGTGGGGAGCTGGCTGTAGAGTCTTGACACTTGGCCCTTGTGATCCCGGGCCTGACTGGGAGCTGCGTCTGCGCAGCGTCACGACAGTACATCCTGCTGCACTCTAGCCCAGGAAGAAAGTCACAAGTCAAGATTCAGAGTAGTTTGTACTGAATGTGTCTCTCTTTCATACCGATGAGAAGCCAAAAACTCAGGAGTGGTATCACTGTATGTCGGGAAACATCTGTATAAACTTTCTGGAGGGTATTTTGGAAATACAAAAATACCTTCAGGGAGGAAGACTTTATATTCCTTGATCCAATAAATTCACACCTCTAACTCCATTTTAAGAAATGTCCAGAGATTGGTGGCCCAAGGGGTTAAGTCTCGGCAGTATGACACTATCTATCCACAGACACTGCAGCATGAGTTCAGTCCCCAGCCAGGGAGCTTCCCACAGGGCGCAGCAGACCTCTCCTGTCTCCCCGCTGCTCCCCGCAGCAGTGGATTTCAGTCAGTCCACCTGTTCTACTCCCCACTTTGTCTCTGGTAAATCCTCTCACCCACCCACACTTCTGGCCTGTACCCCAACTCTTTTATGCATAAATAAATAAATCTTTAAAAAAAAAAAAGAAATATCCAGAGATGTAAATAAAGATTTGTCTATGAGTATGTTCCTCACAGTCTTATTCATAATCATGACAGATGAAACAGTCAATGTATAAAGTGACAAACATTGCATAACTTTTATTTTAACATCTGTATACAGATTATGCACGTAATTTTTTAAATATTAGAAGAGAAATACCCCAGAGTGTTAACAAGCATCAATTTGGAAATTTTGGTTATCTCAGCTCTATTTTCTTCAACTATTGGTCTGGATTTTCTAAACTCTCTCCTGTGACTCTGAATTTTGCATATATACATACATATATACACACACGCCATTTATATGTATGTTTATTTTACATATATAGCCTATATATACAAATTTTTATACATATAAGCATATCTATGGCTATGTGTGTTTTCATCTCCTTTGATGAAATAATTCTAGGTCTAAGAAAACAAAGAGATACAAAGCTTTGTGCTCCCTCACGTATGCTGCATTGCCACGAACAAAGTTTTCTGTATAGATATTTTTATTAACAGGGGACCCTGGTTAAGCTGAAAACTGGACAGAGATTCAGTGATTCTTCCATAAGACTGCTGAATTTGCTGGAAAGTACAAAACTTTGCTGGAAAGTACCTGAAAACTGAGGCCCTAGAGATCATCGACTCCAGTGGTTTCAAACATTTTTTAACCAGAGAATCTTTCTTTGCAGTAAAGGCCTCGAGGAATGTGCAGTACAGAACCCCACATCAG
Source organism: Scalopus aquaticus (assembly GCA_004024925.1). NCBI lineage: Eukaryota > Metazoa > Chordata > Mammalia > Eulipotyphla > Talpidae > Scalopus > Scalopus aquaticus. The sequence goes on along the minus strand of PVIJ01000394.1, from coordinate 24,364 downwards.
AGCAGTGCCCTGGTGGAAGTGAAGAAGGCAGATCTGGAACGCAAACCATTTGAAGAACACCTGGGGTAGGACGATTTATTGATCCTTTCGCTTGTACTTGTTCAATTTCTATTTTTACCAACTAGCTAGGCACATGCCTGGGTCTGTTTGGATTGTTACAATGAGCGTCATAGACTGGGTGGCTTATAAGCAACAAAAATTTCATTTCATTGCGTGAACAGTGGTTTACATCCTTGTTTGTGTATTGGAAGTACAGGATCTCCCCCCTCAGGTGTGGTTACCACATTGCACCCACCACCAAGACACCCTTCGTCCATCAGGGTCCCCTGTGTTCCCTCCCGATCTTGTCCTCACCCTCTCCCCACTCCCCCGGCTTAGGTTCTCGAGTCAGCTTTCTAGGAGTAGTTCTTAGTTTGGCTCTACCAGACCTTTGTGCAGTTTCTCCATATTCCACTGGTACAGGACATCATCCGGTTATTTTTCTCCTTCTGACTTCAAAAATTTATTACTGACAGTTCCGGAGGCTGGGAAGCCGAAGATCAAGGTACCCCCAGATTTGGTATTTGATGAGGGCCCTCTTTCTGGTTCATAAACAACCATAGTTCTTGGTGTGTCCTTGCAGGGTGGAAGGGGCAAAGGCGCTCTCGGGGGTCTCTTTATAAGGACTCGAATCCCACTGACAGGGGCTCCACCCTTACAGGCTCATCACCTCCCAAACATCCCACCTGGTAATACTGTCACCTTGGAGCTAAGGTCCAACATACGGATTTGGGGGAGATCCATTCTCTCTATGGCAACAGACCTTTTGCTTCAGGAGGAGTTGATGTTGGAAAATCCAAAGCTGATTTTGCCTACAAGATGTTTATCTTCCTAGATTTTGTATAAGGCTCTTTGACAAGTTTAGACCAACTGCAGCAGGAGCGGAACACTGAGGGGAGAATCCCCAGCCTGGGGGGCCGATGGAGGTCAGTGAGACCAGGGCCTTAGGCCCTATTCCCTGCAGGGGTTAAGCCTCAAGGAGAGGAGGCTGTGAGGGGTGTCCGGGGTGGCTGGCGACTGGGCCTGGGGCCCATCACGACCCCGTGTATGGCACCTGAGGGACCACACAAGCTGCAAAAACACAGGTGACATCGGAGACCGACACCGTGAAGGTTGGCCAGCCTGCTGGGCGGGTGTGCGTTCTCACGTGCCACATCGTTGGACAGCCAGGAACAAGGAACGTTCCAGTAAGCAGAGTGAATTTCCCCCAGTCAGCAAGCTCAGCTGCATCAGAATCGGATCAATTTAATGGTAGAAGAAAATCAAGGAAGTGGTCTCTTTGCACAGCTGAGGTTGACGCTACATGACAAAGTCATGATGGTTCACGTTGCGTGCCAGCGTCACCCGATCATTTCTGGGTGTGTCTGTGGGGGTGTTTCAAAATGAGATGAGCAGTCGAATCAGTGGACTCGAGCACATGGCCCTGCCTCGCGCAGTGGCTGCTGGCCAGCCCATTAGGGGCCTGAATAGAACAGAGCTGAGGGAGAGAAGGTTTGTCTCCTTCCTGCTGCCTGCTTGAGCCTGGACCTCAGTCTTCTTCCTTGGACGAGGGTTTATTCACACCATTGGCTCCTATTTCGTAGGCCTTCAGGCTGAGACTGAACTACATCACTGGCTCTCCAGGAAGTCGTGGGACTTCAGTCCCTCATAATAAATCTTCTGATGGGTGGATGTATGCATGCGCGTGCATGTGGACAAAATACATATAACCTATGTATTCTTAGATCTATAAAATGCATGACTTTTAAAAATTATATATAATAATATGATGTACACAAAAGGTGTTTCCTATTGGTTCTGTTTCTCTGGAAAACGGTGACTGATACACAAATCCAGCCCTTCGGGCTATAGACATAGGTTAGTTCTTACCCAAGGGCAAGTTAGTAGAAATGTTAGACCTATAAGCAGCCTCCCTGTTGCCTCACACTGGGTGAAGGAAGCCTATGAACTCAACAAGTGTTTTAAAAAGAAGGTAGAAAAAGTGTGGTCGGCAAAATAACAGCCCCCCAATGTCCAGGCCCCACTTAGATGAATGTGCTGGGTTTTTATTTTTTTAAAGATTTATTTATTTATGCATACAAGCTGGGGTATAGGCCAGAGGTATGGGTGGTGAGAGGATTCACCAGAGACAGAGCGGGGAGCAGAACAGGCAGATCGACTGAAGTACACTGCTGAGGGGAGCAGCGGGCGAGGCAGGAGAGGTCTGCTGCGCCATGTGGGAATCTCCCTGGCCGGTTATCGAACTCGCGCTGCAGTGGCTCTGGATAGCTTCACAGTGCTGCGCTTAACCCGTTGTGCCACCAGGGAGGCCCCGAATGTGCTATTTTCTATGACACAAGGACCTCTGAAGATGTGATGAGGTCAGAATCTTGAGATGATCTGAACTACCCAAGTGGGGCCAATGTAATTGTCACAGTGTTATCTGAAGAAAGGAGGTTCCATGTTCCCTGCCCCGACTGTATGTAGAAGGGGGAAGCCCAGTGTCAAGGGGAAGCTAAAAAGGACTGGGGAGAAGCGACTTGGGAAAGAAGACTTGGAGGAGGAATGTGGACCAGAGACCTTTGCTTCTTGGCCTTGGACTTGGGAGACATGGAAGGAGACACGTGGAGGACAGACTTGCAGAGACAGCTGAAAGAGACCTTTGGAGAGGCCGACAACAGCAGTCTGTATCTTCACTTGTGCTTTGATTTTGCTCCTTTCATTGCAAAATGACCCTTGCAAAAGGGGTCATTGCCTGACCTTTCCTATGGGTCCCCACCAGAAGGTGCCTTAGAATTGTGGTAGATTTGGGGGCCTCAGTGGCCCCACTTTGGGCCCACCTGTTTGGCTGTGCATTTATGCATGAGCGGATGGGTAACGTGGGTGTTTCACTGGGAAATGCCATCCTTTCTCTCCTCTCTGTATACTAGTCCATTGAAGTTCTTTTCTATTGAAGGTCTCAGACCCTAAGAGTATGATTTGTCTTGATGTGGCAGATGGCAGAACCCATTTAGAGTGTGCAAGTTTGAGGGTCTTGGCTCAGTCTGCCCACCGACATAATGACAAGGGAAATCACAATGGGAAAGAGGAAGACGGGAGGCATAGAAGATGTGAAAAGGGAAGCAGAACTCAAAGGGAGGTGAAGAGGGCTCCCAGTTAAGGCATGGGGTGGCGTGCAGAGGCGGCCGGCCAAGGACTCAGTTCTCCCGGGAGCCGCCAAGCCATGAAGGCAACAGTGCCAGACCTGCTGCTTGTGTGAGCCCACTGAGATGTCTGACCTATGACATGGAAAGAGTAGTTTGTGTTGTTCTAAGCCAGAAGTTTGTGATGTTGTATAGCAGTGGCAGAAAACTAATACAGAGGGGAAGAAGGGTAGGGAGAAGAAAGACGGGAGGGAAGGACAGGAGGAAGAGGAAGAGTCTGTCTCGCCGCCCGGAGTGCTGTGCCCAGCCTGTGCCGCGCTCGGCCAGTCCCGAGTCCCTTGGAGCAAACATTAGCAACACACACACAGCCCTGTGACTTCCAGGCACTGTCCTCCGCGCTCTATTTACATTAACCAATTTAGTCCTAGAAGCACTGTGACAAAGGTACTTTATTGCCCCCATTTTGCAGGTGAGGAGACTGAGGCAACCAGATTCTAAGAAGCTTGCTCCAAGTTGCACAGCTAGTAGAGGCCAGAGCCACAAGCAAACCCAAGCAAGTTAGCTCTGATCTGGACAGTTCCCTGCTGCTTCCTCTGGGCCACACACTGAGGACAGAAATGAGGGGAGAAGGGAGGGAAAAGAGCAAAGATGGGGTCTGTCTTTCACCAGTGTTTCCTAGGGTCTGCCTGGTTTCGAGGAGTCTCCATCTTGGGCCTACGGCATCTCGCGGGTCAGGGAGCGGGCCGCACAGCTCCCAGGCATCTGCCAGCGCGCTGCAGTGTCTGCTGGCCTGTCCAGCTGCCCGGCACCCTCTCTAACAAGCATGTGGAAATGGATGGGTCACATATAAGCCAATTACAGCTGGCAGCCAGGTTTGGGGAAATCACTTTCCCTGGAACCAATTGGGAGCCCGTTTTGGAGATAAAAGGGACAGCACATTAGTCTCTGTGGTCAGAAGCAGCTTTCATGCATTTCACGGAGCAAAGGGAGCCCGAAACATTTTGAAATGAGAAAATGGGGTACGGCCAAATTGCTCAGTCAAGGCGTTTAAGGGGTCTTTAGCGTGACATTCCATACAGGACCTAGAGCTTATTCAAGCATGCAGGTAGAAACTAACACCTGTCTGTCTAGAGTGTGAGTTCGCTTCCCTTACATGCCTCCACCTTTGTCACTTACTGCTTTTGTCATTAAGACACCCCATCACGTACCCACAGAAATGAGGGTAGGAAAAGCCTGAACAATTGAAATTCCCAGATAAACCAGAATCTCATTATTTGCACTTAGTTAAACCTCCTTTTCATCCAAGTTTTTTACCAGCATCAGTTCAGGAAATTAAATACTAGCACCTTAGATAAAGGGCAGTGACACAGAGTAATAGAATCACAGGATCTAATACTGGGATGGAGTTAAAGATCGTTGAATCTCACCTAGAGGTATAACCAGACTGAAATATTTGGGAAAAGCTTCTGGACAGAAATAGTACAGGACCTAGGCATGATTTTTGTCTGGAAACACTATAATGTTTATAATGAGTGATCATTCTCTGCCTGAATGCAGCCAGTAACAGAGAACTCACTATTCAGGATGACCTAATTCAATCCAGTACAACCCTCACCTAAAGAAGAAAAAGACCTTTCTTATATTAGCCCCATAACTGCCACCTTCAATGAGGCCACGACTCCCTGGGGACAGATTGACTTTCAGAGACTGTTTCCAAGTGTGCCTTTAGTGGCTCTGAAAACTCAGCATCAGCGTAGCCCTACACACACACACACACACACACACACACACACGCACACACACACACAATCTTTTTACTGCTCTGACATCTCTGCAAGTGACCAGCCCAATTATAATGTCAAATGACAAGAAACAACGTAAGAAATAGAGAAGGGGGAAGAAAAGACATTAGAAGGTGAAGAAAGAGGGGAAGGAGAAAAAAAGAGACAAGGGGGAAGGGTAAAGAGAATGGGGCGAGGAAGGGTTGATGAGGCAAGTTCATGGGCACTAATTGTCCCGCCCTGTAAAGAGGGGAGAGTGGACAGGATGCATTATGATTGTCCACAGGCATCAATGGTACATCTGCAGACTCTCACAAAAATCGTGCTTCACAAAAAACATGAGTAGAAGAATAAATACTGGCAATGCTCAGAATACATTGCCAAGCGAAGGGAGGTTATAAAGCATACAGGGCGTGAGTTCCTTTCATACATTTCTCTCTCATTTATTTCTGTCTATCGATCAAATAGATATTACTCATCGATAAACCTAGAGGCATGTAATGGTTATTTCTGGGTGGGGTAGTGACACATTGAGAGAGAGATAGGTGTATATAATTTGTATTCCAAATTTTCTGCATTGATGAGTGCTTCTTTTATAAATAATTTTTTAAATTAAAAATTAAACCTAAGACCCAGTCCTGAGATCAAGACATTCTGAACATCTAGGCTGTTTGTTGAGATGCCTTTGAAATGGGAAAATGGGGTTTGGTGATTGGGGTCACTTCTAGGATTGAAGAGGTTTAGTGGTATCGGAAGACTCTGTGCTGATTTCATTGAATCCTCCCATTGGAAACATTGGGGGGAGGATTGGGGCTCAGACGGGAGAGGGGAGCACGGGAGACTGTGGTGGCGGTCCACGGGTGAATTGGTGGTGGGAAACCTACGAGGAATACACAGTAATGTAAAAGACACAGATGAAAATAACAACTATAAAATAAATCAATCAACAAATAAAATTTATTTTAAACAAGAAAAAAAAAAAAAGAAAGATTGGCTAAGTCGGTCCCAGAAAGATAAGGAACTTACCCAAACTCACACAGCTCCAGGAACTGGTGAGTCTCTTGTGAAACCAAGTTTGCAGTTATGCAAAAGCAAAATAGCCCTTTCATTCAAGCAACGTGTCAAAGATGAGGTCTGTTAGGCATGGGCATGGAGCAGCAGGGCACACCTCGCCAGAGAGCGTGTCCCCAGCTAAGAACCGACACGCCCCATTTAAATGAGGTCCAAGTCATGGCAGCAGCCTGGAGCGCTCAGCTGAGCGGCCAGGACCCTGGTGGTCAGCTCCCCACCTGAGACAGGCCACCAGACGGTGGCTGACATCTAAATACCACTTACGATGTCCGTGTCCTTAGGTTACTCGGTCTAGCTGATGTGCAAAAAAAAAAGTGCAGGCAACCAATAGCAGCGCTCGAGACAAGGTGATCACTGACCTTCAGAAGCTATCCTGAAGCATCCTCCTTGGGCACCAAAGGAAAAACATCCGAAGACTGGGTTCCTAGCATGCCAACTCCCCCTAAATGCTGCAACCCAGATCTAGATAGTTCAGATATGCAAGGTTATTCAGAAAGTGCTTTCTAATCAAGAGCAACACTAGAGCCATAGTCACAGCATGAAAGAACTGGACAAGGTCTTGAAAACCATCCAACCTGGGGCTCTAATTTACAGTGGAGGAATTTGTGATACTTCAGTTTTTAGAGTAAAGGTCCCTAATTTTTCCCCCCTCACGCCATAAATGACCAGTGTTTGCTCTTTTACTGAACTATAAGCTCCAAAAGAACAAAGACCTGCCTCTCTTTCCTGTCATAATGCCAGACACACACACGCATGGCTTCCCGGGGCTGTAAAACATGTTGGTGTCATCGCTGAGGCTAGACTCCAAATCCTCTAGTTTCCAAACAAATTAGTCCCAATACTTTATAGTCAAACTCCATTTATGTTCAGGGACATAATTGATAATCTGCCAACTTAAAACACTTGACATAAAAAGAACTATTGGTTATTTTTAAAAATGAAATCTACCCTTAAAGGATAAAGATTTTCCAAACATTGGATTTTCAAAAGAGATATAAGTATTCATTAATTTGACACATACCCTCTAAATACTAATTATGTACCAGTTACTGTGCCAGGAACATGACATATTTTGAGGGTATTAGGATTATTTATGATGTTATTTTCATTTCTCTGTTTTCTAAACATTCTATAATGTAATGTACAGCATTTATAAATGAGAAAGTCTTCAAGAAAACATTCCAAAATAAACAGCAGTCCATATGCTCTGGAATTTTTAAAAAACTGTCAGTGTGATAGCATTATCGTGGGAGTATTAAGCCTTCCAAGTAACTATAAGAGGACAAAATTCATACTGATCCGAGTGTGGAAAATGGATCTCATGTTCTTAAATACATTTGTAATATTCTGAATACACATTCCAGCAGCAAAATCTATGTCCTGCACTTGGAACCAGTCCTTCCCAATTCTATCCAAAGTGCCTCTGTCAGCAGGTGCCTGCCAGAAGCCAGCTACAGTATTTTTTAAAAGATTTATTTATTTATGCATATAAGGGCTGGGGTGTAGGCCAGAGGTGTAGGGGTGAGGATTCACCAGAGACAAAGTGGGGAGCAGAACAGGCAGATATACTGAAATCCACTGCTGCGGGGAGCAGCAGGCAAGACAGGAGAGGTCTGCTGCGCTATGTGGTTCAGCTCCCTGACCGGGGATAGAACTTGTGCTGCAGTGGCTGCGGATAGCTTCATAGTGCTGAGACTTAGTCCCTTGCACCACCAGGGAGGCTCAGCTGCAGTATTAATAAGGACTTAAAGTGAGCATCTCCAGGGACAGCAACTCTCGACACTGACCCTGATTAATGGACAGCATCAGTCTAGCTCATAGTGCTCTTAACAAGGGGTAAGCATTTAAAAATGTGAGGACCGAATGGGTGAATGAATTTAAAAAATGAACAAGTGAATTTCAAAGTGAACAAGTGAAAATCAAAGATGGTTGATGAATACCAGACCAGGTCTACCATCCAATTTCATTAAAAAGATCATTTCTCCCTATAGGGCTTCCTTGACCTCTGACATCTCTCTATCATTTATAGCTCCATTGCTCCAAGTGACAGCCCACAAGCCAGATTTGGCCCACTAACTGCTCTGTAAATAAAGTTTTATTGGCACACAGCCACACCGCTTACTCATCGTCTATGGTCGCTCTTACATTATAATGGCAGAGCTGAATATTTGCAACAGAGGCCAAAGGTCTCACATTTCAACCTGCAACAGAGGCAAAGCTGAAAACATTTACTATCCTATGCTTTACAAAAAGAATTTTCTGACCCCAGTTTAGGATTATACTCATAAAATATCGTTGGTAATAGTAACACCATGAGCCTGTCAGTCAGTTTTGTCTCAGTATGAATTGGTCTACCCCAAGGTCACTTAGCTATTTTGGCAGGTGGAAGGGATTTTGGTGTGTCAGAGAGAATATCTCAAGGCAGAAAATGAGCACAGAAAAGAAAAAATGGGAGGTGGTCAGCAGGCTGCGTCTGTCTCTGCAGTCCGCCGCCCAACGTTAAGATGGAGGCGGCCAGGGACTAAGGATGGTCAAGTTTGAATTGTGAGAGTGTCGGATTTCAGACTCAAACCCAAAATAGTTCTCTTTTTCAATTAAAAGAAAACTCAATATCCTGACTTTTCTTCCATCTAGCAGACCCCTCCACTTTACTTCCATTTCTCTGTGGCCCAGAGAGTTGGAGAAATTGTTTTAGAATCCACCCATCCCAAGTTTTGCACTGCTGATTTTTTTTCTCAACTGACCTCATTTAGCAGGGTGGAAGGCAGCTTTTCCTAGTCTATTAAGACTTCAATAAAATCATCCGTTTCTAGTTAACTGGAATAGTATTCACATTTAGACCTGCATATTAATTGGCTGATAACGAGATGATAAAGCTGCTTTTCTCTGCAGGTGTACCAATCAATTTCAATGAAACTGAAAAAATGAGATCTTTTCTTGTTGCATCTGAAATTAAAAAGTGATTTATATTTTCTAATAAAGTGCTTTTCATTGATCTCCTTCTGAAAATGTATGGTTTCATTTGCACCCTTTTAAATTATAATAGTTTCCGTTTGTAAAAGAATGATTTTCCAATATCATTTCTGGCTTTCAATTGATGATTAACTTTAATATAGATTTGAAGGAGAATATTGGGGGAGTAGGTTATTAAGGCTTCCATCCCCCACCCCTCAAAAAAGCCCTGCTACTTTTAATGACCTTCTTATCCTCAGACTCCAGAACTCTTTTCCTAAATATTGTGTTGTCAGAGGAAGTTCTATTTTCCCCCCAAGAAATCCATTTTTCTATTTTACAAGTTTCCTTTTGTCATAGAATTTTATGCCTGTGCCAGTTGTTTTCCATTTCTGTTGTATCAGCCTGGCTGCAGGGCAGATGTGAAAAGGAGAATTTTTTTCCGATCTTCCCCCTGTCGCCGACAGCAAGTTCTTACTTGGAGATGCCCATGGAATCCTGTTGTTATCAGCTGAATTCTGGCAGATGTGAAAACTGGCAGAGCAATTACATTTCACTTTAATTTAGTATTATGGTCTTCTGAGCCATAATAATTAAGCAGCCATGAAAGGAAGCTATGCTCCAAACATGCGATGGAAAATTGCAGAATGCAGGCTGGATTCTGTTGAAGAATCAGGGTCATCTCAATTCTCCCTCAACCAGAGACACCTGAATCCATATTCAGTTTGGCAAGTCCTTGCAAACAGGTGTGGAGTGGAGTCAAGAGACCATGTGGACATTAGCCCTAAGTTAAAACCAAACATGCAAGATAAATGTTGGCAGATGGATGGATGGGTGGGTGAGTGGGCGGGTGGGTGGGTGGATGGATGGATGGATGAGGAATGGGATGGGTGGATGGATGGATGGATGGATGGGGAGAGGGATGGATGGATGGTAGAGGGATAGATGGGTGGGTAGAGGGAGGGCGGTGAGGGATGGCTGGGGATGGATGGATGTGTTTGCTTATGGAAAGGCAGTTTGTAGTTTTCATGCAAAGATCACCTTTGGGATGTGATGTGAGTGCCCCCATGCCAAAATACTTCCCTTCTTCCAAGTCCATAGTGGCTGAGAACTCTCTGTTGATCCCAGATATTTTTGTCTGAATTAAACACTACCTTTTTCTAAGTTCTTTTTTAAAGTGCTGTTTGGAGGGTCTAGACTCAGGTGACTAACGCTGCGGCAGGGCAGGCCGTCACCTGCCTCCCCAGTGCCCAGGGCTCTGGGCTCCCAGCAGCAGAGCCGGGGCAGCAGGGCCGGGCCCAGCAGAGGCTGGAGAAGCGCCCGGCTCCAAGGAGAGCCAGTCCCCAGTTAGACTCCCGGGCACGGTACTCAAAGACGGGGCGCATGTGAAGTCCTCCCTAAACTCTCAGAGGATAATTGCCCACGGTTCCTGAGATCCTTGACTGTCAGGACCAGCCAGTATTAATGATTTCTGTCCCCAATTGCAAATAAAAATAATAATGAAATCATTATTAAATTTATTAATAAACTGTTACTTTTAAAAATATGTATAAAGTAACATACAATCAAAATAACTGCAAAATATAAGTAAATTTTCAAGTAAGTAAAATAGTGATATGTAAATATATAAATAAATCCTGAAAAATAAATACATATATAAAAGTCAATAATGTATAATTATATATAAATCATACAGTATATATGTTTCCATAATTATATAAAATAATGCTTACATAATTATATAAAGTAATATAGTATAGTATAATAAATAAAAAATCAAATATACTGCAAGTATAAAACATATAAAGATAAATAAAAGGAAGAAGAGGGGCAAATAACTCAAATGCTTCAACAAATAAATTACAAGGACACGAGAGTGAAGAGGAATCTGTAAATTAAAGAAACTTAAGAGTTAAATCACCCAAGTGCATCAGGTGGCATTTGCTTGGATACTGATTCAAACAAGCCACTTATTTAATCAAAAGAAAAGGGAAACAGAAAAAGAAGTTAGGAAGAATGGATGGAAGAAGGAAGGAGAAATCAGAACTTTCCCCAGATATTTGATATTAAATAATTATTATTATTTTTTGGTTGATAGCAATATTCTAATTTTTTAAGATTGATTTTATTTATTTATGCATACAAGCTGGGTTGTAGGCCAGAGGTGCGGGAGCTGAGAGGATTGACCAGAGATAGAGTGGGAAGCAGAACAGGCAGATCTACTGAAATACACTGCTGAGGGGAGCAGCGGGCGAGACAGGAGAGGTCTGCTGCGCCATGTGGGTCAGCTCCCTGGCTGGGGATCGAACTCAGACTGTAGTAGCTGGCGATAACTTGATAGCACTGAGACTTTAACCCCCTGTGCCACCAGGGAGGCCCTCTGCTGATTTTCTTAAACAGTATTGCACTAAACAGAAATATTGCTGTATTTGCGCTTGAAATGATATATCTGAAACCACCCAGTGGAAAGGGAGGCTGTGGATAAACAGTGAGACCTGTCTTCAGAATTGCTGGACCTGGGCGTTGAGTACCGGGGAGCTGCCTTTATGAGTCTCCCAACTTTTGTATAAGCATGAAAACTTCTAGAGTAGAAAATTTTAAAAGATAAATAAAATGAAAAATAAAAACACTATTTTTTTTAAATGGAGGATGTGCAACTGTACAAATACACTAAAAACCACCAAACAGAACACTTTCAGAGAGTGACCTTTCTGGTATGTGAATTATATCTCAGTAAAGCTTCTTTCTGACAATAGAAACTAAAGTAGATTAAAGTACAGCCAGTCACGTCATTTTCCTAAAAATTCACCTACTGTTACTTAGTAGATGATTCTTCATAAGCGGACAGCACGCATACTTGGAAAAAAGAAAATGAAAATGATTGTCTCCTCTTCTTCTAGTCAAAGGCTTTGGCGCACATCCGCCAGACTGTCTTCAGGAGCTCCTAATAAAACACTAAGACCACGAAGCAAACACAGTTGTTAAGGGCACACTCTTCTCATTCTGCTTTGAGGAGGAGGCACCGGTGAAGACGAGCTGTGAGGCCCTCCGGTGCTGGGAAGAACTAGGACGGGGGCAGACATTGCTCGGTGTGGGCCCAGGCCCCCCAGGACCTGCCCGTGTGTACCACCTGCGCTGAGTACAGATTCAGTCTCTGTCTGTCCAGCCTCCTTTGAAGTTCCTGTCACCTGCCCGCCAGTGGGCAGCGATAACCTCCTCACTGGCCACATCTCAGCGTTCCTCTCCGTCACACGTCACACTCGTTAAAGCCCTTCAGCATGGCCTTAGTGCTCTCAAGATAAAAACCAACAGCCTAAATGTGGCCTGCATGTCCCCATACTGCGGCCTCTCGGGCTCTCTCCAGTCTCATCTCATGCCCACGCCACTCTCTCTGAACTCCAGGAGTTCAGCCCTCCTTCTTCCAAGAATCCAACATGCTTCCACCTCAGGGCCTTTGCACATGCTGGCCCCTCAGCTGATTGAGCTCTTAGGATCTAGCTTCCCTAGAAACAAACTTCCCGACATCCTCAAACTCCCCAATTACTGGTTCCAATGCATTTGTCACAGTTGAAATTTCACATTCATTTATTATTCATTTATTGTCCCAACAAGGCTGAAAACCTCATGAAGAATGAAACTATTTTTTCTTTTGCTCACCACTGGTTCTCCAGGATCCCCACAAAATCTGGTGCATAGGAGTATAGAATAGCCATCAAATTTAAAAAAAAAAAAAAAAAGACTGAATGAAAGGGGAATGAATGAAGAGGTGAATCAATGAAACCTCCAAAGCACTGACCCCTACATGCTTTGTAAATAACTTGCACAAACTCCAGGAAAGTGTCTTCTCTTGACAAATTCAGTGGTTTCCAAAGACAACTTAAAAAAGCACACCTCCAAAACCACCCACTTAAGAACCCGTCAGTCACCTCCTCTCTCTCTGGCACAAACCCATTTCACGGAAGGGATCTTTGGTACTCTGATGATGCTTCTCTGCCTTACCGCATATGACAATAAGGAATGATTAACTCTACAACCGTAATACGGAAAGGTTGGACTGCATTTAAATTGGAATTGATTTTTATTTAATCTGTGTTTTCATGAGCAGAAATCAGGGTTTTTCTGAGCCAGCTCGTTAGAAAGGACTAGTTGGTGGCGCTTTGGGGATGTTGAAATGCCTCCTTTCCAGTAGAGGGACCAGAATTCACCATCATTCTAACTTCACTTTCTCTAGAGTTACTCTTCCTTCTGCAAGGACTCTCTGAACCTGGACCTCGGCTCATGGCAGGTGTAAATACCTGCTTTCAGGTGTGTAACCCTCCCATTGCTTGTACACCAGCCGTGACTCAACCAGCCTGGGGCCACTGGCCTCAGAATGTCTCTTTGTCTGTAAGCTCCAGAGCAGGGGCGGACACAGCTGGGAGCTCCAGCCCTGGCTATTCGGCCAGGAACATCGGCCAAGGGGTCACCGAGTGGGCAGGACTCACAGGCTCAGCTCAGCAGTAGTTTCTCTTTGGCCATCCTGGAAATAAAACAGCATCTTGCTTTGGGAACGTCCAGAGGTTCGTAACTCAGCATATACATGACCCATTTTTAAATGATACCACCCAAGCCTCAACATAGATGGCGTAAGTCAGCATTTCTAGAGGTAGTTTTTAAAGGCACTCAGTGCTCCAGTATGCAGCTGAGGTTGAGGTTCAGTGTCTAGAGCTTGCAAGGAGCTCTCTCCCTAGTCCTACAGGAAAAGCAATTATAAGATGGAATGTAAGGCTCAGAGAAGTTAGGTGATTTGCCCAATAACACACAGTTTTCAAGTGACCTAATCTAGACTTAGACAAAGGTGTTGGCCTTAAAGTCCTTCAGTTGAGAAGAATGGGGGATGGTGTCTTACAGGTAACCATTAAGAATAACAATGGCAGAGCCTCCCTGGTGGCGCAGGGGTTAAAGTCTCAAGCTACTGCCAGCCACTGTGGCCTGAGTTCGATCCCCGGCCAGGGAGATTCCCACATGGCGCAGCAGACCTCTCCTGCCTCGCCCACTGCTCCCCTCAGCAGTGTATTTCAGATCTGCCCGTTCTGCTCCCCGCTCTGTCTTTGGTGAATCTTCTCACCTCCTGCACCTCTGGCCTACAGTTCTTGTATGCACAAGTAAAGAAAAATCTTTAAAAAAATAAAGAACGATGGCAATTAGACTGTTTTTAGCTGGGTTGGTAATGGGTTGATAGTGCTCTTAATTCCTTTTCAGTTGTTTTGGAGAATGAGATGGTGCTTGTCATCCTGATAAGGAAAGGGGCCACAGAGGGCCCTCGGCTGTCGTGGGTGGCGTGCGGCTGCCCGTTCGCACTCTGCTGGCAGTCACTCACAGCCTGACTGATAGTGGGTGATTACTTGGTCGCCTGATCACTATCAATCTGCAGCTCAAAACAGACTGTGGTAGAAGGCAGTGGGGGTGGAGGCTGGAGAAGGGCAGCAGATGTGAAAAGGCAGTGGCTGGGGGTCAAAAACAGAGGGGGAGCCTTCGCGAAAGAAGGGGGGTTGAAAGGTCACAAGTCCAACAGCATGGCAGGACCAGGGAGGAGCAGCTTCTAAGGGGCGACAAGACGCCAGGTCACACTGCTGCTGCCTCTGTACCTGGGACTCCTCCTAGTTCTCTCTGAGTTGTGGTGCTCCCCTGGGGAAGATTTCTTTCCTCTGCCTCTCCGGGTATTCCTTGCATCTGAAGTACTGACCTGCACACTTAGGGAATGGCGATAGTAAGCCTCTCCCTGGCTGGCAAGCACTCGAAGCAGTCTGCTTTGGCCTCTGACCTCGAGAGAGGTGGCTGGATGGCCATGGAGCTTCCCAGAATCCTTTGTGCTCTTGGAAACGGCCAGGCATCCCCTGTCTGTACCACTGTCTGGGAGGCTGGGTCCCCTCATTCCTTTGCTTCCGTCGCCCTCTAGTGCTCACTTCCTGTAGCTGTCTTTAGATACCATTTCTCTTTAGCTGCTGAGTTTGACACAGTTCTTTCTTCTGAAAAGAAACATCTTACAATCTATGCAGAAGTAGGTCACCCGACCCATATATGTGTATTAAACCATATGTGTGTTAAACCTCAAGCATGTTTTAGAAATCTGTCCAGGCAGGGGCCTCCCTGGTGGCTCAGTGGGTTAAACACAGCACTATGAAGGTATCCAGAGCCACTGCAGCACAAGTTCAATCCCTGGCCAGGGAGCTTCCCACATGCCTCACCCGCTGCTCCCCTCAGCAGTGTACTTCAGAAGATCTGCCTGTTCTGCTCCCCACTCTGTCTCTGGTGTATCCTCTCGCCGCCCCACACCTCTGGCCTGCACCCCAGCTTGTATGCATAAACAAATAAATCTTTAAAAAAGAAAGAGAAAGAAATCTATCCAGGCAGTCATCCATACAACACTTGCTACCAAGGTGGGCCCCTCTGGGGTAATAGAAAACATCCTCCTGCTCTCGTGGAGACCTAGCTGAAAACTGGCAGTTGATCTCATAAACAAACGTGAAGTGTCAGTGGTGACAGTGCTGCAAAGGACAGAAGGAGCAAAATCAGAGTGCAAATCAAGGTAACAGCTGCCATTGTCAGCTTCCCTGTGCCTCTCACCCACATTTCTGTCTCTTCCAAGTGTCTCCATGCCCCGCCGAGTCCCTGGTACAAGTCCAAAACCAAGAAGCAAATGGGCCTTCTCACATGTCTCACCGTCTCTCCCTGCCTGTGTCTCACACTTCTCCACATAGCTCAGCTCTACCCCTTATAGGTGGGGCAGGGAACATACAACCTCCCTTTTTATAGAGATACACCTCTTACAATTTGACCATCCAACTCTTACTCTCATACATGTCAACATACCTGGGAATATATTTTAGTAAATACATACACCGATAATGGTTACAGTAATAGCCACTATTAGTTTTTATTTACTCTGTGCTATATATTCTCCTCAGTATCTCATTTAAACTTAGGAGAAAAAAGCTATATGCATGTATATAATATCTCTCTATATGTAATGTGTTATTTCTTCTATTATTTGTGTATATACAACATATATGAAATTATATAACGTTCAACAAGTGAGGAAAGTGAGTGAGAGTGGAGAAATTTTTTTTTTCAAGGTCACAGAGCTAATGAGTGGACAAACCATGCTTTGAATGCAGACTCTGAACCCTGGCTCTATATTGCTTCCAATCTAGCCCAAATCCTATTCCATGCCTGAACAGTCCCATACAATCATAGCAAAGAATTGTCCAATCTCTTTTTAAATATCCCCAAGGACAGGAAATGCAGCATTTCTAAAATCAACACATTTCATTATTGAATATCTTTAAATATTTAAAAAGTTCTTTATATTGAGGAGAAATCTGCCTTTAACTAATTTCCACTTATTACTTCTGGTTTTCACTTCGGGGATGATATAGATTAACTCTACCATATTTCCACATGGGTACAGTTCAAATATTTAAAGACGGCTATTATGTCTGCTATCAAAAAGATAACCACATCATAATTATAGTTTCAGAAGGGACTGTGATCAGTGTATAAACTGACATTAAAATAGGTCTTATATTTGTCTAATTTGCATTCCTCTGGAAGATTTCCTAATTTTCACATTGGCACAAAGAGAGAATTGTTTTTTGGTTTTTTTTTTTTTTTTTAATCACTTCAGGACCAGAGAGAGAATGCAGGAGCAAGAGTGTGAGTGTGTATGTCATGTGCTCAGTGCACTTTGAAGCAACTGTATACAAATGCACTTGACACTTAACAACTTCAAAAAAGAAAGAGAAATATTGGGACAAAGAGGAATTAGATAATTGTGTAACAGGAATAAGTTTGTCAAAGTGTGAGATTCCCAGCATTCTTCCACTGAAAAAAACGGTTTGCCTACTGGTTCCATAAAGATGATTAATTCTGCAGGAGGAAGGAGGAAGGAACAGAATCTCCTTTGCTTAATTCCTATGCTCTTTCTGTTATGGAGAGTAAGGAGAGAGCCAGGCAGAAAGGAGACTTTTTAAAATATAACAAGAGAAAATTGATCTGCATAACAAAGCACGGGGGGGGGCGGGGGAAATGAGGAAGGGCAAGAAATAGAAGGGCCAAGGAAGCTGGGGAAAGTTTGAGGGGATTTCTAGTTAGTTCAAGGACTGTGTGTGGGAGAATCAGGTAGGAGAAAAAAGAATTCTGGTACGTATTGCTGTGTGTTTTGAAATGGTTTTTTAATGTTCTTGGAGAGAGGCAACCACAATTGGAATTACTTTTAAATTAATTGGGGTTGATAGATAGTGGCTTTTTGAATGTCACTAAAACTGGGCCTCTGAGGCAGTGGAATTCAAAAGGATTACACTTGTTACTGAAAGTCCTCTGTTGTCAAGTCCTTGTCTTCTGCAGCTGGGTATGAGTCCAGGGCATTTTTTAAAACAGCATTGGAAGGGGGTTGGAACTGCAGAGTATGCCACTTTGGCCTAAGAGTTATTTTGAATCAAAGGTATTTCAGTTCCTGAAATCCCTTATCTGCCTAAAAGTAAAGCCTCCCCAAATAACTCAATTATCATAAATCCCCAAATCTTCTTTCCTCAGCACCACACCCAAAGAGACATTGTCACAAAACTATCACATCTTTCATCTATTCTCCCAAGAACCAGTTTCAAAAAAGTCATCTGTGCTTCCATAATCCTCCTACCAGCCCCATCTCCTCTTCCCTCTTCTAAAATGCCAGTTGTTCCCCCAGAAGTAGCTCTGCTCCTCCAGAGTCCCTATTACGATGGTATATCACAATATAATCCCTGGGTCACATATTTCTGTGAACTCCATGTACCCACATGAATAAAAACCCACCCTTTGATGGGGTTCAGAGCACAGTACTCCCAAAATATGGCACCATGGCATATTAAATACTGAGCTGAAGGAGTCTGAGAAAATTGCCAAAGCAGGAAGATCTGTCTGACATCAGCACCCCCTCGTGTCCTGAAGCAAGTCATAAAAGACTCATGTAAGAAGTGCCCTCCCTATCCAGAGGAGAGGAGTCTCCAGATACCCAAGAGGGAGTAACATCCTGGAAGGATCAGAACAGGTCTTTCCAGGTATCACCAGAGGTCACCGCCAAGCTCATCTAGGGTTTTCTCCCATGTTATCTTTTAGTTTTATAGCTTTGCATTTTACATTTTGATCTGCAGTCCATTTTGAGTTAATTTTTGCGACAAGCATGAGGTCTATGTCCAGATTTGCTTTTTGGCACGTGGATGTCCAATGGTTTCAACACCATTTCACCAGGACTGTCTTTGCTCCACTGTATTACTTTTGCTCCGTTCTTAAAGATCACCTGACTCTCTTCTGGACTGTTCCCTTTCTATTGATCTGTCTATCCCTTCACCTATACTGCACTCTCTTGATTACGATAGCATTATAGTAAGTCTTTAAGTTAGATAGTGTCAGTCCTCTAGTTTTGTTCTTTTGCTTTAATAGTCTAGGTTTTTTGCCTTTCCATATTAACTTTATAACTGGTTTGTTCACCTCCACAAAATAACCTGAGGAGATTTTTATTGGAATTGCATTGAATTTATAGATCAAATTGGGGTGAACTGACATCTTGACAATATAAAATCTTGCTATCCATGAACATGGAATATCTCTCCACTTACCTCTCCCTTGATTTTGTCCATCAGAGTTTTATATTTTTTGTTTTCTTTTTCTTTTTTTACATTTTACAAGGACAAATTTATTAGGAAAAGGAGAAAAAAAGAAAGGGATCTGCATAGTCACAGATAGTCAGGAGATCTGCATCTGGCCAGTGCTTGTATTTTTCTTTTTTTTTTTAATCTTTTTTTAAGATATATTTATTTATGCATACAAGCTGGGGTACAGGCCAGAGGCGTGGGTGGTGGGGTGCCAAGAGGGTTCACCAGAGACAGAGCGGGGAGCAGAACAGGCAGATTGACTGAAAATGCAGTGCTGAGGGCAGCAGCGGGCAAGGCAGGAGAGGTCTGCCGCACCATGTGGGAATCTCCCCTGTAGGGCATCTAACTCACTTTGCCAATGCCGAAAGCTCCACAGCTCAGTGGAGCTTAACTGCCACGCCACCAGGGAGGCCCCAGTGCTTGTGTTCTTCTTCTTATAAATCTGGAACAAAAAAGCCATAAAAATTATCATTCTTCATTAGTTCATTCAGTCCCATATAAGTAATTCTTATTCTTTGGTTAGCACTTTCATAATTCCATCAGTTTCTCAAGTTCTGGAAACCTTTACTCAGTTCAGTGATATGATCTTAAAGCTATAAAGACCATCAGAAGCCTATACCCCAGAGTAATGTCCTTTCATGTCTGTCTGAGATCGTCCCTTTTTGTTGAAGGTGAAGCATTCTGACTTGTAGTTAATTACCATGGCTTTCAGAAGGCATTAGCTTTATAAAGCAATAACTATCTGTGAATAACCAAAGATTTAAAATGGTCTTGATTAAAAATTTGATGAAATTTCATTGTAAAAATAACAAAATTTGACAAGAAAACTTGGTTGTTTTGGTGACATACAACATTTTAAATAATAACTGCAATTGTGACTAATAACATTATACCAGTGAATATCATGGACAGTAAGGGCATTGACAAATTTCCAGGAAATTCATACAATTTCTGAAGTACTTACATTAATAGCATTTATCCATACAAATATAAGCTAGGGAAGGTTAGGCATCTCCTCTTACTTGACAATGCTTTCCATGCAATTTAACACATCAAATAAACCTAATTAGCTAACAGCTCTCTTTTTACAGTGAGAGAACAAACCCTGTGAGGTTTTCCAGGGACCTCTGGGAAATCTCAAACTCAGTTGAGGTCAAGAAGACTTCATTTAGAATTTAATTTGGGGAAACTGTCAAAAATGTCAGAGGGTTTAAACACTTGATTAAACCAAGTGCACAGGTCACTGCAACAATACTTAGTTGTCCATTTAACCAAAATAACAATAAGAGATTTCAAAAGTAAATATAGGAGACAGTATGATTGGGGAAAAAAAACAAACCTCAGCTCTTTTTAAAAGTGAGAACATTCATTTCTCTTAAATAATAAAAGGCATTAAATAATGAAAGGAAATTACTCCAGTAACACACAGAATTGTTTCCTCCATGAATTGTTCCAAAATAGAGAAAACCTTGTACAGCCAAATATAAAAAACACATGAAACAACCCAGGAAACATGTCCTTTTAAGAGAGAAAATTCCTTGGGTGCAGCAAGGAACCTGGAAACTCCCCATTCTGTGGGGATTACACTGTTACGGGACCTTATGCTATAAATCCATTCAATTTTAGTCAATCTGGCCACATGAGATAAAAGCCTCTGCCTCTCTCCCCCCTCCCCCCCTTTCCCTCCCTCTCTCTCTCTCTTTCCCTCCCTCCTTCTCTCTTTCCCCTCTCCCTTCCCCCTTTCACTCCTCCTCCCCATGGGGACTATAGTGAGAAGGTGGAGACTGACCAGTCCAATAATGGGCTATCACCAGAACCTTAACCACGGTGGCCCCTGACCTCAACCTGCCAGTCTTCAGACCAGTGAGAATTAAATTCTTGTTGTTTAAACCACCTGCTCTGTGATACTGTTACAGCAGCCCAAACTGCCTAAGACATTCAGGAACACAAAACTTACCAGTTTAGATAGAAGAGTTGTTTCTCATCTTTGTCCCACTTTTTACTTTTGTCTGAATTGTGTTTCTGGCAGGTGGAACAGGTTTGTCACCTGCTCTCGGTGAGAGGGCTAAAGCTTTTTACCAATATTTGCCACAGATGGAGCCTAGAGTAGAAAGTTTAGGATGAAAACATCACTAGAGCAGAAACTGGAGGGGGATAGAAATGATGAACATGGGCCTCCCTGGTGGTGCAGGGGTTAAAGTCTCAGCACTATAAAGCTATCGCCAGCCACTGAGGCCTGAGTTCGATCCCTGGCCAGGGAGCTGACCCACATGGCGCAGCAGACCTCTCCTGTCTCCCCACTGCTCTCCTCAGCAGTGTATTTCATTAGCTCTGCCTGTTCTGCTCCCCACTCTGCCTCTGGTGAATCCTCTCACCCCTCCACTCTGACCTGGACCCCAATTCTTGTATGCATAAATAAATTAAATAAATCTTTTTTTTTTTAAATGATGAGCATGGTTGTTAAACCAGCTATGGAAAATCCTAGGCACCCACAGCTATAGCAGGTGTCGGGTGCTGTGGACAGTATTGGGGCGCAGACCAAAGGTGGGGATGTGGCGGTGGAAGCCATTATAGACAGTCCCCAGTCCTTCCATGTCTACCTAATCACACCCTCAAAGTAAATGATTTAGCAATAGGTAACAATTCCACAGAGGAACGAGCCCCTCCCGCAAAGAACAAGAAGAGCACTCTCAGTGCCGTTTCTGTCCTAGCCAGAGGCAGCTCTCCCACCTCTGACTATGCAGGCGCTTCTTGTCACGAATCTTTTTTTCCTTTGCAAAGAGCAGTGGCAGCTCTTCCCGCCCACTTGTCTGTGCCAGCATCTTTTTCTCCTTCTCTTTTTTTTTAATTTATAATAAATCTGCCCTTTTGGGTATAACCAAAAGTCTCTGCCTCATGGGGAAACTCGCCGTGTGGCACAGGAAGGGGAGCGCTGGTGAAACTCCCTCCAAGAGGGTGTAACAGTGACTGCATTTTCTCAGTGCTCCTGTTCCAGGACAGGGAGAGGGGCACCCCAGAACCCCCAAACATGCCCTTTCTAAATAGGTTCTGCCACCTGCTGCATCAGACAAAACATAAAAGATCTTTAATGGAAAGGAACTTTAATACCATTAATGTGCAGTGAAGAAAAGAGGAAGAATAAAGTTTCCAAATCAAGCACCCAAAGTTACCCATCCCCTCGTGGGTAAATGCCCAGCCAAACAGGGTTGGCCCAAAGCAGCCACTGAGGCCAAAAAGCCTGCCACAGCCTAAGGCACCTTCTGAGGGGGGACCCAGAGGAAAGGGGCAGACAGGTCTAGGAGGAAAAGAGCAAAATCGAACTCAAGATCAAAGGTGCCATTGTCACCTCCCCGGGGCCTCTCGCCCACGTCTCTTGGAACCAGCCCAGGACCAAGAAGCCAGCGTGGGTTCTTCACGTGTCTCTGCCCCACGGGCCGCCTCCAGGTCTCCTGCTCTCCCTCCTGCTTCTTTCTCTAGTCTCCTAGTCTCCTCTCTAGCTTCTTCTCTCCCTCCTCAGCTCCACCCTCCCTTGGGGGGGGGCAGGGAACCTGGCACCTCCCCTTTCCCTGAGGTTTACTCCATTACAAAAGCCTGTTCCCCGCCCTGTTTAATGAGGGGCGGAACTGAGCGCCCAGGGGAAGGTGGGGGGACACAGGGGACAGAGACACCTGGCTGGGGGCGACTCACTTGCTTCTCAGCTTTGGACTCGCACCAGGGACTTGGGGGACAGGAAGGAGACACGTGGAGAAGAGACACGTAGAGACGCTGGGGAGAGACGTGGGTGAGAGAACCGCGGGGAGGCCGACATGGCAGCCTTTGTCTTGCTTTGCACTTTGGTTTTGCTGTGAGCCCCAGACTTACCTGGCCCCTTGGCCCGTTCCCTGTGGTTCCCCTCCAGAGGGTGCCTTAGACTTGGGGCAAGTTTGGGGGCTTCGGTGACCCTGCTTCAAGCCAGCCCTGTTTGGCTGGACATTGGCCGACGAAGGGATGGGTAACTGGGTGTTTCCCTGGGAAACTTATCCTTCCTCCTCGCCCTTTGCACACTGATATGTTACGGTCCTTTCATGTTACGTATGCTTTACCTTTGTGTGCATGGATAGCCGGACCCCATTAGAGCGTGCAGGTTAGGGGGTCTCAGGATGCACCCTAAGTGTCTACAGTTGCAAAATAGCTGCAAGCAGTCGTGGCTCCCTTAGGTATCTTTCCTAGGGCAGGCAGCAGTCTTCTAGTTGGCTATTCCTGCTTCTCGTCTTGCCCTCCTCAGCTCCTCCTTCAGACAGTTAGCAGCGTGGATCTGATTGATTCAGCACTCGTTGAAAAGGACAGAAACCAAATTCAAGGCACTCGACAAAAACAAAAGACAATAAAAGTCGAGAGTATGTTTTCTAGGGCCCTTGTCACCTTCCGGCTTGGCCGGGTCCTGTGGCCCAGACAAGGTCACCAGCATCTGTCTCCCCTCGTAGCAGCGCCGCTCTCCCCTGAAGAGCTGTCCTCAAGCAGGCCCTCCCCAGTGATGGAAAAAAGGGCCACTACGAGCTTCCAGACCTAAAGCCTACAATTTATTGACTGCCAGAGAAAGTGAGTGCTTCAGGGCCTCCCTGGCAGCGCAGGGGTTCAGGTCTCAGCGCGGTCCCGGCCTGTCACTGCAGCCTGAGCTCGATCCAGGCCAGGGAGCTTCCCACAGGGCGCAGCAGACCTCTGCTGTCTCCCCGCTGCTCCCCTCAGCAGTGTGCTTCAGTGGATCCGCCTGTTCTGCTCTCCACTCTGTCTCTGGTGAATCCTCGCAACGCCCCCCCCCACCCCCACCTC
The DNA here is from genome assembly GCA_004024925.1 of Scalopus aquaticus. Lineage (NCBI taxonomy): Eukaryota > Metazoa > Chordata > Mammalia > Eulipotyphla > Talpidae > Scalopus > Scalopus aquaticus. The sequence continues at coordinate 919 of PVIJ01000394.1, read as the reverse complement.
TGGCCTACACCCCAGCTTGTGTGCATAAATAACTAAATCTTACGAAAGAAAGAAAGAGAGAGAGCGAGAGCGCTGGCTCCTTCCCTAGTTGCAAAAGTGCCAGGGCCCATTGAGCTTGACCTCCAGTTCCTTGAGCAAATCACTTTGATCAGGGACTTTCATGCTTAGCCGGGAGCTGATGAGTGGGATGAGCCTCACCCAGTCACCAGCAAACAGTGTGAAGAAACGGTGACCCAAGGAGAAAAGGTGGGATTTGTAACCAGGAGGCAGGGTACCCAGCATTCAGAGCGGTTGGCGTTCCGGCATCCTCCTCTGACTTACGCCTTGTCACGTTGGGATGAACGCTCAACCTCTCGGGTATAAAATGTGAGGCCCCAGATCCCAGCTGTTCACGTGGGCAGCCTCCCCTCCAGGCCGTTGCGTGACGTGCCCTCAGGGTCCTGGGACTCAAGTCCTCATGCCCGGCAGCCTCCCCTTGCTGGCAACAGCAGCCCCCTTTCCCTGGCCGAGCCCCACTTACTCTTCAGAGTTCCACGCCAGTGTCATCTGGGCTGGAACAGTCTCTCCCGCCACCCTGTTTCAGGCTGTGCTTCCGCAAGCACTGGCGCATTTTAAGAACACTGGGGCTGGGCAGGCAGTAGCCACCCAGGAACGGCTGAGTTAATGGAAGGAAGGGACGGCTGGAAACTCAAAAAATATTTTTAATGAATGAATTGGGCTCAAAAGGGGAAGCTTACTGCCTTATATGACTGAAAAAAAAAATTTTTTTATAATATATATTTTTATTGTTATTTATGTCTTTTACATTTTGTATTCCCCTTGGGTAGCCCACCACCAATTCACCCGTGATCCATCTCCATGGTCCCTTGTGTTCTTTTCTATTCCATTTTGTGCCCTTTTCCTTCCCTCCCTCCACCTC